>JAAAWK010000735.1:0-462167 GCA_022496015.1 Hordeum marinum
CTCAAAATAAATCATTAATGCATGAAAATACAAATGAAGTCAGAAACGGTTGAAAATTGATGATGTGCGTTTCAATCGTGCATTGAACACAAAAAACTATGGAGTTAAATAATTTATTAAGAATGAAATCCCTTGAATAGATGAATTTTCGTGCGAAAACCTCATACTTTGAAGAGATTGTCCAGTTTCCAGTTTTACATGAAGTTGCAGAGTTTTTGCTCTAATCTTCTCACTCTTTAGAAGTTGCTATGTGGGTGAAAATGATGTCATGCCAAATTTTAACCCTTTTTGGAGTTCATTTGTACACATTCAATTTCAGGGTCATTGACCTCACAATAAATCATTAAATGCATCAAAAAATATCAAATGAAGTCAGAGAGGTTTGAAAATTGAAGATGTGGCTTTCAATGGTGCATATTGAACACACAAAAAGTATGTAGTTAAAATAATTTATTAAGAATTAAATCCCTTTTTAATAGATGAGTTTTCGTCCGAAACCCTCATACTTCGAAAGAGATTGTCCAGTTTGTACACGAAGTGCATCCAGTTTTTGCTGTAACCCTCTCAACTCTTTAGAAGTTTCTATGTGGGTGAGATTATGATGTCATGCCAAGTTTAAACCTTATCAGAGTTCATTTGTACTACATTTCAATTTCAGGGTCATTTACCTAAAAAATCATTAAATGCATCAAAAAATATCAAATGAAGTCAGAAAAGGTTGCAAAATTGATGATGTGGCTTTCAATGGTGCATATTGAACACACAAATAGTATGGAGTTAAAATAATTTATTAATAATGAAATCTCTTTGTAATAGATGAGTTTTCGTCCAAAACCCTCAGACTTCGAAAGAGATTGTCCAGTTTGTACACGAAGTGCATCTAGTTTTTGCCCTAACCCTCTCAACTCTTTAGAAGTTGCTATGTGGGTGAAATTATGATGTCATGCCAAGTTCCAACCTTTTCAGAGTTCAGATGTACTGCTTTTCAATTTCAGGGACATTTAGCTCAAAATAAATCATTAAATGCATGAAAAATATCAAATGAAGTCAGAAAGGGTTGAAAATTGATGATGTGCCTTTGAATGGTGCATATTGAACAAAGAAAAACTATGGAGTCAAAATAATTTATTAAGAATGAAATCCCGTTGTAATAGATGAGTTTTCGTCCGAAACCCTTATACTTCGAAAGAGGTTGTCCAGTTTGTACACAAAGTGCATCTAGTTTTTGTCGTCACCCTCTCAACTCTTTAGAAGTTGCTATGTGGGTCAAATTATGATGTCATGCCAAGTTTCAACCTTTTCAGACTACATTTGTACTGCTTTGCAATTTCAGGGTCATTTAGGTCAAAATAAATCATTAAATGCATGAAAAATATCAAATGAAGTCAGAAAGGGTTGAAAATTGATGATGTGCCTTTGAATGGTGCATATTAAACACAGAAAAACTATGTAGTTATAATAATTTATTAAGAATGAAATCCCTTTGTAGTAGACGAGTTTTCGTCCGAAACCCTCATACTTCGAAAGAGATTGTCCAGTTTGTACACGAAGTGCATCTAGTTTTTACCGTAACCCACTCAACTCTTTAGAAGTTGCTATGTGGGTGAAATTATGATGTCATGCCAAGTTCCAACGTTTTCAGAGTTCATTTGTACTGCTTTTCAATTTCAGGGACATTTAGCTCAAAATAAATCATTAAATGCATGAAAAATATCAAATGAAGTCAGAAACGGTTGAAAATTGATGATGTGCATTTCAATCGTGCATATTGAACACACAAAAACTATGGAGTTAAAATAATTTATTAAGAATGAAATCCCTTGAATAGATGAATTTTCGTGCGAAAACCTCATACTTTGAAAGAGATTGTCCAATTTATACATGAAGTGCATCGAGTTTTTGCTCTAACCTTCTCAACTCTTTAGAAGTTGCTATGTGGGTGAAATTATGATGTCATGCCAAATTTTAACCTTTTTTGAGTTCATTTGTACTACATTTCAATTTCAGGGTCATTGACCTCACAATAAATCATTAAATGCATCAAAAAATATCAAATGAAGTTAGAGAGGTTTGAAAATTGAAGATGTGGCTTTCAATGGTGCATATTGAACACACAAAAAGTATGTAGTTAAAATAATTTATTAAGAATTAAATCCCTTTTTAATAGATGAGTTTTCGTCCGGAACCCTCATACTTCGAAAGAGATTGTCCAGTTTGTACACGAAGTGCATCCAGTTTTTGCCGTAACCCTCTCAACTCTTTAGAAGTTTCTATGTGGGTGAGATTATGATGTCATGCCAAGTTTAAACCTTATCAGAGTTCATTTGTACTACATTTCAATTTCAGGGTCATTCACCTCAATATAAATCATTAAATGCATGAAAAATATCAAATGAAGTCACAAAGGGTTGAAAATTGATGATCTGCCTTTGAATGGTGCATATTGAACACAGAAAAACTATGGAGTTAAAATAATTTATTAAGAATGAAATCCCTTTGTAATAGATGAGTTTTCGTTCGAAACCCTCATACTTGAAAAGAGATTGTCCAGTTTGTACACGAAAATTGATGATCTGCCTTTGAAAAACTATGGAGTTAAAATAATTTATTAAGAATGAAATCCCTTTGTAATAGATGAGTTTTCGTTCGAAACCCTCATACTTGAAAAGAGATTGTCCAGTTTGTACACGAAGTGCATCTAGTTTTTCCGTAACCCTCTCAATTCTTTAGAAGTTGCTATGTGGGTGAAATTATGATGTCATGCCAAGTTCCAACGTTTTCAGAGTTCATTTGTACTGCTTTTCAATTTCTGGGACACTTAGCTCAAAATAAATCATTAAATGCATGAAAAATATCAAATGAAGTCAGAAAGGGTTGAAAATTGACGATGTGCCTTTCAATCGTGCATATTGAACACAGAAAAACTATGGAGTTAAAATAATTTATTAAGAATGAAATCCCTTGAATAGATGAATTTTCGTGCGAAAACCTCATACTTTGAAAGATATTGTCCAGTTTGTACATGAAGTGCATCGAGTTTTTGCTCTAACCCTCTCAACTCTTTAGAAGTTACTATGTGGGATAAATTATGATGTCATGCCAAATTTTAACCTTTTTTGAGTTCATTTGTACTACATTTCAATTTCAGGGTCATTTACGTCAAAATAAATCATTAAATGCATAAAAAAATATCAAATGAAGTCAAAAAAGGGTTGAAAATTGAAGACGTGGCTTTCAATGGTGCATATTGAACACACAAATAGTATGGTGTTAAAATAATTTATTAAGAATTAAATCCCTTTTTAATAGATGAGTTTTCGTCCGAAACCCTCATATTTCGAAAGAGATTGTCCAGTTTGTACACGAAGTGCATCCAGTTTTTGCCGTAACCCTCTCAACTCTTTATAAGTTTCTATGTGGGTGATATTATGATGTCATGCCGAGTTTAAACCTTATCAGATTTCATTTGTACTACATTTCAATTTCAGGGTCATTTACCTCAAAATAAATGATTAAATGCATCAAAAATATCAAATGAAGTCAAAAAGGGTTGAAAATTGATGATGTGGCTTTCAATGGTGCATATTGAACGCACAAATAGTATGGAGTTAAAATAATTTATTAATAATAAAATCTCTTTGTAACAGATGAGTTTTCGTCCGAAACCCTCATACTTCGAAAGAAATTGTCCAGCTTGTACACGAAGTGCATCTACTTTTTGTCGTAACCCTCTACACTCTTTAGAAGTTGCTATGTGGGTGAAATTATGATGTCATGCAAGTTTCAACCTTTTCAGACTTCATTTGTACTCCTTTTCAATTTTAGGGTCATTTAGCTCAAAATAAATCATTAAATGCATGAAAAATATCAAATGAAGTCAGACAGGGTTGAAAATTGATGATGTGCCTTTGAATGGTGCATATTGAACACAGAAAAACAATGGAGTCAAAATAATTTATTAAGAATGAAATCCCTTTGTAATAGATGAGTTTTCGTCCAAAACCCTCATACTTCGAAAGAGGTTGTCCAGTTTGTACACGAAGTGCATCTAGTTTTAGTTGTAACCCTTTCAACTCTTTAGAAGTTGCTATGTGGGTCAAATTATGATGTCATGCAAGGTTTCAACCTTTTCAGACTTCATTTGTACTGCTTTTCAATTTTAGGGTCATTTAGCTCAAAATAAATCATTAAATGCATGAAAAATATCAAATGAAGTCACGAAGGGTTGAAAATTGATGATCTGCCTTTGAATGGTGCATATTGAACACAGAAAAACTATGGACTTAAAATAATTTATTAAGAATGAAATCCCTTTGTAATAGACGAGTTTTCGTCCGAAACCCTCATACTTCGAAAGAGATTGTCCAGTTTGTACACGAAGTGCATCTAGTTTTTACCGTAACCCTCTGAACTCTTTAGAAGTTGCTATGTGGGTGAAATTATGATGTCATGCCAAGTTCCAACGTTTTGAGAGTTCATTTGTACTGCTTATCAATTTCCGGGACATTTAGCTCAAAATAAATCATTAAATGCATGAAAAATATCAAATGAAGTCAAAAAGGGTTGAAAACTGATGATGTGCCTTTCAATCGTGCATATTGAACACAGAAAAACTATGGAGTTAAAATAATTTATTAAGAATGAAATCCCTTGAATAGATGAATTTTCGTGCGAAAACCTCATACTTTGAAAGAGATTGTCCAGTTTGTACATGAAGTGCATCGAGTTTTTGCTCTAACCTTCTCAACTCTTTAGAAGTTGCTATGTGGGTGAAATTATGATGTCATGCCAAATTTTAACCTTTTTTGAGTTCATTTGTACTACATTTCAATTTCAGGGTCATTTACCTCAAAATAAATCATTAAATGCATCAAAAAACATCAAATGAAGTCAGAAAGGGTAGAAAATTGAAGATGTGGCTTTCAATGGTGCATATTGAACACACAAATAGTATGGAGTTAAAATAATTTATTAAGAATTAAATCCCTTTTTAATAGACGAGTTTTCGTCTGAAACCCTCATACTTCGAAAGAGATTGTCCAGTTTGTACACGAAGTGCATCCAGTTTTTGTCGTAACCCTCTCAACTCTTTAGAAGTTTCTATGTGGGTGAGATTATCAGGTCATGCCAAGTTTAAACCTTATAAGAGTTCACTTGTACTAGATTTCAATTTCAGGGTCATTTACCTAAAAAAAATCATTAAAAGTATTAAAAAATATCAAATGAAGTCAGAAAAGGTTCAAAATTGATGATGTGGCTTTCAATGGTGCATATTGAACACACAAATAGTATGGAGTTAAAATAATTTATTAAGAATGAAATCCCTTTGTAATAGATGAGTTTTCGTTCGAAACTCTCATACTTCGAAAGAGATTGTCCAGTTTGTACATGAAGTGCATCCAGTTCTTGCCGTAACCCTCTCAACTCTTTAGAAATTTCTATGTGGCTGAGATTATGATGTCATGCCAAGTTTAAACCTTATCAGAGTTCATTTGTACTACATTTCAATTTCAGGGTCATTTACCTCAAAATAAATCATTAAATGCATCAAAAAATATCAAATGAAGTCAGAAAGGGTTGAAAATTGATGATGTGGCTTTCAATGGTGCATATTGAACACACAAATAGTATGGAGTTAAAATAATTTATTAAGAATGAAACCCCTTTGTAATAGATGAGTTTTCGTCCGAAACCCTCATACTTCGACAGAGATTGTCCAGTTTGTACACGAAGTGCATCTAGTTTTTTTCGTAACCCTCTCAACTCTTTACAAGTTGCTATGTGGGTGAAATTATGATGTCATGCCAAGTTTCAAACTTTTCAGACTTCATTTGTACTGCTTTTTCAATTTTAGGGTCATTTAGCTCAAAATAAATCATTAAATGCATGAAAAATATCAAATGAAGTCAGAAAGGGTTGAAAATTGATGATGTGTCTTTGAATGGTGCATATTGAACACAGAAAAACAATGGAGTTAAAATAATTTATTAAGAATGGAATCCCTTTGTAATAGATGAGTTTTCGTCCGAAACCCTCATACTTCGAAAGAGATTGTCCAGTTTGTACACGAAGTGCCTCTAGTTTTTGCCGTAACCCTCTCAACTCTTTAGAAGTTGCTATGTGGGTGAGATTATGATGTCATGGCGAGTTTAAACCTTATCAGAGTTCATTGGTACTACATTTCAATTTCAGGGTCATTTACCTCAAAATAAATCATTAAATGCATCAAAAAATATCAAATGAAGTCAGAAAGGGTCAAAAATTGATGATGTGGCTTTCAATGGTGCATAATGAACACACAAATAGAATGGAGTTAAAATAATTTATTAATAATGAAATCTCTTTGTAATAGATGAGTTTTCGTCCGAAACCCTCATACTTCGAAAGAGATTGTCCAGTTTGTACATGAAGTGCATCTAGTTTTTGTCGTAACCCTCTCAACTATTTACAAGTTGCTATGTGGGTGAAATTATGATGTCATGCCAAGTTTTGACCTTTTCAGACTTCATTTGTACTGCTTTTCAATTTCAGGGTCATTTAGCTCAAAATAAATCATTAAATGCATGAAAAATATCAAATCAAGTCAAAAAGGGTTGAAAATTAATGATGTGCCTTTGAATGGTGCATGTTGAACACAGAAAAACTATGGAGTTAAAATAACTTATTAAGAATGAAATCCCTTTGTAATAGATGAGTTTTCGTCCGAAACCCTCATACTTCGAAAGAGATTGTCTAGTTTGTACATGAAGTGCATCTAGTTTTTGCCGGAACCCTCTCAACTCTTTAGAAGTTGCTATGTGGGTGAAATTATGATGTCATGCCAAGTTCCAACCTTTTCAGAGTTCAGTTGTACTGCTTTTCAATTTCAGGGACATTTAGCACAAAATAAATCATTAAATGCACGAAAAATATCAAACGAAGTTAGGAAGGGTTGAAAATTGATGATATGCCTTTTAATGGTGCATACTAAACACAAAAAAACTATGGAGTTAAAATAATTTATTAAGAATGAAATCCCTTTGTAATAGATGAGTTTTCGTGCGAAAACCTCATACCTCGAAAGAGATTGTCCAGTTTGTACAGGAAGTGCATCGAGTTTTTGCTCTAACCCTCTCAACTCTTTAGAAGTTGCTATGTGGGTGAAATTATGATGTCATGCCAAATTTTAAGCTTTTTAGAGTTCATTTGTACTACATTTCAATTTCAGGGTGATTTACCTCAAAATAAATCGTTAAATGCATCAAAAAATATCAAATGAAGTTAGAAAGGGTTGAAAATTGAAGATGTGGCTTTCAATGGTGCATATTGAACACACAAATAGTATGGACTTAAAATAATTTATTAAGAATTAAATCCCTTTTTAATAGATGAGTTTTTGTCCGAAACCCTCATACTTCGAAAGAGATTGTCCAGTTTGTACACGGAGTGCATCCAGTTTTTGCCGTAACCCTCTCAACTCTTTAGAAGTTTCTATGTGGGTGAGATTAGGATGTCATGCCGAGTTTAAACCTTATCAGAGTTCATTTGTACTACATTTCAATTTCAGGGTCATTTACCTCAAAATAAATCAATAAATGCATCAAAAAATAACAAATGAAGTCAAAAAGGGTTGAAAATTGATGCTGTGGCTTTCAATCGTGCATATCAAACACACAAATAGTATGGAGTTAAAATAATTTATTAATAATGAAATCTCTTTTTAATAGATGAGTTTTCGTCCGAAGCCCTCATACTTTGAAAGAGATTGTCTAGTTTGTACACGAAGTGCATCTAGTTTTTGTCGTAACCCTCTCAACTCTTTAGAAGTTTCTATGTGGGTGAGATTATGATGTCATGCCAAGTTTCAACCTTATCAGAGTTCATTTTATACTACATTTCAATTTCAGGGTCATTTACCTCAAAATAAATCATTAATGCATCAAAAAATATCAAATGAAGTCAGAAAGGGTTGAAAATTGATGATGTGGCTTTCAATGGTGCATATCGAACACACAAATAGTATGGAGTTAAAATAATTTATTAGTAATGAAATCTCTTTTTAATACATGAGTTTTCGTCCGAAGCCCTCATACTTTGAAAGAGATTGTCCAGTTTGTACACGAAGTGCATCTAGTTTTTGCCGGAACCAACTCAACGCTTTAGAAGTTGCTATGTGGGTGAAATTATGATGTCATGCCAAGTTCCAACCTTTTCGGAGTTTAGTTGTACTGCTTTTCAATTTCAGGGTCATTTAGCTCAAAATAAATCATTAAATGCATGAAAAATATCAAATGAAGTCAAAAAGGGTTGAAAATTAATGATGTGCCTTTGAATGGTGCATATTGAACACAGAAAAACTATGGAGTTAAAATAATTTATTAAGAATGAAATCCCTTTGTAATAGATGAGTTTTCGTGCGAAAACCTCATACTTCGAAAGAGATTGTCCAGTTTTTACATGAAGTGCATCGAGTTTTTGCTCTAACCCTCTCAACTCTTTAGAAGTTGCTATGTGGGTGAAATTATGATGTCATTCCAAATTTTAACCTTTTAGAGTTCATTTGTACTACATTTCAATTTCAGGGTCATTTACCTCAAAATAAATCATTAAATGCATCAAAAATATCAAATGAAGTCAGAAAGGGTTGAAAATTGAAGATGTGGCTTTCAATGGTGCATATTGAACAAAAAAATAGTATGGAGTTAAAATAATTTATTAAGAATTAAATCCCTTTTAATAGATGAGTTTTCGTCCGAAACCCTCATACTTCGAAAGAGATTGTCCAGTTTGTACACGAAGTGCATCTAGTTTTTGCCGTAACCCTCTCAACTCTTTAGAAGTTTCTATGTGGGTGAGATTATGATGTGATGCCGAATTTAAACCTTATCAGAGTTCATTGGTACTACATTTCAATTTCAGGGTCATTTACCTGAAAATAAATCATTAAATGCATCAAAAAGTATCAAATGAAGTCACAAAGGGTCAAAAATTGATGATGTGGCTTTCAATGGTGCATATTGAACACACAAATAGAGTGGAGTTAAAATACTTTATTAATAATGAAATCTCTTTGTAATAGATGAGTTTTCGTCCGAAACCCTCATACTTCGAAAGAGATTGTCTAGTTTGTACATGAAGTGCATCTAGTTTTTGTCATAACCCTCTCAACTATTTAGAAGTTGCTATGTGGGTGAAATTATGATGTCATGCCAAGTTTCAACATTTTCAGACTTCATTTGTACTGCTTTTCAATTTCAGGGTCATTTAGCTCAAAATAAATCATTAAATGCATGAAAAATATCAAATGAAGTCAAAAAGGGTTGAAAATTAATGATGTGCCTTTGAATGGTGCATATTGAACACAGAAAAACTATGGAGTTAAAATAATTTATTAAGAATGAAATCCCTTTGTAATAGATGAGTTTTCGTGCGAAAACCTCATACTTCGAAAGAGATTGTCCAGTTTTTACATGAAGTGCATCGAGTTTTTGCTCTAACCCTCTCAACTCTTTAGAAGTTGCTATGTGGGTGAAATTATGATGTCATTCCAAATTTTAACCTTTTTAGAGTTCATTTGTACTACATTTCAATTTCAGGGTCATTTACCTCAAAATAAATCATTAAATGCATCAAAAATATCAAATGAAGTCAGAAAGGGTTGAAAATTGAAGATGTGGCTTTCAATGGTGCATATTGAACAAAAAAATAGTATGGAGTTAAAATAATTTATTAAGAATTAAATCCCTTTTAATAGATGAGTTTTCGTCCGAAACCCTCATACTTCGAAAGAGATTGTCCAGTTTGTGCACGAAGTGCATCTAGTTTTTGCCGTAACCCTCTCAACTCTTTAGAAGTTTCTATGTGGGTGAGATTATGATGTGATGCCGAGTTTAAACCTTATCAGAGTTCATTGGTACTACATTTCAATTTCAGGGTCATTTACCTCAAAATAAATCATTAAATGCATCAAAAAGTATCAAATGAAGTCACAAAGGGTTGAAAATTGATGATGTGGCTTTCAATGGTGCATATTGAACACACAAATAGAGTGGAGTTAAAATACTTTATTAATAATGAAATCTCTTTGTAATAGATGAGTTTTCGTCCGAAACCCTCATACTTCGAAAGAGATTGTCTAGTTTGTACATGAAGTGCATCTAGTTTTTGTCATAACCCTCTCAACTATTTAGAAGTTGCTATGTGGGTGAAATTATGATGTCATGCCAAGTTTCAACATTTTCAGACTTCATTTGTACTGCTTTTCAATTTCAGGGTCATTTAGCTCAAAATAAATCATTAAATGCATGAAAAATATCAAATGAAGTCAAAAAGGGTTGAAAATTAATGATGTGCCTTTGAATGGTGCATATTGAACACAGAAAAACTATGGAGTTAAAATAATTTATTAAGAATGAAATCCCTTTGTAATAGATGAGTTTTCGTGCGAAAACCTCATACTTCGAAAGAGATTGTCCAGTTTTTACATGAAGTGCATCGAGTTTTTGCTCTAACCCTCTCAACTCTTTAGAAGTTGCTATTTGGGTGAAATTATGATGTCATTCCAAATTTTAACCTTTTTAGAGTTCATTTGTACTACATTTCAATTTCAGGGTCATTTACCTCAAAATAAATCATTAAATGCATCAAAAATATCAAATGAAGTCAGAAAGGGTTGAAAATTGAAGATGTGGCTTTCAATGGTGCATATTGAACAAAAAAATAGTATGGAGTTAAAATAATTTATTAAGAATTAAATCCCTTTTAATTGATGAGTTTTCGTCCGAAACCCTCATACTTCGAAAGAGATTGTCCAGTTTGTACACGAAGTGCATCTAGTTTTTGCCGTAACCCTCTCAACTCTTTAGAAGTTTCTATGTGGGTGAGATTATGATGTGATGCCGAGTTTAAACCTTATCAGAGTTCATTGGTACTACATTTCAATTTCAGGGTCATTTACCTCAAAATAAATCATTAAATGCATCAAAAAGTATCAAATGAAGTCACAAAGGGTCGAAAATTGATGATGTGGCTTTCAATGGTGCATATTGAACACACAAATAGAGTGGAGTTAAAATACTTTATTAATAATGAAATCTCTTTGTATAGATGAGTTTTCGTCCGAAACCCTCATACTTCGAAAGAGATTGTCTAGTTTGTACATGAAGTGCATCTAGTTTTTGTCATAACCCTCTCAACTATTTAGAAGTTGCTATGTGGGTGAAATTATGATGTCATGCCAAGTTTCAACATTTTCAGACTTCATTTGTACTGCTTTTCAATTTCAGGGTCATTTAGCTCAAAATAAATCATTAAATGCATGAAAAATATCAAATGAAGTCAAAAAGGGTTGCAAATTAATGATGTGCCTTTGAATGGTGCATATTGAACACAGAAAAACTATGGAGTTAAAATAATTTATTAAGAATGAAATCCCTTTGTAATAGATGAGTTTTCGTCCGAAACCCTCATACTTCGAAAGAGATTGTCCAGTTTGTACACGAAGTGCATCTAGTTTTTGCCCGAACCGTCTCAACTCTTTAGAAGTTGCTATGTGGGTGAAATTATTATGTCATGCCAAGTTCCAACCTTTTCAGAGTTCAGTTGTATTGCTTTTCAATTTCAGGGACATTTAGCTCAAAATAAATCATTAAATGCATGAAAAATATCAAATGAAGTTAGAAAGGGTTGAAAATTGATGATGTGCCTTTTAATGGTGCATACTAAACACAGAAAAACTATGGAGTTAAAATAATTTATTAAGAATGAAATCCCTTTGTAATAGATGAGTTTTCGTGCGAAAACCTCTTACTTCGAAAGAGATTGTCCAGTTTGTACATGAAGTGCATCGAGTTTTTGCTCTAACCCTCACAACTCTTTAGAAGTTGCTATGTGGGTGAAATTATGATGACATGCCAAATTTTAAGCTTTTTAGAGTTCATTTGTACTACATTTCAATTTCAGGGTCATTACCTCAAAATAAATCATTAAATGCATCAAAAAATATCAAATGAAGTCAGAAAGGGTTGAAAATTGATGATGTGGCTTTGAATGGTGCATATCGACCACACAAATAGTATGGAGTTAAACTAATTTATTACTAATGAAATCTCTTTGTAATAGATGAGTTTTCGTCCGAAACCCTCATACTTCGGAAGAGATTGTCCAGTTTGTACACGAAGTGCATCTAGTTTTTGTCGTAACCCTCTCAACTATTTAGAAGTTGCTATGTGGGTGAAATTATGATGTCATGCCAAGTTTCAACCTTTCCAGACTTCATTTGTACTGATTTTCAATTTTAGGGTCATTTAGCTCAAAATAAATCATTAAATGCATGAAAAATATCAAATGAAGTCAGAAAGGGTTGAAAATTGATGATGTGCCTTTGAATGGTGCATATTGAACACAGAAATACTATGGAGTTAAAATAATTTATTAAGAATGAAATCCCTTTGTAATAGATGAGTTTTCGTGCGAAAACCTCATACTTCGAAAGAGATTGTCCAGTTTTTACATGAAGTGCATCGAGTTTTTGCTCTAACCCTCTCAACTCTTTAGAAGTTGCTATGTGGGTGAAATTATGATGTCATGCCAAATTTTAACCTTTTTAGAGGTCATTTGTACTACATTTCAATTTCATGGTCATTTACCTCAAAATAAATCATTAAATGGCATCAAAAAATATCAAATGAAGTCAGAAAGGGTTGAAAATTGATGATGTGGCTTTCAATGGTGCATATTGAACACACAAATAGTATGGAGTTAAAATAATTTATTAAGAATGAAATCCCTTTTTAATAGATGAGTTTTCGTCCGAAACCCTCATACTTCGATAGAGATTGTCCAGTTTGTACACGAAGTGCATCCAGTTTTTGTCGTAACCCTCCCAACTCTTTAGAAGTTTCTATGTGGCTGAGATTATGATGTCATGCCAAGTTTAAATCTTATCAAAGTTCATTTGTACTACATTTCAATTTCAGGGTCATTACCTCAAAATAAATCATTAAATGCATCAAAAAATATCAAATGAAGTCAGAAAGGGTTGAAAATTGATGATGTGGCTTTCAATGGTGCATATCGAACACACAAATAGTATGGAGTTAAAAGAATTTATTAATAATGAAATCTCTTTGTAATAGATGAGTTTTCGTCCGGAACGCTCATACTTCGGAAGAGATTGTCCAGTTTGTACACGAAGTGCATCTAGTTTTTGTCGTAACCCTCTCAACTATTTAGAAGTTGCTATGTGGGTGAAATTATGATGTCATGCAGAGTTTCAACCTTTCCAGACTTCATTTGTACTGCTTTTCAAGTTTAGGGTCATTTAGCTCAAAATAAATCATTAAATGCATGGAAAATACCAAATGAAGTCAAAAAGGGTTGAAAATAGATGATGTGCCTTTGAATGGTGCATATTGAACACAGAAAAATTATGGAGTTAAAATAATTTATTAAGAATGAAATCCCTTTGTAATAGATGAGTTTTCGTGCGAAAACCTCATACTTCGAAAGAGATTGTCCAGTTTTTACATGAAGTGCATCGAGTTTTTGCTCTAACCCTCTCAAATCTTTAGAAGTTGCTATGTGGGTGAAATTATGATGTCATGCCAAATTTTAACCTTTTTAGAGTTCATTTGTACTACATTTCAATTTCAGGGTCATTTACCTCAAAATAAATCATTAAATGCATCAAAAAATATCAAATGAAGTCAGAAAGGGCTGAAAATTGATGATGTGGCTTTCAATGGTGCATATTGAACACACAAATAGTATGGAGTTAAGATAATTTATTAAGAATGAAATCCCTTATTAATAGATGAGTTTTCGTCCGAAACCCTCATACTTCGATAGAGATTGTCCAGTTTGTACACGAAGTGCATCCAGTTTTTGTCGTAATCCTCCCAACTCTTTAGAAGTTTCTATGTGGCTGAGATTATGATGTCATGCCAAGTTTAAACCTTATCAGAGTTCATTTGTACTACATTTCAATTTCAGGGTCATTTACCTCAAAATAAATCATTAAATGCATCAAAAAATATCAAATGAAGTTAGAAAGGGTTGAAAATTGATGATGTGGCTTTCAATGGTGCATATTGAACACACAAATAGTATGGAGTTAAAATAATTTAGTAAGAATTAAATCCCTTTGTAATAGATGAGTTTTCGTCCGAAACCCTCATACTTTGAAAGAGATTGTCCAGTTTGTACACGGAGTGCATCCAGTTTTTGCCGTAACCCTCTCAACTCTTTAGAAGTTTCTATGTGGGTGATATTATGATGTCATGCCGAGTTTAAACCTTATCAGAGTTCATTTGTACTACATTTTAATTTCAGGGTCATTTACCTCAAAATAAATCATTAAATGCATCAAAAAATAACAAATGAAGTTAGAAAGGGTTGAAAATTGATGATGTGGCTTTCAATGGTGCATATCGAACACACAAATAGTGTGGAGTTAAAATAATTTATTAATAATGAAATCTCTTTTTAATAGATGAGTTTTCGTCCGAAACCCTCATACTTTGAAAGAGATTGTCCAGTTTGTACACGAAATGCATCTAGTTTTTGTCGTAACCCTCTCAACTCTTTAGAAGTTTCTATGTGGGTGAGATTATGATGTCATGCCAAGTTTAAACCTTATCAGAGTTCATTTGTACTACATTTCAATTTCAGGGTCATTTACCTCAAAATAAATCATTAAATGCATCAAAAAATATCAAATGAAGTGAGAAAGGGTTGAAAATTGATGATGTGGCTTTCAATGGTGCATATCGGACACACAAATAGTATGGAGTTAAAATAATTTATTAATAATGAAATCTCTTTGTAATAGATGAGTTTTCGTGCGAAAACCTCATACTTCGAAAGAGATTGTCCAGTTTGTACATGAAGTGCATCGAGTTTTTGGCCTAACCCTCTCAACTCTTTAGAAATTCCTATGTGGGTGAAATTATGATTTCATGCCAAATTTTAACCTTTTTAGAGTTCATTTGTACTACATTTAAATTTCAGGGTCATTTACCTCAACATAAATCATTAAATGCATCAAAAAATATCAAATGAAGTCAGACTGGGTTGAAAATTGATGATGTGGCTTTCAATGGTGCATATTGAACACACATATAGTATGGAGTTAAAATAATTTATTAAGAATGAAACCCTTTGTAATAGATGAGTTTTCGTCCGAAACCCTCATACTTTAAAAGAGATTGTCCAGTTTGTACACGAAGTGCATCTAGTTTTTGTCGTAACCCTCTCAACTCTTTAGAAGTTGCTATGTGGGTTAAATTATGATGTCATGCCAAGTTTCAACCTTTTCAGAGTTCATTTGTACTGCTTTTCAACTTCAGGGTCATTTAGCTCAAAATAAATCATTAAATCCATGAAAAATATCAAATGAAGTCAGAAAGGGTTGAAAATTGATGATGTGCCTTTCAATGGTGCATATTGAACACAGAAAAACTATGGAGTTAAAATAAGTTGTTAAGAATGAAATCCCTTTGTAATGGATGAGTTTTCGTCCGAAACCCTCATACTTCGAAAGAGATTGTCCAGTTTGTAGACGAAGTGCATCTAGTTTTTGCCATAACCCTCTCAACTCTTTAGAAGTTTCTATGTGGGTGAAATTATGATGTCATGCTAAGTTTAAACCTTTTCAGAGTTCATTTGTACTGCTTTTCAATTTCAGGGTCATTTGGCACAAAATAAATCATTAAATGCATGACAAATATCAAATGAAGTCACAAAGGGTTGAAAATTAATGATATGCCTTTCAATGGTGCATATTGAACACACAAATAGTATGGAGTTAAAATAATTTATTAAGAATTAAATCCCTTTGTAATAGATGAGTTTTCGTGCGAAAACCTCATACTTCGAAACAGATTGTCAAGTTTGTACATGAAGTGCATCGAGTTTTTGGCCTAACCCTCTCAACTCTTTAGAAGTTGCTATGTGGGTGAAATTATGATTTCATGCCAAATTTTAACCTTTTTAGAGTTCATTTGTACTACATTTGAATTTCAGGGTCATTTACCTCAAAATTAATCATTAAATGCATCGAAAAATATCAAATGAAGTCAAAAAGGGTTGAAAAGTGATGATGTGGCTTTCAATGGTGCATATTGAACACACAAATAGTATGGAGTTAAAATAATTTATTAAGAATGAAATCCCTTTGTAATAGACGAGTTTTCGTCCGAAACCCTCATACTTCGAAAGAGATTGTCCAGTTTGTACACGAAGTGCATCTAGTTTTTGCCGTAACCCTCTCAACTCTTTAGAAGTTGCTATGTGGGTGAAATTATGATGTCAAGCCAAGTTCCAACCTTTTCAGACTTCATTTGTACTGCTTTTCAATTTCAGGGTCATTTAGCCCAAAATAAATCATTAAATGCATGAAAAATATCAAATAAAGTCACAAAGGGTTGAAAATTGATGATCTTCCTTTGAATGGTGCATATTGAACACAGAAAAACTATGGAGTTATAATAATTTATTAAGAATGAAATCCCTTTGTAATAGATGAGTTTTCGTCTGAAACCCTCATACTTCGAAAGAGATTGTCCAGTTCGTACACGAAGTGCATCTAGTTTTTACCGTAACCCTCTCAACTCTTTAGAAGTTGCTATGTGGGTGAAATTATGATGTCATGCCAAGATCCAACCTTTTCAGAGTTCATTTGTACAGCTTTTCAATTTCAGGGACATTTAGCTCAAAATAAATCATTAAATGCATGAAAAATATCAAATGAAGTCAGAAAGGGTTGAAATTGATGATGTGCCTTTGAATGGTGCATATTGAAAACAGAAAAACTATGGAGTTAAAATAATTTATTAAGAATGAAATCCCTTTGTAATAGATGAGTTTTTGTGCGAAAACCTCATACTTCGAAAGAGATTGTCCAGTTTGTACATGAAGTGCATCGAGTTTTTCCTCCAACCCTCTCAACTCTTTAGAAGTTGCTATGTGGGTGAAATTATGATGTCATGAAATTTTTTAACCTTTTTAGAGTTCATTTGTACTGCATTTCAATTTTAGGGTCATTTACCTCAAAATGCATCAAAAAATATCAAATGAAGTCAGAAAGGGTTGAAAATTGTTGATGTGGATTTCAATGGTGCATATTGAACACACAAATAGTATGGAGTTAAAATAATTTATTAACAATGAAATCCCTTTTTAATAGATGAGTTTTTGTCCGAAACCCTCATACTTCGGAAGAGATTGTCCAGTTTGTACACGAAGTGCATCCAGTTTTTGTCGTAACCCTCTCAACTCTTTAGAAGTTTCTATGTGGATTAAATTATGATGGCATGCGAAGTGTCAACCTTTTCAGAGTTCATTTGTACTAATATTCATTTGTACTACTATTCAATGTCAAGTTTCAACCTTTTTAGAGTTCATTTGTACTGCTTTTAAATTTCAGGGTCGTTTAGCTCAAAATAAATCATTAAATGCATGAAAAATATCAAATGAAGTCAGAAAGGGTTGAAAATTGATTATGTGCCTTTTAATGGGGCATATTGAACACACAAAAAGTATGGAGTTAAATATGTTATTAAGAATGAAATCCCTTTGTAATAGATGAGTTTTAATCCGAAACCCTCGTACTTCGAAAGAGATTGTCCAGTTTGTACACGAAGTGCATCTAGTTTTTGCGGTAACCCTCTCAACTCTTTACAAGTTTCTATGTGGGTGAAATTATGATGTCATGCCAAGTTTAAACCTTTTTAGAGTTCATTTGTACTGCTTTTCAATTTTAGGGTCATTTGGCAGAAAATAAATCATTAAATGCATGACAAATATCAAATGAAGTCACAAAGGGTTGAAAATTTATGATATGCCTTTCAATGGTGCATATTGAACACAGAAAAACTATGCAGTTAAAATAATTTATTAAGAATGAAATCCCTTTGTAATAGATGAGTTTTCGTCTGAAACCCTCATACTTCGAAAGAGATTGCCCAGTTTGTACACGAAGTGCATCTAGTTTTTACCGTAACCCTCTCAACTCTTTAGAAGTTGCTATGTGGGTGAAATTATGATGTCATGCCAAGTTCCAACCGTTCCAGAGTTCATTTGTACAGCTTTTCAATTTCAGGTACATTTAGCTCAAAATAAATCATTAAATGCATGAAAAATATCAAATGAAGTCAGAAAGGGATGAAAATAGATGATGTGCCTTTGAATGGTGCATATTGAAAACAGAAAAACTATGGAAATAAAATAATTTATTAAGAATGAAATCCCTTTGTAATAGATGAGTTTTTGTGCGAAAACCTCATACTTCGAAAGAGATTGTCCAGTTTGTAGATGAAGTGCATCAAGTTTTTCCTCTAACCCTCTCAACTCTTTAGAAGTTGCTATGTGGGTGAAATTATGATGTCATGCCAAATTTTAACCTTTTTAGAGTTCATTTGTACTGCATTTCAATTTTTAGGGTCATTTACCTCAAAATGCATCAAAAAATATCAAATGAAGTGAGAAAGGGTTGAAAATTGTTGATGTGGATTTCAATGGTGCATATTGAACACACAAATAGTATGGAGTTAGAATAATTTATGAACAATGAAATCCCTTTTTAATAGATGAGTTTTCGTCCGAAACCCTCATACTTCGAAAGAGATTGTCTAGTTTGTACACGAAGTGCATCCAGTTTTTGTCGTAACCCTCTCAACTCTTTAGAAGTTGCTATGTGGATTAAATTATGATGGCATGCGAAGTGTCAACCTTTTCAGAGTTCATTTGTACTACTATTCATTTGTACTACTATTCAATGTCAAGTTTCAACCTTTTTAGAGTTCATTTGTACTGCTTTTCAATTTCAGGGTCGTTTAGCTCAAAATAAATCATTAAATGCATGAAAAATATCAAATGAAGTCAGAAAGGGTTGAAAATTGATTATGTGCCTTTTAATGGGGCATATTGAACACACAAAATGTATGGAGTTAAATATGTCATTAAGAATGAAATCCCTTTGTAATAGATGAGTTTTAATCCGAAACCCTCGTACTTCGAAAGAGATTGTCCAGTTTGTACACGAAGTGCATATAGTTTTTGCGGTAACCCTCTCAACTCTTTAGAAGTTTCTATGTGGGTAAAATTATGATGTCATGCCAAGTTTAAACCTTTTCAGAGTTCATTTGTACTGCTTTTCAATTTTAGGGTCATTTGGCAGAAAATAAATCATTAAATGCATGACAAATATCAAATGAAGTCACAAAGGGTTGAAAATTTATGATATGCCTTTCAATGGTGCATATTGAACACACAAATTGTATGGAGTTAAAATAATTTATTAAGAATTAAATCCTTTTGTAATAGATGAGTTTTCGTGAGAAAACCTCATATTTCGAAAGAGATTGTCCAGTTTGTACATGAAGTGCATCAAGTTTTTGGCCTAACCCTCTCAACTCTTTAGAAATTCCTATGTGGGTGAAATTATGATTTCATGCCAAATTTTAACCTTTTTAGAGTTCATTTGTACTACATTTGAATTTCAGGGTCATTTACCTCAACATAAATCATTAAATGCATCAAAAAATATCAAATGAAGTCAGAAAGGGTTGAAAATTGATGATGTGGCTTTCAATGGTGCTTATTGAACACACATATAGTATGGAGTTAAAATAATTTATTAAGAATGAAATCCCTTTGTAATAGATGAGTTTTCGTCCGAAACCCTCATACTTCGAAAGAGATTGTCTAGTTTGTACACGAAGTGCATCTAGTTTTTGCCGTAACCCTCTCAACTCTTTAGAAGTTGCTATGTGGGTGAAATTATGATGTCATGCCAAATTTTAACCTTTTTAGAGGTCATTTGTACTACATTTCAATTCATGGTCATTTACCTCAAAATAAATCATTAAATGGCATCAAAAAATATCAAATGAAGTCAGAAAGGGTTGAAAATTGATGATGTGGCTTTCAATGGTGCATATTGAACACACAAATAGTATGGAGTTAAAATAATTTATTAAGAATGAAATCCCTTTTTAATAGATGAGTTTTCGTCCGAAACCCTCATACTTCGATAGAGATTGTCCAGTTTGTACACGAAGTGCATCCAGTTTTTGTCGTAACCCTCCCAACTCTTTAGAAGTTTCTATGTGGCTGAGATTATGATGTCATGCCAAGTTTAAACCTTATCAAAGTTCATTTGTACTACATTTCAATTTCAGGGTCATTACCTCAAAATAAATCATTAAATGCATCAAAAAATATCAAATGAAGTCAGAAAGGGTTGAAAATTGATGATGTGGCTTTCAATGGTGCATATCGAACACACAAATAGCATGGAGTTAAAATAATTTATTAATAATGAAATCTCTTTGTAATAGATGAGTTTTCGTCCGAAACGCTCCTACTTCGGAAGAGATTGTCCAGTTTGTACACGAAGTGCATCTAGTTTTTGTCGTAACCCTCTCAACTATTTAGAAGTTGCTATGTGGGTGAAATTATGATGTCATGCCAAGTTTCAACCTTTCCAGACTTCATTTGTACTGCTTTTCAATTTTAGGGTCATTTAGCTCAAAATAAATCATTAAATGCATGAAAAATACCAAATGAAGTCAAAAAGGGTTGAAAATAGATGATGTGCCTTTGAATGGTGCATATTGAACACAGAAAAATTATGGAGTTAAAATAATTTATTAAGAATGAAATCCCTTTGTAATAGATGAGTTTTCGTGCGAAAACCTCATACTTCGAAAGAGATTGTCCAGTTTTTACATGAAGTGCATCGAGTTTTTGCTCTAACCCTCTCAACTCTTTAGAAGTTGCTATGTGGGTGAAATTATGATGTCATGCCAAATTTTAACCTTTTTAGAGTTCATTTGTACTACATTTCAATTTCAGGGTCATTTACCTCAAAATAAATCATTAAATGCATCAAAAAATATCAAATGAAGTCAGAAAGGGTTGAAAATTGATGATGTGGCTTTCAATGGTGCATATTGAACACACAAATAGTATGGAATTAAGATAATTTATTAAGAATGAAATCCCTTTTTAATAGATGAGTTTTCGTCCGAAACCCTCATACTTCGATAGAGATTGTCCAGTTTGTACACGAAGTGCATCCAGTTTTTGTCGTAATCCTCCCAACTCTTTAGAAGTTTCTATGTGGCTGAGATTATGATGTCATGCCAAGTTTAAACCTTATCAGAGTTCATTTGTACTACATTTCAATTTCAGGGTCATTTACCTCAAAATAAATCATTAAATGCATCAAAAAATATCAAATGAAGTTAGAAAGGGTTGAAAATTGATGATGTGGCTTTCAATGGTGCATATTGAACACACAAATAGTATGGAGTTAAAATAATTTAGTAAGAATTAAATCCCTTTGTAATAGATGAGTTTTCGTCCGAAACCCTCATACTTTGAAAGAGATTGTCCAGTTTGTACACGGAGTGCATCCAGTTTTTGCCGTAACCCTCTCAACTCTTTAGAAGTTTCTATGTGGGTGATATTATGATGTCATGCCGAGTTTAAACCTTATCAGAGTTCATTTGTACTACATTTCAATTTCAGGGTCATTTACCTCAAAATAAATCATTAAATGCATCAAAAAATAACAAATGAAGTTAGAAAGGGTTGAAAATTGATGATGTGGCTTTCAATGGTGCATATCGAACACACAAATAGGGTGGAGTTAAAATAATTTATTAATAATGAAATCTCTTTTTAATAGATGAGTTTTCGTCCGAAACCCTCATACTTTGAAAGAGATTGTCCAGTTTGTACACGAAATGCATCTAGTTTTTGTCGTAACCCTCTCAACTCTTTAGAAGTTTCTATGTGGGTGAGATTATGATATCATGCCAAGTTTAAACCTTATCAGAGTTCATTTGTACTACATTTCAATTTCAGGGTCATTTACCTCAAAATAAATCATTAAATGCATCAAAAAATATCAAATGAAGTGAGAAAGGGTTGAAAATTGATGATGTGGCTTTCAATGGTGCATATCGGACACACAAATAGTATGGAGTTAAAATAATTTATTAATAATAAAATCTCTTTGTAATAGATGAGTTTTCGTGCGAAAACCTCATACTTCGAAAGAGATTGTCCAGTTTGTACATGAAGTGCATCGAGTTTTTGGCCTAACCCTCTCAACTCTTTAGAAATTCCTATGTGGGTGAAATTATGATTTCATGCCAAATTTTAACCTTTTTAGAGTTCATTTGTACTACATTTGAATTTTAGGGTCATTTACCTCAACATAAATCATTAAATGCATCAAAAAAATATCAAATGAAGTCAGAAAGGGTTGAAAATTGATGATGTGGCTTTCAATGGTGCATATTGAACACACATATAGTATGGAGTTAAAATAATTTATTAAGAATGAAACCCTTTGTAATAGATGAGTTTTCGTCCGAAACCCTCATACTTCAAAAGAGATTGTCCAGTTTGTACACGAAGTGCATCTAGTTTTTGTCGTAACCCTCTCAACTCTTTAGAAGTTGCTATGTGGGTTAAATTATGATGTCATGCCAAGTTTCAACCTTTTCAGAGTTCATTTGTACTGCTTTTCAACTTCAGGGTCATTTAGCTCAAAATAAATCATTAAATCCATGAAAAATATCAAATGAAGTCAGAAAGGGTTGAAAATTGATGATGTGCCTTTCAATGGTGCATATTGAACACAGAAAAACTATGGAGTTAAAATAAGTTGTTAAGAATGAAATCCCTTTGTAATAGATGAGTTTTCGTCCGAAACCCTCATACTTCGAAAGAGATTGTCCAGTTTGTAGACGAAGTGCATCTAGTTTTTGCGGTAACCCTCTCAACTCTTTAGAAGTTTCTATGTGGGTGAAATTATGATGTCATGCTAAGTTTAAACCTTTTCAGAGTTCATTTGTACTGCTTTTCAATTTCAGGGTCATTTGGCACAAAATAAATCATTAAATGCATGACAAATATCAAATGAAGTCACAAAGGGTTGAAAATTAATGATATGCCTTTCAATGGTGCATAATGAACACACAAATAGTATGGAGTTAAAATAATTTATTAAGAATTAAATCCCTTTGTAATAGATGAGTTTTCGTGCGAAAACCTCATACTTCGAAACAGATTGTCAAGTTTGTACATGAAGTGCATCGAGTTTTTGCCCTAACCCTCTCAACTCTTTAGAAGTTGCTATGTGGGTGAAATTATGATTTCATGCCAAATTTTAACCTTTTTAGAGTTCATTTGTACTACATTTGAATTTGAGGGTCATTTACCTCAAAATTAATCATTAAATGCATCGAAAAATATCAAATGAAGTCAAAAAAGGTTGAAAAGTGATGATGTGGCTTTCAATGGTGCATATTGAACACACAAATAGTATGGAGTTAAAATAATTTATTAAGAATGAAATCCCTTTGTAATAGATGAGTTTTTGTCCGAAACCCTCATACTTTGAAAGAGATTGTCCAGTTTGTACACGAAGCGCATCTAGTTTTTGCCGTAACCCTCTCAACTCTTTAGAAGTTGCTATGTGGGTGAAATTATGATGTCAAGCCAAGTTCCAACATTTTCAGACTTCATTTGTACTGCTTTTCAATTTCAGGGTCATTTAGCCCAAAATAAATCATTAAATGCATGAAAAATATCAAATAAAGTCACAAAGGGTTGAAAATTGATGATCTGCCTTTGAATGGTGCATATTGAACACAGAAAAACTATGGAGTTATAATAATTTATTAAGAATGAAATCCCTTTTTAATAGATGAGTTTTCGTCCGAAACCCTCATACTTCGATAGAGATTGTCCAGTTTGTACACGAAGTGCATCCAGTTTTTGTCGTAATCCTCCCAACTCTTTAGAAGTTTCTATGTGGCTGAGATTATGATGTCATGCCAAGTTTAAACCTTATCAGAGTTCATTTGTACTACATTTCAATTTCAGGGTCATTTACCTCAAAATAAATCATTAAATGCATCAAAAAATATCAAATGAAGTTAGAAAGGGTTGAAAATTGATGATGTGGCTTTCAATGGTGCATATTGAACACACAAATAGTATGGAGTTAAGATAATTTAGTAAGAATTAAATCCCTTTGTAATAGATGAGTTTTCGTCCGAAACCCTCATACTTTGAAAGAGATTGTCCAGTTTGTACACGGAGTGCATCCAGTTTTTGCCGTAACCCTCTCAACTCTTTAGAAGTTTCTATGTGGGTGATATTATGATGTCATGCCGAGTTTAAACCTTATCAGAGTTCATTTGTACTACATTTCAATTTCAGGGTCATTTACCTCAAAATAAATCATTAAATGCATCAAAAAATAACAAATGAAGTTAGAAAGGGTTGAAAATTGATGATGTGGCTTTCAATGGTGCATATCGAACACACAAATAGGGTGGAGTTAAAATAATTTATTAATAATGAAATCTCTTTTTAATAGATGAGTTTTCGTCCGAAACCCTCATACTTTGAAAGAGATTGTCCAGTTTGTACACGAAATGCATCTAGTTTTTGTCGTAACCCTCTCAACTCTTTAGAAGTTTCCATGTGGGTGAGATTATGATGTCATGCCAAGTTTAAACCTTATCAGAGTTCATTTGTACTACATTTCAATTTCAGGGTCATTTACCTCAAAATAAATCATTAAATGCATCAAAAAATATCAAATGAAGTGAGAAAGGGTTGAAAATTGATGATGTGGCTTTCAATGGTGCATATCGGACACACAAATAGTATGGAGTTAAAATAATTTATTAATAATGAAATCTCTTTGTAATAGATGAGTTTTCGTGCGAAAACCTCATACTTCGAAAGAGATTGTCCAGTTTGTACATGAAGTGCATCGAGTTTTTGGCCTAACCCTCTCAACTCTTTAGAAATTCCTATGTGGGTGAAATTATGATTTCATGCCAAATTTTAACCTTTTTAGAGTTCATTTGTACTACATTTGAATTTCAGGGTCATTTACCTCAACATAAATCATTAAATGCATCAAAAAATATCAAATGAAGTCAGAAAGGGTTGAAAATTGATGATGTGGCTTTCAATGGTGCATATTGAACACACATATAGTATGGAGTTAAAATAATTTATTAAGAATGAAACCCTTCGTAATAGATGAGTTTTCGTCCGAAACCCTCATACTTCAAAAGAGATTGTCCAGTTTGTACACGAAGTGCATCTAGTTTTTGTCGTAACCCTCTCAACTCTTTAGAAGTTGCTATGTGGGTTAAATTATGATGTCATGCCAAGTTTCAACCTTTTCAGAGTTCATTTGTACTGCTTTTCAACTTCACGGTCATTTAGCTCAAAATAAATCATTAAATCCATGAAAAATATCAAATGAAGTCAGAAAGGGTTGAAAATTGATGATGTGCCTTTCAATGGTGCATATTGAACACAGAAAAACTATGGAGTTAAAATAAGTTGTTAAGAATGAAATCCCTTTGTAATAGATGAGTTTTCGTCCGAAACCCTCATACTTCGAAAGAGATTGTCCAGTTTGTAGACGAAGTGCATCTAGTTTTTGCGGTAACCCTCTCAACTCTTTAGAAGTTTCTATGTGGGTGAAATTATGATGTCATGCTAAGTTTAAACCTTTTCAGAGTTCATTTGTACTGCTTTTCAATTTCAGGGTCATTTGGCACAAAATAAATCATTAAATGCATGACAAATATCAAATGAAGTCACAAAGGGTTGAAAATTAATGATATGCCTTTCAATGGTGCATAATGAACACACAAATAGTATGGAGTTAAAATAATTTATTAAGAATTAAATCCCTTTGTAATAGATGAGTTTTCGTGCGAAAACCTCATACTTCGAAACAGATTGTCAAGTTTGTACATGAAGTGCATCGAGTTTTTGCCCTAACCCTCTCAACTCTTTAGAAGTTGCTATGTGGGTGAAATTATGATTTCATGCCAAATTTTAACCTTTTTAGAGTTCATTTGTACTACATTTGAATTTGAGGGTCATTTACCTCAAAATTAATCATTAAATGCATCGAAAAATATCAAATGAAGTCAAAAAAGGTTGAAAAGTGATGATGTGGCTTTCAATGGTGCATATTGAACACACAAATAGTATGGAGTTAAAATAATTTATTAAGAATGAAATCCCTTTGTAATAGATGAGTTTTTGTCCGAAACCCTCATACTTTGAAAGAGATTGTCCAGTTTGTACACGAAGTGCATCTAGTTTTTGCCGTAACCCTCGCAACTCTTTAGAAGTTGCTATGTGGGTGAAATTATGATGTCAAGCCAAGTTCCAACCTTTTCAGACTTCATTTGTACTGCTTTTCAATTTCAGGGTCATTTAGCCCAAAATAAATCATTAAATGCATGAAAAATATCAAATAAAGTCACAAAGGGTTGAAAATTGATGATCTGCCTTTGAATGGTGCATATTGAACACAGAAAAACTATGGAGTTATAATAATTTATTAAGAATGAAATCCCTTTGTAATAGATGAGTTTTCGTCTGAAACCCTCATACTTCGAAAGAGATTGTCGAGTTCGTACACGAAGTGCATCTAGTTTATACTGTAACCCTCTCAACTCTTTAGAAGTTGCTATGTGGGTGAAATAATGATGTCATGCCAAGATCCAACCTTTTCAGAGTTCATTTGTATAGCTTTTCAATTTCAGGGACATTTAGCTCAAAATAAATCAATAAATGCATGAAAAATATCAAATGAAGTCAGAAAGGGTTGAAAATTGGTGATGTGCCTTTGAATGGTGCATATTGAAAACAGAAAAACTATGGAGTTAAAATAATTTATTAAGAATGAAATCCCTTTGTAATAGATGAGTTTTTGTGCGAAAACCTCGTACTTCGAAAGAGATTGTCGAGTTTGTACATGAAGTGCATCGAGTTTTTCCTCCAACCCTCTCAACTCTTTAGAAGTTGCTATGTGGGTGAAATTATGATGTCATGAAATTTTTTAACCTTTTTACAGTTCATTTGTACTGCATTTCAATTTTAGGGTCATTTACCTCAAAATGCATCAAAAAATATCAAATGAAGTCAGAAAGGGTTGAAAATTGTTGATATGGATTTCAATGGTGCATATTGAACACACAAACAGTATGGAGTTAAAATAATTTATTAACAATGAAATCCCTTTTTAATAGATGAGTTTTTGTCCGAAACCCTCATACTTCGAAAGAGATTGTCCAGTTTGTACACGAAGTGCATCCAGTTTTTGTCGTAACCCTCTCAACTCTTTAGAAGTTTCTATGTGGATTAAATTATGATGGCATGCGAAGTCTCAACCTTTTCAGAGTTCATTTGTACTAATATTCATTTGTACTACTATTCAATGTCAAGTTTCAACCTTTTTAGAGTTCATTTGTACTGCTTTTCAATTTCAGGGTCGTTTAGCTCAAAATAAATCATTAAATGCATGAAAAATATCAAATGAAGTCAGAAAGGGTTGAAAATTGATTATGTGCCTTTTAATGGGGCATATTGAACACACAAAAAGTATGGAGTTAAATATGTTATTAAGAATGAAATCCGTTTGTAATAGATGAGTTTTAATCCGAAACCCTCGTACTTCGAAAGAGATTGTCCAGTTTGTACACGAAGTGCATCTAGTTTTTGCGGTAACCCTCTCAACTCTTTAGAAGTTTCTATGTGGGTGAAATTATGATGTCATGCCAAGTTTAAACCTTTTGAGAGTTCATTTGTACTGCTTTTCTATTTTAGGGTCATTTGGCAGAAAATAAATCATTAAATGCATGACAAATATCAAATGAAGTCACAAAGGGTTGAAAATTTATGATATGCCTTTCAATGGTGCATATTGAACACAGAAAAACTATGTAGTTAAAATAATTTATTAAGAATGAAATCCCTTTGTAATAGATGAGTTTTCGTCTGAAACCCTCATACTTCGAAAGAGAGTGTCCAGTTTGTACACGAAGTGCATCTAGTTTTTACCGTAACCCTCTCAACTCTTTAGAAGTTGCTATGTGGGTGAAATTATGATGTCATGCCAAGTTCCAACCGTTCCAGAGTTCATTTGTACAGCTTTTCAATTTCAGGGACATTTAGCTCAAAATAAATCATTAAATGCATGAAAAATATCAAATGAAGTCAGAAAGGGATGAAAATTGATGATGTGCCTGTGAATGGTGCATATTGAAAACAGAAAAACTATGGAGTTAAAATAATTTATTAAGAATGAAATCCCTTTGTAATAGATGAGTTTTTGTGCGAAAACCTCATACTTCGAAAGAGATTGTCCAGTTTGTACATGAAGTGCATCAAGTTTTTCCTCTAACTCTCTCAACTCTTTAGAAGTTGCTATGTGGGTGAAATTATGATGTCATGCCAAATTTTAACCTTTTTAGAGTTCATTTGTACTGCATTTCAATTTTAGGGTCATTTACCTCAAAATGCATCAAAAAATATCAAATGAAGTGAGAAAGGGTTGAAAATTGTTGATGTGGATTTCAATGGTGCATATTGAACACACAAATAGTATGGAGTTAAAATAATTTATGAACAATGAAATCCCTTTTTAATAGATGAGTTTTCTTCCGAAACCCTCATACTTCGAAAGAGATTGTCCAGTTTGTACACGAAGTGCATCCAGTTTTTGTCGTAACCCTCTCAACTCTTTAGAAGTTGCTATGTGGATTAAATTATGATGGCATGCGAAGTGTCAAACTTTTCAGAGTTCATTTGTACTTCTATTCATTTGTACTACTATTCAATGTCAAGTTTCAACCTTTTTAGAGTTCATTTGTACTGCTTTTCAATTTCAGGGTCGTTTAGCTCAAAATAAATCATTAAATGCATGAAAAATATCAAATGAAGTCAGAAAGGGTTGAAAATTGATTATGTGCCTTTTAATGGGGCATATTGAACACACAAAAAGTATGGAGTTAAATATGTCATTAAGAATGAAATCCCTTTGTAATAGATGAGTTTTAATCCGAAACCCTCAGACTTCGAAAGAGATTGTCCAGTTTGTACACGAAGTGCATATAGTTTTTGCGGTAACCCTCTCAACTCTTTAGAAGTTTCTATGTGGGTATTATTATGATGTCATGCCAAGTTTAAACCTTTTCAGAGTTCATTTGTACTGCTTTTCAATTTTAGGGTCATTTGGCAGAAAATAAATCATTAAATGCATGACAAATATCAAATGAAGTCACAAAGGGTTGAAAATTTATGATATGCCTTTCAATGGTGCATATTGAACACACAAATTGTATGGAGTTAAAATAATTTATTAAGAATTAAATCCTTTTGTAATAGATGAGTTTTCGTGAGAAAACCTCATATTTCGAAAGAGATTGTCCAGTTTGTACATGAAGTGCATCAAGTTTTTGGCCTAACCCTCTCAACTCTTTAGAAATTCCTATGTGGGTGAAATTATGATTTCATGCCAAATTTTAACCTTTTTAGAGTTCATTTGTACTACATTTGAATTTCAGGGTCATTTACCTCAACATAAATCATTAAATGCATCAAAAAATATCAAATGAAGTCAGAAAGGGTTGAAAATTGATGATGTGGCTTTCAATGGTGCTTATTGAACACACATATAGTATGGAGTTAAAATAATTTATTAAGAATGAAATCCCTTTGTAATAGATGAGTTTTCGTCCGAAACCCTCATACTTCGAAAGAGATTGTCCAGTTTGTACACGAAGTGCATCTAGTTTTTGCCGTAACCCTCTCAACTCTTTAGAAGTTGCTATGTGGGTGAAATTATGATGTCATGCCAAGTTCCAACCTTTTCAGTGTTCATTTGTACTGCTTTTCAATTTCAGGGAGATTTAGCTCAAAATAAATCATTAAATGCATGAAAAATATCAAATGAAGTTAGAAAGGGTTGAAAATTGATGATGTGCCTTTCAATGGTGGAAATTGAACACAGAAAAACTATGGAGTTAAAATAATTTATTAAGAATGAAATCCCTTTGTAATAGATGAGTTTTCGTGTGAAAACCTCATACTTCGAAAGAGATTGTCCAGTTTGTACATGAAGTGCATCCAGTTTTTGCCGTAACCCTCTCAACTCTTTAGAAGTTGCTATGTGGGTGAAATTATGATGTCACGCCATGTTTCAACCGTTTTAGAGTTCATTTGTACTGCATTCAATTTCACGGTCATTTACCTCAAAATAAATCATTAAATGCATCAAAAAATATCAAATGATGTCAGAAAGGGTTGAAAATTCATGATGTGGCTTTCAATGGTGTTTATTGAACACACAAATAGTATAGAGTAAAAATAATTTATTAAGAATGAAATCCCTTTTCAATAGATGAGTTTTCGTCCGAAACCCTCATACTTCGAAAGAGATTTTCTAGTTTGTACACGAAGTGCATCCTGTTTTTGCCGTAACCCTCTCAAATCTTTAGAAGTTTCTATGTGGGTGAAATTATGATGTCATGCCAAGTTTAAACCTTTTCAGAGTTCATTTGTACTTCTTTTCAATTTCAGGGTCATTTGGCACAAAATAAATCATTAAATGCATGAAAAATATCAAATGAAGTCAGAAAGGGTTGAAAAATTATGATATGCCTTTCAATGGTCCATATTGAACACACAAATAGTATGGAGTTAAAATAATTTTTTAAGAATGATATCCCTGTGTAATAGATGAGTTTTCGTGCGAAAACTTCATACTTCGAAAGAGATTGTCGAGTTTGTACATGAAATACATCGAGTTTTTGCTCTAACCCTCTCAACTCTTTAGAAGTCGCTATGTGGGTGAAATTATGATGTCATGCCAAATTTTAACCTTTTTAGAGTTCATTTATACTACATTTCAATTTCAAGGTCATTTACCTCAAAATAAATCATTAAATGCAACACAAAATATCAAATGAAGTCAGAAAGGGTTGAAAATTGATGATGTGGATTTCAATGGTGCATATTGAACACACAAATAGTATGGAGTTAAAATAATTTATTAAGAATGAAATCCCTTTGTAATAGATGAGTTTTCGTCCGAAACCCTCATACTTCGAAAGAGATTGTCCAGTTTGTACACGAAGTGCATCTAGTTTTTGCCGTAACCCTCTGAACTCTTTAGAAGTTGCTATGTGGGTGAAATTATGATGTCATGCCAAGTTCCAACCTTTTCAGAGTTCATTTGTACTGCTTTTCAATTTCAGGGAGATTTAGCTCAAAATAAATCATTAAATGCATGAAAAATATCAAATGAAGTCAGAAAGGGTTGAAAATTGATGATGTGCCTTTCAATGGTGGAAATTGAACACAGAAAAACTATGGAGTTAACATAATTTATTAAGAATGAAATCCCTTTGTAATAGATGAGTTTTCGTGTGAAAACCTCATACTTCGAAAGAGATTGTCCAGTTTGTACATGAAGTGCATCCAGTTTTTGCCGTAACCCTCTCAACTCTTTAGAAGTTGCTATGTGGGTGAAATTATGATGTCACGCCATGTTTCAACCGTTTTAGAGTTCATTTGTACTGCATTCAATTTCACGGTCATTTACCTCAAAATAAATCATTAAATGCATCAAAAAATATCAAATGATGTCAGAAAGGGTTGAAAATTCATGATGTGGCTTTCAATGGTGTTTATTGAACACACAAATAGTATAGAGTAAAAATAATTTATTAAGAATGAAATCCCTTTTCAATAGATGAGTTTTCGTCCGAAACCCTCATACTTCGAAAGAGATTTTCTAGTTTGTACACGAAGTGCATCCTGTTTTTGCCGTAACCCTCTCAAATCTTTAGAAGTTTCTATGTGGGTGAAATTATGATGTCATGCCAAGTTTAAACCTTTTCAGAGTTCATTTGTACTTCTTTTCAATTTCAGGGTCATTTGGCACAAAATAAATCATTAAATGCATGAAAAATATCAAATGAAGTCAGAAAGGGTTGAAAAATTATGATATGCCTTTCAATGGTCCATATTGAACACACAAATAGTATGGAGTTAAAATAATTTTTTAAGAATGATATCCCTGTGTAATAGATGAGTTTTCGTGCGAAAACTTCATACTTCGAAAGAGATTGTCGAGTTTGTACATGAAATGCATCGAGTTTTTGCTCTAACCCTCTCAACTCTTTAGAAGTCGCTATGTGGGTGAAATTATGATGTCATGCCAAATTTTAACCTTTTTAGAGTTCATTTATACTAAATTTCAATTTCAAGGTCATTTACCTCAAAATAAATCATTAAATGCAACACAAAATATCAAATGAAGTCAGAAAGGGTTGAAAATTGATGATGTGGATTTCAATGGTGCATATTGAACACACAAATAGTATGGAGTTAAAATAATTTATTATGAATGAAATCCCTTTGTAATAGATGATTTTTCGTCCGAAACCCTCATACTTCGAAAGATATTGTCCAGTTTGTACACGAAGTGCATCTAGTTTTTGTCGTAACCCTCTCAACTCTTTAGAAGTTGCTATGTGGGTGAAATTATGATGTCATGCCGAGTTTCAACCTTTTCAGAATTCATTTGTACTGCTTTTCAATTTCAGGGTCATTTAGCTCAACATAATTCATTAAATGCATGAAAAATATCAAATGAAGTCAGAAAGGGTTGAAAATTAATAATGTGCCTTTGAATGGCGCATATTGAACACACAAAAAGTATGGAGTTAAAATAAGTTATTCAGAATGAAATCCCTTGGTAATAGATGTGTTTTCCTCCGAAACCCTCATACTTCGAAAGAGATTGTCTGGTTTGTACATGAAGTGCATCCAGTTTTTGTTATAACCCTCTCAACTCTTTAGAAGTTGCTATGTGGGTGAAATTATGATGTCATGCCAAGTTTCAACCGTTTTAGAGTTCATTTGTACTGCATTCAATTTCACGGTCATTTAGCTCAAAATAAATCATTAAAGGCATGAAAAATATAAAATGAAGTCAGAAAGGGTTGAAAGTGATGATGTGCCTTTGAATGGTGCATATTGAACACACAAAAAGTATGGAGTTAAAATAAGTTATTAAGAATGAAATCTCTTTGTAATAGATGAGTTTTCGTTCGAAACCCTGATACTTCAAAAGAGATTGTCCAGTTTGTACATGATAAAATAAGTTATTAAGAATGAAATCCCTTTGTAATAGATGAGTTTTCGTCCGAAACCCTCATACTTCAAAAGAGATTGTCCAGTTTGTAGACGAAGTGCATCTAGTTTTTGCCATAACCCTCTCAACTCTTTAGAAGTTGCTATGTGGATGAAATTTTGATTTCATGCCAAGTTTCAACCTCTTCAGAGTTTATTTGTACTGCATTTCAATTTCAGGATCATTTACCTAAAAAAATCATTAAATGCATGAAAAATATCAAATGAAGTCAAAAATGGTTGAAAATTGATGATGTGCCTTTCCATGGTGCTTATTGAACACACAAAAAGGATGCAGTTAAAATAAGTTTTTAAGAATGAAATCCATTTGTAATAGATTTGTTTTCGTTCGAAACCCTCATACTTCGAAAGAGATTGTCCAGTTTGTACACGAAGTGCATCCAGTTTTGGTTGTAACCCTCTCAAATCTTTAAAGTTGCTATGTGGGTGAAATTATGATGTCATGCCAAGTTTCAACCTCTTCAGAATTTGTTTGTACTGCATTCGAATTTCAGTGTCATTTAGCTCCAAATAAATCATTAAATGCATGAAAACTATCAAATGAAGTCAGAAAGGTTGAAAATTAATAATGTGCCTTTGAATGGCGCATATTGAAAACACAAAAAGTATGGAGTTAAAATAATTTATTATGAATGAAATCCCTTTGTAATAGATGAGTTTTCGTCCGAAACCCTCATACTTCGACAGATATTGTCCAGTTTGTACACGAAGTGCATCTAGTTTTTGTCGTAACCCTCTCAACTCTTTAGAAGTTGCTATGTGGGTGAAATTATGATGTCATGCCAAGTTTCAACCTTTTCAGAATTCATTTGTACTGCTTTTCAATTTCAGGGTCATTTAGCTCAACATAATTCATTAAATGCATGAAAAATATCAAATGAAGTCAGAAAGGGTTGAAAATTAATAATGTGCCTTTGAATGGCGCATATTGAACACACAAAAAGTATGGAGTTAAAATAAGTTATTCAGAATGAAATCCCTTGGTAATAGATGTGTTTTCCTCCGAAACCCTCATACTTCGAAAGAGATTGTCTGGTTTGTACATGAAGTGCATCCAGTTTTTGTTATAACCCTCTCAACTCTTTAGAAGTTGCTATGTGGGTGAAATTATGATGTCATGCCAAGTTTCAACCGTTTTAGAGTTCATTTGTACTGCATTCAATTTCACGGTCATTTAGCTCAAAATAAATCATTAAAGGCATGAAAAATATAAAATGAAGTCAGAAAGGGTTGAAAGTGATGATGTGCCTTTGAATGGTGCATATTGAACACACAAAAAGTATGGAGTTAAAATAAGTTATTAAGAATGAAATCTCTTTGTAATAGATGAGTTTTCGTTCGAAACCCTGATACTTCAAAAGAGATTGTCCAGTTTGTACATGATAAAATAAGTTATTAAGAATGAAATCCCTTTGTAATAGATGAGTTTTCGTCCGAAACCCTCATACTTCAAAAGAGATTGTCCAGTTTGTAGACGAAGTGCATCTAGTTTTTGCCATAACCCTCTCAACTCTTTAGAAGTTGCTATGTGGATGAAATTTTGATTTCATGCCAAGTTTCAACCTCTTCAGAGTTTATTTGTACTGCATTTCAATTTCAGGATCATTTACCTAAAAAAAATCATTAAATGCATGAAAAATATGAAATGAAGTCAAAAATGGTTGAAAATTGATGATGTGCCTTTCCATGGTGCTTATTGAACACACAAAAAGGATGCAGTTAAAATAAGTTTTTAAGAATGAAATCCATTTGTAATAGATTTGTTTTCGTTCGAAACCCTCATACTTCGAAAGAGATTGTCCAGTTTGTATACGAAGTGCATCCAGTTTTGGTTGTAACCCTCTCAAATCTTTAGAAGTTGCTATGTGGGTGAAATTATGATGTCATGCCAAGTTTCAACCTCTTCAGAATTTGTTTGTACTGCATTTGAATTTCAGTGTCATTTAGCTCCAAATAAATCATTAAATGCATGAAAAATATCAAATGAAGTCAGAAAGGTTGAAAATTAATAATGTGCCTTTGAATGGCGCATATTGAAAACACAAAAAGTATGGAGTTAAAATAATTTATTATGAATGAAATCCCTTTGTAATAGATGAGTTTTCGTTCAAAACCCTCATACTTCGAAAGATATATTCCAGTTTGTACACGAAGTGCATCTAGTTTTTGTCGTAACCCTCTCAACTCTTTAGAAGTTGCTATGTGGGTGAAATTATGATGTCATGCCAAGTTTCAACCTTTTCATAGTTCATTTGTACTTCTTTTCAATTTCAGGGTCATTTAGCTCAACATAATTCATTAAATGCATGAAAAATATCAAATGAAGTCAGAAAGGGTTGAAAATTAATAATGTGCCTTTGAATGGCGCATATTGAACACACAAAAAGTATGGAGTTAAAATAAGTTATTCAGAATGAAATCCCTTGGTAATAGATGTGTTTTCCTCCGAAACTCTCATACTTCAAAAGAGATTGTCTGGTTTGTACATGAGGTGCATCCAGTTTTTGTTATAACCCTCTCAACTCTTTAGAAGTTGCTATGTGGGTGAAATTATGATGTCATGCCAAGTTTCAACCGTTTTAGAGTTCATTTGTACTGCATTCAATTTCACGGTCATTTAGCTCAAAATAAATCATTAAAGGCATGAAAAATATCAAATGAAGTCAGAAAGGGTTGAAAGTGATGATGTGCCTTTGAATGGTGCATATTGAACAAACAAAAAGTATGGAGTTAAAATAAGTTATTACGAATGAAATCTCTTTGTAATAGATGAGTTTTCGTTCGAAACCCTGATACTTCAAAAGAGATTGTCCAGTTTGTACATGATAAAATAAGTTATTAAGAATGAAATCCCTTTGTAATAGATGAGTTTTCGTCCGAAACCCTCATACTTCAAAAAAGATTGTCCAGTTTGTAGACGAAGTGCATCTAGTTTTTGCCATAACCCTCTCAACTCTTTAGAAGTTGCTATGTGGATGAAATTATGATGTCATGCCAAGTTTCAACCTCTTCAGAGTTTATTTGTACTGCATTTCAATTTCAGGATCATTTACCTAAAAAAATCATTAAATGCATGGAAAATATCAAATGAAGTCAAAAATGGTTGAAAATTGATGATGTGCCTTTCCATGGTGCTTATTGAACACACAAAAAGTATGGAGTTAAAATAAGTTTTTAAGAATGAAATCCATTTGTAATAGATTTGTTTTTGTTCGAAACCCTCATACTTTGAAAGAGATTGTCCAGTTTGTACACGAAGTGCATCCAGTTTTTGTTGTAACCCTCTCAAATCTTTAGAAGTTGCTATGTGGGTGAAATTATGATGTCATGCCAAGTTTCAACCTCTTCAGAATTTGTTTGTACTGCATTTGAATTTCAGTGTCATTTAGCTCCAAATAAATCATTAAATGCATGAAAAATATCAAATGAAGTCAGAAAGGTTGAAAATTAATAATGTGCCTTTGAATGGCGCATATTGAAAACACAAAAAGTATGGAGTTAAAATAAGTTATTAAGAATGAAATCTCTTTGTAATAGATGAGTTTTCGTTCGAAACCTTGATACTTCAAAAGAGATTGTCCAGTTTGTACATGATAAAATAAGTTATTAAGAATGAAATCCCTTTGTAATAGATGAGTTTTCGTCCGAAACCCTCATACTTCAAAAGAGATTGTCCAGTTTGTAGACGAAGTGCATCTAGTTTTTGCCATAACCCTCTCAACTCTTTAGAAGTTGCTATGTGGATGAAATTATGATGTCATGCCAAGTTTCAACCTCTTTAGAGTTTATTTGTACGGCATTTCAATTTCAGGATCATTTACCTAAAAAAATCATTAAATGCATGAAAAATATCAAATGAAGTCAAAAATGGTTGAAAATTGATGATGTGCCTTTCCATGGTTCTTATTGAACACACAAAAAGTATGGAGTTAAAATAAGTTTTTAAGAATGAAATCCATTTGTAATAGATTTGTTTTCGTTCGAAACCCTCATACTTCGAAAGAGATTGTCCAGTTTGTACACGAAGTGCATCCAGTTTTTGTTGTAACCCTATCAAATCTTTAGAAGTTGCTATGTGGGTGAAATTATGATGTCATGCCAAGTTTCAACCTATTCAGAATTTGTTTGTACTGCATTTGAATTTCAGTGTCATTTAGCTCCAAATAAATCATTAAATGCATGAAAAATATCAAATGAAGTCAGAAAGGTTGAAAATTGATGATGTGCCTTTCAATGGAGCATATTGAACACACAAAAACTATGGAGTTAAAATAAGTTATTAAGAATGAAATCCCTTTGTAATAGATGAGCTTTCGTTCGAAACCCACATACTTCAAAAGAGATTGTCCAGTTTGTACACGAAGTGCATCCAGTTTTTCCCGTAACCCTCTCAACTCTTTAGAAGTTTCTTTGTGGGTGAAATTATGAAATCATGCCAAGTTTCAACCTTTTGAGAGTTCATTTGTACTGCATTTAAATTTTAGGGTCATGTAGCTCAAAATAAATCATTAAAGGTATGAAAAATATCAAATGAAGTCAGAAAGGGTTGAAATTTATGATGTGCCTTTGAATGGAGCATATTCAACACACAAATTTATGGAGTTCAAATAAGTTATTAAAAATGAAATCCCTTTGTAATAGTTGAGTTTTCCTCCGAAACCCTCATACTTCAAAAGAAATTGTCTAGTTTGTAGACGAAGTGCATCTAGTTTTTGCCGTAACCCTGTCAAGTCTTTAGAAATTGCTATGTGGGTGAAATTATGATGTCATGCCAAGTTTCAACCTATTCAGAGTTCATTTCTACTGCAATTCAATTTCAGGCTCATTTAGCTCAAAATAAATCATTAAATGCATGAAAAATATGAAATGAAGTCAAAAAGGGTTGAAAATTGATGATGTGCCTTTGAATGTCGCATATTGAACACACAAAAACTATGGAGTTAAAATAAGTTATTAAGAATGAAATCACTTTGTAATAGATGAGCTTTCGTCCGAAACCCTCATACTTCAAAAGAGATTGTCCAGTTTGTACACGAAGTGCATCAAGTTTTTTCCATAACCCTCTCAACCCTTTAGAAGTTTCTTTATGGGTGAAATCATGATTTGATGCTAACTTTCAACCTTTGGAGAGTTCATTTGTACTGCTTTCCAATTTCAGGGTCATTTAGCTCAAAATAAATCATTAAACTCATGAAAAATATCAAATGAAGTCAGAAAGGGTTCAAATTGATCATGCGCCTTTGAACGGTTTATATTGAACACACAAAATGTATGGAGTTAAAATAAGTTATAAAGAATGAAATCCCTTTGTAATAGATGAGTTTTCCTCCGAAACCCTCATACTTCAAAAGAGATTGTCCAGTTTGTAGACGAAGTGAATCTAGTTTTTGTCGTATCCCTCTCAAGTCTTTAGAAGTTGCTATGTGGGTGAAACTACGATGTCATGCCAAGTTTCAACCTTTTCAGAGTTCATTTGTACTGAATTCAATTTCAGGGTCATTTAGCTCAAAATAAATCATTAAATGCATGTAAAATATCAAATGAAGTCAGAAAGGGTTGAAAATTGATGACGTGCCTTTCAATGGTGCATATTGAACACAGAAAAACTATGGAGTTAAAATAAGTTATTAAGAATGAAATCCCTTTGTAGTAGCTGAGTTTTCGTTCGAAACCCTCATACTTCAAAAGAGATTGTCCAGTTGGTACACGAAGTGCATCCAGTTTTTGACATAACCCTCTCAACTCTGTAGAAGTTGCAATGTGGGTGAAATTATGATGTCATGCCAAGTTTCAACCATTTCAGAGCTCATGTGTACTGCTTTTCAATTTCACGGTCATTTAGCTCAAATTAAATCATTAAAGGCATGAAAAATATCAAATGAAGTCAAAAAGGGTTGAAAGTGATGATCTGCCTTTGAATGGTGCATATTGAACACACAAAAACTATGGAGTTACAGTAAGTTATTAAGAATGAAATCCCTTTGTAATAGATGAGTTTTCGTCTGAAACCCTCATACTTCGAAAGAGATTGTCCAGTTTGTACATGAAGTGTATCCAGTTTTTCCCGTAACCCTCTCAACTCTTTAGAAATTTCTTTGTGGGTGAAATTATGATGCCATGCGAAGTTTCAACCTTTTCAGAGTTCATATGAACTGCTTTGCAATTTCAGGGTCATTTAGCTCAAATAAATCATTAAAGGCATGAAGAATATCAAATGAAGTCAGAAAGGGTTGAAAGTTATAATGTTCCTTTGAATGGTGCATATTGAACACACAAAATGTACGGAGTTAAAATAAGTTATTAAAAATGAAATCCCTTTGTAATAAATGAGTTTTCCTCCGAAACCCTCATACATCAAAAGAGATTGTCTAGTTTGTAGACGAAGTGCATCTAGTTTTTGCCGCAACCCTCTCCAGTCTTTAGAAGTTGCTATGTGGGTGAAATTATGATGTCATGCCAGGTTTCAACCTTTTCAGAGTTCATTTGTACTGAATTCAATTTCAGGGTTATTTAGCTCAAAATAAATCATTAAATGCATGTAAAATATCAAATGAAGTCAGAAAGGGTTGAAAATTGATGACGTGCCTTTCAATGGTGCATATTGAACACAGAAAAACTATGGAGTTAAAATAAGTTATTAAGAATGAAATCCCTTTGTAGTACATGAGTTTTCGTTCGAAACCCTCATACTTCAAAAGAGATTGTCCAGTTGGTACACGAAGTGCATCCAGTTTTTGACATAACCCTCTCAACTCTGTAGAAGTTGCAATGTGGGTGAAATTATGATGTCATGCCAAGTTTCAACCATTTCAGAGCTCATGTGTACTGCTTTTCAATTTCAGGGTCATTTAGCTCAAATTAAATCATTAAAGGCATGCAAAATATCAAATGAAGTCAAAAAGGGTTGAAAGTGATGATCTGCCTTTGAATGGTGCATATTGAACACACAAAAACTATGGAGTTACAATAAGTTATTAAGAATGAAATCCCTTTGTAATAGATGAGTTTTCGTCTGAAACCCTCATACTTCGAAAGAGATTGTCCAGTTTGTACATGAAGTGCATCCAGTTTTTCCCGTAACCCTCTCAACTCTTTAGAAGTTTCTTTGTGGATGAAATTATGATGCCATGCGAAGTTTCAACCTTTTCAGAGTTCATATGAACTGCTTTGCAATTTCAGGGTCATTTAGCTCAAATAAATCATTAAAGGCATGAAAAATATCAAATGAAGTCAGAAAGGGTTCAAAGTTATGATGTTCCTTTGAATGGTGCATATTGAACACACAAAATGTACGGAGTTAAAATAAGTTATTAAAAATGAAATCCCTTTGTAATAAATGAGTTTTCCTCCGAAACCCTCATACATCAAAAGAGATTGTCTAGTTTGTAGACGAAGTGCATCTAGTTTTTGCCGCAACCCTCTCCAGTCTTTAGAAGTTGCTATGTGGGTGAAATTATGATGTCATGCCAGGTTTCAACCTTTTCAGAGTTCATTTGAACTGCATTTCAAGTTCTGGGTCATTTAGCTCAAAATAAATCAGTAAATGCATGAAAAATATCAAATGAAGTCAAAAAGGGTTGAAAATTGATGATGTGCCTCTCAATGGTGCTTATTGAACACAGAAAAAGTATGGAGGTAAAATAAGCTATTAAAATGAAATCCATTTGTAATAGATGAGTTTTCGTCCGAAACCCACATACTTCGAAAGAGATTGTCCAGTTTGTACACGAAGTGCATCCAGTTTTTGTTGTAACCCTCTCAACTCTTTAAAAGTTGCAATGTGGGTGAAATTATGACGTCATGCAAAGTTTCAACCCCTTCAAAATTCATTTGTACTGCATTTCAATTTAAGGGTCATTTAGCTCAGAATAAATCATTAAATGCATGAAAAATAACAAATGAAGTCAGAAAGGGTTTAAAATTGATGTTGTGCCTTTGAATTGTGCATATTGAACACACAAAAACTATGGAGTTAAAATAAGTTATTAAGAATGAAATCCGTTTGTAATAGATGAGCTGTCGTCCGAAACCCTCATACTTCAAAAGAGATTATCTAGTTTGTACACAAAGTGCGTCCAGTTTTTCCCGTAACCCCCTCAACTCTTTAGATGTTTCTTTGCGGGTGAAATTATGATTTGATGCCAACTTTCAACCTTTGGAGAGTTCATTTGTACTGCTTTCCAATTTCAGGGTCATTTAGCTCAAAATAAATCATTAAACGCATGAAAAATATCAAATGAAGTCAGAAAGGGTTCAAATTGATGATGCGCCTTTGAACGGTTTATATTGAACACACAAAATGTATGGAGTTAAAATAAGTTATAAAGAATGAAATCCCTTTGTAATAGATGAGTTTTCCTCCGAAACCCTCATACTTCAAAAGAGATTGTCCAGTTTGTAGACGAAGTGAATCTAGATTTTGTCGTATCCCTCTCAAGTCTTTAGAAGTTGCTATGTGGGTGAAACTATGATGTCATGCCAAGTTTCAACCTTTTCAGAGTTCATTTGTACTGAATTCAATTTCAGGGTCATTTAGCTCAAAATAAATCATTAAATGCATGTAAAATATCCAATGAAGTCAGAAAGGGTTGAAAATTGATGACGTGCCTTTCAATGGTGCATATTGAACACAGAAAAACTATGGAGTTAAAATAAGTTATTAAGAATGAAATCCCTTTGTAGTAGATGAGTTTTCGTTCGAAACCCTCATACTTCAAAAGAGATTGTCCAGTTGGTACACGAAGTGCATCTAGTTTTTGCGATAACCCTCTCAACTCTGTAGAAGTTGCAATGTGGGTGAAATTATGATGTCATGCCAAGGTTCAACCATTTCAGAGCTCATGTGTACTGCTTTTCAATTTCACGGTCATTTAGCTCAAAATATATCATTAAAGGCATGAAAAATATCAAATGAAGTCAAAAAGGGTTGAAAGTGATGATCTGCCTTTGAATGGTGCATATTGAACACACAAAAACTATGGAGTTACAATAAGTCATTAAGAATGAAATCCCTTTGTAATAGATGAGTTTTCGTCTCAAACCCTCATACTTCGAAAGAGATTGTCCAGTTTGTACATGAAGTGCATCCAGTTTTTCCCGTAACCCTCTCAACTCTTTAGAAGTTTCTTTGTGGGTGAAATTATGATGCCATGCGAAGTTTCAACCTTTTCAGAGTTCATATGAACTGCTTTGCAATTTTAGGGTCATTTAGCTCAAATAAATCATTAAAGGCATGAATAATATCAAATGAAGTCAGAAAGGATTGAAAGTTATGATGTTCCTTTGAATGGTGCATATTGAACACACAAAATGTACGGAGTTAAAATAAGTTATTAAAAATGAAATCCCTTTGTAATAAATGAGTTTTCGTCCGAAACCCACATACTTCGAAAGAGATTGTCCAGTTTGTACACGAAGTGCATCCAGTTTTTGTTGTAACCCTCTCACCTCTTTAAAAGTTGCAATGTGGGTGAAATTATGACGTCATGCAAAGTTTCAACCCCTTCAAAATTCGTTTGTACTGCATTTCAATTTCAGGGTCATTTAGCTCAGAATAAATCATTAAATGCATGAAAAATAACAATTGAAGTCAGAAAGGGTTTAAAATTGATGTTGTGCCTTTGAATTGTGCATATTGAACACGCAAAAACTATGGAGTTAAAATAAGTTATTAAGAATGAAATCCGGTTGTAATAGGTGAGCTATCGTCCGAAACCCTCATACTTCAAAAGAGATTATCTAGTTTGTACACAAAATGCGTCTAGTTTTTCCCGTAACCCCCTCAACTCTTTAGAAGTTTCTTTGTGGGTGAAATTATGATGCCATGCGAAGTTTCAACCTTTTCAGAGTTCATTTGTACTGTTTTTCAATTTCAGGGTCATTTAGCTCAAAATAAATCATTAAATGCTTGAAAAATATCAAATGAAGTCAGAAAGGGTTGAAAATTGATGATGTTCCTTTGAATGGTGCATATTGAACACAAAAAACTATGGAGTTAAAATAAGTTATTAAGAATGAAATCCCTTTGTAATAGATGAGCTTTCGTCTGAAACCCTCATACTTCAAAAGAGATTATCCACTTTGTACACGAAATCCCTTTGTAGTAGATGAGTTTTCGTCCAAAACCATCATACTTCGAAAGAGATTGTCCAGTTTGTACATGAAGTGCATCCAGTTTTTCCCGTAACTCTCTCAACTCTTTAGAAGTTTCTTTGTGGGTGAAATTATGATGTCATGGCAAGTTTCATCCTTTTCAGAGTTCAAATGTACTGCTTTTCAATTTCAGGGTCATTTAGCTCAAATAAATCATTAAAGGCATGAAAAATATCAAATGAAGTTAGAAAGGGTTGAAATTTGTGATGCTCCTTTGAATGGTTCATATAGAACACACAAAATGTATGGAGTTAAAATAGGTTATTAAAAATGAAATCCCTTTGTAATAGATGAGTTTTCCTCCGAAACCCTCATACTTCAAAAGAGAATGTCCAATTTGTAGACGAAGTGCATCTAGTTTTTGCCGTAACCCTCTCAAGTCTTTAGAAGTTGCTATGTGGGTGAAATTATGATGTCATGCCAGATTTCAACCTTTTTAGAGTTCATTTGTACTTCATTTCAAGTTCAGGGTCATTTAACTCAAGATAAATCATTAAATGCATGAAAAATATCAAATGAAGTCAAAAAGGGTTGAAAATTGATGATGTGCCTTTCAATGGTGCTTGTTGAACACACAAAAAGTATGGAGTTAAAATAAGTTATTAAGAATGAAATCCATTTGTAATCGATGAGTTTTCGTTCGAAACCCTCATACTTAGAAAGAGATGGTCCAGTTTGTACACGAAGTGCATCTAGTTTTTGTTGTAACCCTCTCAACTCTTTCGAAGTTGCTATGTGGGTGAAATTATGATGTCATGCCAAGTTTCAACCTCTTCAGAATTCATTTGTATTGCATTTCAATTTCAGGGTCATTTAGCTCAAAATAAATCATTAAATGCATGAAAAATAACAAATGAAGTCAGAAAGGGTTGAAAATTGATGTTGTGCCTTGGAATGGTGGATATTGAACACACAAAAACTATGGAGTTAATAAAAATGAAATCCCTTTGTAATAGATGAGCTTTCGTTTGAAACCCTCATACTTCAAAAGAGATTGTCTAATTTGTTCACAAAGTGCGTCCAGTTTTTCCTCGGAACCCTCTCAACTCTTTAGAAGTTTCTTTGTGGGTTAAATTATGATGTCATGCCAAGTTTCAACCATTTCAGAGTTCATTTGTATTGCTTTTCAATTTCAGGGTCATTTAGCTCAAAATAAATCATTAAATGCATGAAAAATATCAAATGAAGTTAGAAAGGGTTGAAATTGATGATGTTCCTTTCAATGGTGCATATTTAACACACAAAAACTATGGAGTTAAAATAAGTTATTAAGAATGAAATCCCTTTGTAATAGATGAGCTTTCGTTTGAAACCCTCATACTTCGAAAGAGATTGTCCAGTTTGTACACGAAGTGCATCCAGTTTTTCCCGTAACCCTCTCAACTCTTTAGAAGTTTCTTTGTGGCTGAAATTATGATGTCATGCCATGTTTCAACATTTTCAGAGTTCATTTGTACTGCTTTTCAATTTCAGGGTCATTTAGGTCAAAATAAATCATTAAAGGCATGAAAAATATCAAATGAAGTCAGAAAGGGTTGAAATATATGTTGTGCCTTTGAATGGTGCGTATTGAACAGACAAAATGTATGGAGTTAAAATAAGTTATTAAAAATAAAATCCCTTGGTAATAGATGAGTTTTCCTCCGGAACCCTCATACTTCAAAACAGATTGTCGAGTTTTTAGACGATGTGCATCTAGTTTTTGCCGTAACCCTCTCAAGTCTTTAGAAGTTTCTATGTGGGTCAAATTATGATGTCATGCCAAGTTTCAACCTTTTCAGAGTTCATTTGTACTTCTTTTCAATTTTAGGGTCATTTAGCTCAAAATAAATCATTAAATGCATGAAAAATATTAAATGAAGTCAGAAAGGGTTGAAAATTGATGATCTGCCTTTGAATGGTGCATATTGAACACAAAAAAAGTTTGGAGTTAAAATAAGTTATTAAAAATGAAATCCCTTTGTAATAGATGAGTTTTTGTCCGAAACCCTCATAAATCAAAAGGGATTCTCCCTTCTATACACGAAGTGCATCCAATTTTTGTCGTAACCCTCTCAACTCTTCAGAAGTTGCTATGTGGGTATAATTATGATGTCATGCCAAGTTTCAATCTTTTCGGAGTTCATTTGTACTGCATTTTAATTTCAGGGTCATTTACCTCATAATAAATCATTAAATGCATGAAAAATATTAACTGAAGTCTGAAAGGGTTGAAAATTCATGATGTGCCTTTGAATGGTGAATATTGAGGACACAAAAAGTATGGAGTTAAAATATGTAATTACGAATGAAATCCCTTTGTAGTAGATGAGTTTTCGTCCGAAACCATCATACTTCGAAAGTGATTGTCCTGTTTGTACACGAAGTGCATCCAGTTTTTGCCGTAACCCTCTCAACTCTTTAGAAGTTGTTATGTGGGTGAAATTATGATGTCATGCCAAATTTTAACCTTTTTAGAGTTCATTTGTACTACATTTCAATTTCAGGGTCATTTACCTCAAAATAAATCATTAAATGCATCAAAAAATATCAAATGATGTCAGAAAGGGTTGAAAATTGAAGATGTGGCTTTCAATGGTGTATATTGAACACACAAATAGTATGGAGTAAAAATAATTTATTAAGAATGAAATCCCTTTTTAATAGATGAGTTTTCGTCCGAAACCATCATACTTCAAAAGAGATTGTGCAGTTTGTACACGAAGTGCATCCAGTTTTCGCCGTAACCCTCACAAGTATTTAGAAGTTGTTATGTGGGTGACATTATGATGTCATATCAAGTTTCAACCTTTTCATAGTTCATTTGTACTTCATTTCAATTTCAGGGTCATTTAGCTCAAAATAAATCATTAAATACATGAAAAATATCAAATGATGTCAGAAAGGATTGAAAATTGATGATGTTCCTTTGAATGGTGCATATTGAACACACAAAAACTATGGAGTTAAAATAAGTTATTAAGAATGAAATCCATTTGTAATAGATGAGCTTTCGTTTGAAACCCTCATACTTCAAAAGAAATTGTCCAGTTTGTACACGAAGTGCATCCAGTTTTTCCCGTAACCCTCTCAACTCTTTAGAAGTTTCTTTGTGGGTGATATTATGATGCCATGCCAAGTTTCAACCTTTTCAGAGTTCATTTGTGCTGCTTTTCAATTTCAGGGTCATTTAGCTCAAAATAACTCAATAAAGGCAGGAAAAATATCAAATGAAGTCAGAAAGGGTTGAAATTGATGATGTGCCTTTGAATGGTGCACATTGAACACACAAAATGTATGCGGTTAAAATAAGGTATTAAAAACGAAATCCCTTTGTAATAGATGTGTTTTCCTCCGAAACCCTCATACTTCAAAAGAGATTGTCCAGTTTGTAGACGAAGTGCATCTAGTTTGTGCCGTAACCCTCTCAAGTCTTTAGAAGTTGCTATGTGAGTGAAATTATGATGTCATGCCAAGTTTCAAACTTTTCAGAGTTCATTTGTACTGCTTTTCAATTTCAGGGTCATTTAGCTCAAAATAAATCATTAAATGCATGAAAAATATCAAATGAAGTGAGAAAGGGTTGAAAATTGATGATGTGCCTTTTAATGGTGCATATTGAACACATAAAAAGTTTGGAGTTAAAATAAGTTATTAAAAATTAAATCCCTTTGTAATAGATGAGTTTTCGTCTGAAACCCTCATACTTCAAAAGGGATTGTCCAGTTTGTACACGAAGAGCACCGAATTTTTGTCGTAACCCTCTCAACTCTTTAGAAGTTGCTAGGTGGGTGAAATTATGATATCATGCCATGTTTCAACTTTTTCAGAATTCATTTGTACTTCATTTCAATTTTAGGGTCAGTTAGCTCAAAATAAATCATTAAATCCATGAAAAGTATCAAATGAAGTCAGAAAGGGTTGAAAATTGATGATGTGCCTTTGAATGGTGAATATGGAACACACAAAAAGTATGGAGTTAAAATAAGTTATTAAGAATGAAATCCCTTTGTAATAGATGAGTTTTCGTCCGAAACCCTCATGCTTCGAAAGAGATTGTCCAGTTTGTACATGAAGTGCATCCAGTTATTGTCGTAACCCTCTCAACTCTTTAGAAGTTCCTATGTGGGTGAAATTCTGATGTCATGCCAAGTTTCGACCTCTTCAGAGTTCATTTATACTGCATTTCAATTTCAGGGTTATTTAGCTCAAAGTAAATCATTAAATGCATGAAAAATATCAAATGAAGTCAGAAAGGGTTGAAAATTGCTGATGTGCCTTTCAATGGTGCATATAGAACATACAATAAGTATGGAGTTAAAATACGTTATTAAGAAATAAATCCCTTTGTAATAGATAATTTTTCGTTCGAAACACTCATACTTCGAAAGAGATTGTCCAGTTTGTACACGAAGTGCATCCAGTTTTTGTCGTAACCCTCTCTACTCTTTAGAAGTTCCTATGTGGGTGAAATTATGATGTCAGGCCAAGTTTCAACCTCTTCAGAGTTCATTTGTACTTCATTTCAATTTCAGGGTTATTTAGCTCAAAGTAAATCATTAAATGCATGAAAAATATCAAATGAAGTCAGAAAGGGTTGAAAATTGATGATCTGCCTTTGAATGGTGCATATTGAACACAAAAAAAGTTTGGAGTTAAAATAAGTTATTAAAAATGAAATCCCTTTGTAATAGATGAGTTTTTGTCCGAAACCCTCATACATCAAAAGGGATTGTCCAGTATTTACACGAAGTGCATCCAATTTTTGTCGTAACCCTCTCAACTCTTTAGAAGTTGCTATGTGGGTGAAATTATGATGTCATGCCAAGTTTCAACCTTTTCAGAGTTCATTTGGACTGCATTTTAATTTCAGGGTCATTTACCTCATAATAAATCATTAAATGCATGAAAAATATCAACTGAAGTCTGAAAGGGTTGAAAATTCATGATGTGCCTTTGAATGGTGAATATTGAGCACACAAAAAGTATGGAGTTAAAATAAGTAGTTACGAATGAAATCCCTTTGTAGTAGATGAGTTTTCGTCCGAAACCATCATACTTCGAAAGAGATTGTCCAGTTTGTACACGTAGTGCATCCAGTTTTTGCCGTAACCCTCTCAACTCTTTAGAAGTTGATATGTGGGTGAAATTATCATTTCATGCCAAGTTTCACCTTTTGAGAGTTCATTTGAACTGCTTTTCAATTTCAGGGTCATTTAGCTCAAAATAAATCATTAAAGGCATGAAAATATCAAATGTAGTCACAAAGGGTTGTAAGTGATGATGTGCGTTTTAATGGTGCATATTGAACACACAAAAAGTATGGAGTCAAAATAAGTTATTAAGAATGAAATCCCTTTGTAATAGATGTGTTTTCGTCCGAAACCCTCATGCTTCGAAAGAGATTGTCCAGTTTGTACATGAAGTGCATCCAGTTTTTGTCGTAACCCTCTCAACTCTTTAGAAGTTCCTAGGTGGGTGAAATTCTGATGTCATGCCAAGTTTCGACCTCTTCAGAGTTCATTTATACTGCATTTCAATTTCAGGGTTATTTAGCTCAAAGTAAATCATTAAATGCATGAAAAATATCAAATGAAGTCAGAAAGGGTTGAAAATTGCTGATGTGCCTTTCAATGGTGCATATAGAACATACAATAAGTATGGAGTTAAAATACGTTATTAAGAATTAAATCCCTTTGTAATAGATGATTTTTCGTTCGAAACACTCATACTTCGAAAGAGATTGTCCAGTTTGTACACGAAGTGCATCCAGTTTTTGTCGTAACCCTCTCTACTCTTTAGAAGTTCCTATGTGGGTGAAATTATGATGTCAGGCCAAGTTTCAACCTCTTCAGAGTTCATTTGTACTTCATTTCAATTTCAGGGTTATTTAGCTCAAAGTAAATCATTAAATGCAAGAAAAAAATCAAATGAAGTCAGAAAGGGTTGAAAATTGATGATCTGCCTTTGAATGGTGCATATTGAACACAAAAAAAGTTTGGCGTTAAAATATGTTATTAAAAATGAAATCCCTTTGTAATAGATGAGTTTTTGTCCGAAACCCTCATACATCAAAAGGATTGTCCAGTCTATACACGAAGTGCATCCAATTTTTGTCGTAACCCTCTCAACTCTTTAGAAGTTGCTATGTGGGTGAAATTATGATGTCATGCCAAGTGTCAACCTTTTCAGAGTTCATTTGTACTGCATTTTAATTTGAGGGTCATTTACCTCATAATAAATCATTAAATGCATGAAAAATATCAACTGAAGTCTGAAAGGGTTGAAAATTCATGATGTGCCTTTGAATGGTGAATATTGAGCACACAAAAAGTATGGAGTTAAAATAAGTAGTTATGAATGAAATCCCTTTGTAGTAGATGAGTTTTCGTCCGAAACCATCATACTTCGAAAGAGATTGTCCAGTTTGTACACGAAGTGCATCCAGTTTTTGCCGTAACCCTCTCAACTCTTTAGAAGTTGTTATGTGGGTGAAATTATGATGTCATGCCAAATTTGAACCTTTTTAGAGTTCATTTGTACTATATTTCAATTTCAGGGTCATTTACCTCAAAATAAATCATTAAATGCATCAAAAAATATCAAATGATGTCACAAAGGGTTGAAAATTGATGATGTGGCTTTCAATGGTGTATATTGACCACACAAATAGTATGGAGTAAAAATAATTTATTAAGAATGAAATCCCTTTTTAATAGATGAGTTTTCGTCCGAAACCATCATACTTCAAAAGAGATTGTGCAGTTTGTACACGAAGTGCATCCAGTTTTCGCCGTAACCCTCACAAGTATTTAGAAGTTGTTATGTGGGTGACATTATGATGTCATATCAAGTTTCAACCTTTTCATAGTTCATTTGTACTTCATTTCAATTTCAGGGTCATTTAGCTCAACATAAATCATTAAATACATGAAAAATATCAAATGATGTCAGAAAGGATTGAAAATTGATGATGTTCCTTTGAATGGTGCATATTGAACACACAAAAACTATGGAGTTAAAATAAGTTATTAAGAATGAAATCCATTTGTAATAGATGAGCTTTCGTTTGAAACCCTCAGACTTCAAAAGAAATTGTCCAGTTTGTACACGAAGTGCATCCAGTTTTTCCCGTAACCCTCTCAACTCTTTAGAAGTTTCTTTGTGGGTGAAATTATGATGACATGCCAAGTTTCAACCTTTTCAGAGTTCATTTGTGCTGCTTTTCTATTTCAGGGTCATTTAGCTCAAAATAACTCATTAAAGGCGGGAAAAATATAAAATGAAGTCAGAAAGGGTTGAAATTGATGATGTGCCTTTGAATGGTGCACATTGAACAGACAAAATGTATGCGGTTAAAATAAGTTATTAAAAACGAAATCCCTTTGTAATAGATGTGTTTTCCTCCGAAACCCTCATACTTCAAAAGAGATTGTCCAGTTTGTAGATGAAGTGCATCTAGTTTTTGCCGTAACCCTCTCAAGTCTTTAGAAGTTTCTATGTGAGTGAAATTATGATGTCATGCCAAGTTTCAAACTTTTCAGAGTTCATTTGTACTGCTTTTCAATTTCAGGGTCATTTAGCTCAAAATAAATCATTAAATGCATGAAAAATATCAAATTAAGTGAGAAAGGGTTGAAAATTGATGATGTGCCTTTTAATGGTGCATATTGAACACAGAAAAAGTTTGGAGTTAAAATAAGTTATTAAAAATTAAATCCCTTTGTAATAGATGAGTTTTCGTCTGAAACCCTCATACTTCAAAAGGGATTGTCCAGTTTGTACACGAAGAGCACCGAATTTTTGCCGTAACCCCCTCAACTCTTTAGAAGTTGCTATGTGGGTGAAATTATGATGTCATGCCATGTTTCAACTTTTTCAGAATTCATTTGTACTTCATTTCAATTTTAGGGTCAGTTAGCTCAAAATAAATCATTAAATCCATGAAAAGTATCAAATGAAGTCAGAAAGGGTTGAAAATTGATGATGTGCCTTTGAATGGTGAATATTGAACACACAAAAAGTATGGAGTTAAAATAAGTTATTAAGAATGAAATCCCTTTGTAATAGATGAGTTTTCGTCCGAAACCCTCGTACTTCAAAAGAGATTGTCCTATTTGTACACGAAGTGCATCCAGTTTTTGCCGTAACCCTCTCAACTCTTTAGAAGTTGCTATGTGGGTGAAATTATGATGTCATGCCAAGTTTCAACCTTTTCAGAGTTCATTTGTACTGCATTTTAATTTCAGGGTCATTTACCTCATAATAAATCATTAAATGCATGAAAAATATCAACTGAAGTCTGAAAGGGTTGAAAATTCTTGATGTGCCTTTGAATGGTGAATATTGAGCACACAAAAAGTATGGAGTTAACATAAGTAGTTACGAATGAAATCCCTTTGTAGTAGATGAGTTTTCGTCCGAAACCATCATACTTCGAAAGAGATTGTCCAGTTTGTACACGAAGTGCATCCAGTTTTTGCCGTAACCCTCTCAACTCTTTAGAAGTTGTTATGTGGGTGAAATTATGATGTCATGCCAAATTTTAACCTTTTTAGAGTTCATTTGTACTACATTTCAATTTCAGGGTCATTTACCTCAAAATAAATCATTAAATGCATCAAAAAATATCAAATGATGTCACAAAGGGTTGAAAATTGATGATGTGGCTTTCAATGGTGTATATTGAACACACAAATAGTATGGAGTAAAAATAATTTATGAAGAATGAAATCCCTTTTTAATAGATGAGTTTTCGTCCGAAACCATCATACTTCAAAAGAGATTGTGCAGTTTGTACACGAAGTGCATCCAGTTTTCGCCGTAACCCTCACAAGTATTTAGAAGTTGTTATGTGGGTGACATTATGATGTCATATCAAGTTTCAACCTTTTCATAGTTCATTTGTACTTCATTTCAATTTCAGGGTCATTTAGCTCAAAATAAATCATTAAATACATGAAAAATATCAAATGATGTCAGAAAGGATTGAAAATTGATGATGTTCCTTTGAATGGTGCATATTGAACACACAAAAACTATGGAGTTAAAATAAGTTATTAAGAATGAAATCCATTTGTAATAGATGAGCTTTCGTTTGAAACCCTCATACTTCAAAAGAAATTGTCCAGTTTGTACACGAAGTGCATCCAGTTTTTCCCGTAACCCTCTCAACTCTTTAGAAGTTTCTTTGTGGGTGAAATTATGATGCCATGCCAAGTTTCAACCTTTTCAGAGTTCATTTGTGCTGCTTTTCAATTTCAGGGTCATTTAGCTCAAAATAACTCATTAAAGGCGGGAAAAATATAAAATGAAGTCAGAAAGGGTTGAAATTGATGATGTGCCTTTGAATGGTGCAAATTGAACAGACAAAATGTATGCGGTTAAAATAAGTTATTAAAAACGAAATCCCTTTGTAATAGATGTGTTTTCCTCCGAAACCCTCATACTTCAAAAGAGATTGTCCAGTTTGTAGACGAAGTGCATCTAGTTGTTGCCGTAACCCTCTCAAGTCTTTAGAAGTTGCTATGTGAGTGAAATTATGATGTCATGCCAAGTTTCAAACTTTTCAGAGTTCATTTGTACGGCTTTTCAATTTCAGGGTCATTTAGCTCAAAATAAATCATTAAATGCATGAAAAATATCAAATGAAGTGAGAAAGGGTTGAAAATTGATGATGTGCCTTTTAATGGTGCATATTGAACATAGAAAAAGTTTGGAGTTAAAATAAGTTATTAAAAATTAAATCCCTTTGTAATAGATGAGTTTTCGTCTGAAACCCTCATACTTCAAAATGGATTGTCCAGTTTGTACACGAAGAGCACCGAATTTTTGCCGTAACCCCCTCAACTCTTTAGAAGTTGCTATGTGGGTGAAATTATGATGTCATGCCATCTTTCAACTTTTTCAGAATTCATTTGTACTTCATTTCAATTTTAGGGTCAGTTAGCTCAAAATAAATCATTAAATCCATGAAAAGTATCAAATGAAGTCAGAAAGGGTTGAAAATTGATGATGTGCCTTTGAATGGTGAATATTGAACACACAAAAAGTATGGAGTTAAAATAAGTTATTAAGAATGAAATCCCTTTGTAATAGATGAGTTTTCATCCGAAACCCTCGTACTTCGAAAGAGATTGTCCTATTTGTACACGAAGTGCATCCAGTTTTTGCCGTAACCCTCTCAACTCTTTAGAAGTTGATATGTGGGTGAAATTATCATTTCATGCCAAGTTTCACCTTTTGAGAGTTCATTTGAACTGCTTTTCAATTTCAGGGTCATTTAGCTAAAAATAAATCCTTAAAGGCATGAAAATATCAAATGAAGTCACAAAGGGTTGTAAGTGATGATGTGCGTTTTAATGGTGCATATTGAACACACAAAAGTATGGAGTCAAAATAAGTTATTAAGAATGAAATCCCTTTGTAATAGATGAGTTTTCGTCCGAAACCCTCATGCTTCGAAAGAGATTGTCCAGTTTGTACATGAAGTGCATCCAGTTTTTGTCGTAACCCTCTCGACTCTTTAGAAGTTCCTATGTGGGTGAAATTCTGATGTCATGCCAAGTTTCGACCTCTTCAGAGTTCATTTATACTGCATTTCAATTTCAGGGTTATTTAGCTCAAAGTAAATCATTAAATGCATGAAAAATATCAAATGAAGTCAGAAAGGGTTGAAAATTGCTGATGTGCCTTTCAATGGTGCATATAGAACATACAATAAGTATGGAGTTAGAATACGTTATTAAGAATTAAATCCCTTTGTAATAGATGATTTTTCGTTCGAAACACTCATACTTCGAAAGAGATTGTCCAGTTTGTACACGAAGTGCATCCAGTTTTTGTCGTAACCCTCTCTACTCTTTAGAAGTTCCTATGTGGGTGAAATTATGATGTCAGGCCAAGTTTCAACCTCTTCAGAGTTCATTTGTACTTCATTTCAATTTCAGGGTTATTTAGCTCAAAGTAAATCATTAAATGCATGAAAAAAATCAAATGAAGTCAGAAAGGGTTGAAAATTGATGATCTGCCTTTGAATGGTGCATATTGAACACAAAAAAAGTTTGGAGTTAAAATAAGTTATTAAAAATGAAATCCCTTTGTAATAGATGAGTTTTTGTCCGAAACCCTCATACATCAAAAGGGATTGTCCAGCCTATACACGAAGTGCATCCAATTTTTGTCGTAACCCTCTCAACTCTTTAGAAGTTGCTATGTGGGTGAAATTACGATGTCATGCCAAGTTTCAACCTTTTCAGAGTTCTTTTGTACTACATTTTAATTTCAGGGTCATTTACCTCATAATAAATCATTAAATGCATGAAAAATATCAACTGAAGTCTGAAAGGGTTGAAAATTCATGATGTGCCTTTGAATGGTGAATATTGAGCACAGAAAAAGTATGAAGTTAAAATAAGTAGTTACGAATGAAATCCCTTTGTAGTAGATGAGTTTTCGTTCGAAACCATCATACTTCGAAAGAGATTGTCCAGTTTGTACACGAAGTGCATCCAGTTTTTGCCGTAACCCTCTCAACTCTTTACAAGTTGTTATGTGGGTGAAATTATGATGTCATGCCAAATTTTAACCTTTTTAGAGTTCATTTGTACTACATTTCAATTTCAGGGTCATTTACCTCAAAATAAATCATTAAATGCATCAAAAAATATCAAATGATGTCACAAAGGGTTGAAAATTGATGATGTGGCTTTCAATGGTGTATATTGAACACACAAATAGTATGGAGTAAAAATAATTTATGAAGAATGAAATCCCTTTTTAATAGATGAGTTTTCGTCCGAAACCATCATACTTCAAAAGAGATTGTGCAGTTTGTACACGAAGTGCATCCAGTTTTCGCCGTAACCCTCACAAGTATTTAGAAGTTGTTATGTGGGTGACATTATGATGTCATATCAAGTTTCAACCTTTTCATAGTTCATTTGTACTTCATTTCAATTTCAGGGTCATTTAGCTCAAAATAAATCATTAAATACATGAAAAATATCAAATGATGTCAGAAAGGATTGAAAATTGATGATGTTCCTTTGAATGGTGCATATTGAACACACAAAAACTATGGAGTTAAAATAAGTTATTAAGAATGAAATCCATTTGTAATAGATGAGCTTTCGTTTGAAACCCTCATACTTCAAAAGAAATTGTCCAGTTTGTACACGAAGTGCATCCAGTTTTTCCCGTAACCCTCTCAACTCTTTAGAAGTTTCTTTGTGGGTGAAATTATGATGCCATGCCAAGTTTCAACCTTTTCAGAGTTCATTTGTGCTGCTTTTCAATTTCAGGGTCATTTAGCTCAAAATAACTCATTAAAGGCGGGAAAAATATAAAATGAAGTCAGAAAGGGTTGAAATTGATGATGTGCCTTTGAATGGTGCACATTGAACAGACAAAATGTATGCGGTTAAAATAAGTTATTTAAAACGAAATCCCTTTGTAATAGATGTGTTTTCCTCCGAAACCCTCATACTTCAAAAGAGATTGTCCAGTTTGTAGACGAAGTGCATCTAGTTTTTGCCGTAACCCTCTCAAGTCTTTAGAAGTTGCTATGTGAGTGAAATTATGATGTCATGCCAAGTTTCAAACTTTTCAAAGTTCATTTGTACGGCTTTTCAATTTCTGGGTCATTTAGCTCAAAATAAATCATTAAATGCATGAAAAATATCAAATGAAGTGAGAAAGGGTTGAAAATTGATGATGTGCCTTTTAATGGTGCATATTGAACACAGAAAAAGTTTGGAGTTAAAATAAGTTATTAAAAATTAAATCCCTTTGTAATAGATGAGTTTTCGTCTGAAACCCTCATACTTCAAAAGGGATTGTCCAGTTTGTACACGAAGAGCACCGAATTTTTGCCGTAACCCCCTCAACTCTTTAGAAGTTGCTATGTGGGTGAAATTATGATGTCATGCCATCTTTCAACTTTTTCAGAATTCATTTGTACTTCATTTCAATTTTAGGGTCAGTTAGCTCAAAATAAATCATTAAATCCATGAAAAGTATCAAATGAAGTCAGAAAGGGTTGAAAATTGATGATGTGCCTTTGAATGGTGAATATTGAACACACAAAAAGTATGGAGTTAAAATAAGTTATTAAGAATGAAATCCCTTTGTAATAGATGAGTTTTCATCCGAAACCCTCGTACTTCGAAAGAGATTGTCCTATTTGTACACGAAGTGCATCCAGTTTTTGCCGTAACCCTCTCAACTCTTTAGAAGTTGATATGTGGGTGAAATTATCATTTCATGCCAAGTTTCACCTTTTGAGAGTTCATTTGAACTGCTTTTCAATTTCAGGGTCATTTAGCTCAAAATAAATCATTAAAGGCATGAAAATATCAAATGAAGTCACAAAGGGTTGTAAGTGATGATGTGCGTTTTAATGGTGCATATTGAACACACAAAAAGTATGGAGTCAAAATAAGTTATTGAGAATGAAATCCCTTTGTAATAGATGAGTTTTCGTCCGAAACCCTCATGCTTCGAAAGAGATTGTCCAGTTTGTACATGAAGTGCATCCAGTTTTTGTCGTAACCCTCTCGACTCTTTAGAAGTTCCTATGTGGGTGAAATTCTGATGTCATGCCAAGTTTCGACCTCTTCAGAGTTCATTTATACTGCATTTCAATTTCAGGGTTATTTAGGTCAAAGTAAATCATTAAATGCATGAAAAATATCAAATGAAGTCAGAAAGGGTTGTAAATTGCTGATGTGCCTTTCAATGGTGCATATAGAACATACAATAAGTATGGAGTTAGAATACGTTATTAAGAATTAAATCCCTTTGTAAGAGATGATTTTTCGTTCGAAACACTCATACTTCGAAAGAGATTGTCCAGCTTGTACACGAAGTGCATCCAGTTTTTGTCGTAACCCTCTCTACTCTTTAGAAGTTCCTATGTGGGTGAAATTATGATGTCAGGCCAAGTTTCAACCTCTTCAGAGTTCATTTGTACTTCATTTCAATTTCAGGGTTATTTAGCTCAAAGTAAATCATTAAATGCATGAAAAATATCAAATGAAGTCAGAAAGGGTTGAAAATTGATGATCTGCCTTTGAATGGTGCATATTGAACACAAAAAAAGTTTGGAGTTAAAATAAGTTATTAAAAATGAAATCCCTTTGTAATAGATGAGTTTTTGTCCGAAACCCTCATACATCAAAAGGGATTGTCCAGTCTATACACGAAGTGCATCCAATTTTTGTCGTAACCCTCTCAACTCTTTAGAAGTTGCTATGTGGGTGAAATTACGATGTCATGCCAAGTTTCAACCTTTTCAGAGTTCATTTGTACTATATTTTAATTTCAGGGTCATTTACCTCATAATAAATCATTAAATGCATGAAAAATATCAACTGAAGTCTGAAAGGGTTGAAAATTCATGATGTGCCTTTGAATGGTGAATATTGAGCACAGAAAAAGTATGAAGTTAAAATAAGTAGTTACGAATGAAATCCCTTTGTAGTAGATGAGTTTTCGTCCGAAACCATCATACTTCGAAAGAGATTGTCCAGTTTGTACACGAAGTGCATCCAGTTTTTGCCGTAACGCTCTCAACTCTTTACAAGTTGTTATGTGGGTGAAATTATGATGTCATGCCAAATTTTAACCTTTTTAGAGTTCATTTGTACTACATTTCAATTTCAGGGTCAGTTAGCTCAAAATAAATCATTAAATGCATCAAAAAATATCAAATGATGTCACAAAGGGTTGAAAATTTATGATGTGGCTTTCAATGGTGTATATTGAAGACACAAATAGTATGGAGTAAAAATAATTTATGAAGAATGAAATCCCTTTTTAATAGATGAGTTTTCGTCCGAAACCATCATACTTCAAAAGAGATTGTGCAGTTTGTACACGAAGTGCATCCAGTTTTCGCCGTAACCCTCACAAGTATTTAGAAGTTGTTATGTGGGTGACATTATGATGTCATATCAAGTTTCAACCTTTTCATAGTTCATTTGTACTTCATTTCAATTTCAGGGTCATTTAGCTCAAAATAAATCATTAAATACATGAAAAATATCAAATGATGTCAAAAAGGATTGAAAATTGATGATGTTCCTTTGAATGGTGCATATTGAACACACAAAAACTATGGAGTTAAAATAAGTTATTAAGAATGAAATCCATTTGTAATAGATGAGCTTTCGTTTGAAACCCTCATACTTCAAAAGAAATTGTCCAGTTTGTACACGAAGTGCATCCAGTTTTTCCCGTAACCCTCTCAACTCTTTAGAAGTTTCTTTGTGGGTGAAATTATGATGCCATGCCAAGTTTCAACCTTTTCAGAGTTCATTTGTGCTGCTTTTCAATTTCAGGGTCATTTAGCTCAAAATAACTCATTAAAGGCGGGAAAAATATAAAATGAAGTCAGAAAGGGTTGAAATTGATGATGTGCCTTTGAATGGTGCACATTGAACAGACAAAATGTATGCGGTTAAAATAAGTTATTAAAAACGAAATCCCTTTGTAATAGATGTGTTTTCCTCCGAAACCCTCATACTTCAAAAGAGATTGTCCAGTTTGTAGACGAAGTGCATCTAGTTTTTGCCGTAACCCTCTCAAGTCTTTAGAAGTTGCTATGTGAGTGAAATTATGATGTCATGCCAAGTTTCAAACTTTTCAGAGTTCATTTGTACGGCTTTTCAATTTCAGGGTCATTTAGCTCAAAATAAATCATTAAATGCATGAAAAATATCAAATGAAGTGAGAAAGGGTTGAAAATTGATGATGTGCCTTTTAATGGTGCATATTGAACACAGAAAAAGTTTGGAGTTAAAATAAGTTATTAAAAATTAAATCCCTTTGTAATAGATGAGTTTTCGTCTGAAACCCTCATACTTCAAAAGGGATTGTCCAGTTTGTACACGAAGAGCACTGAATTTTTGCCGTAACCCCCTCAACTGTTTAGAAGTTGCTATGTGGGTGAAATTATGATGTCATGCCATCTTTCAACTTTTTCAGAATTCATTTGTACTTCATTTCAATTTTAGGGTCAGTTAGCTCAAAATAAATCATTAAATCCATGAAAAGTATCAAATGAAGTCAGAAAGGGTTGAAAATTGATGATGTGCCTTTGAATGGTGAATATTGAACACACAAAAAGTATGGAGTTAAAATAAGTTATTAAGAATGAAATCCCTTTGTAATAGATGAGTTTTCATCCGAAACCCTCGTACTTCGAAAGAGATTGTCCTATTTGTACACGAAGTGCATCCAGTTTTTGCCGTAACCCTCTCAACTCTTTAGAAGTTGATATGTGGGTGAAATTATCATTTCATGCCAAGTTTCACCTTTTGAGAGTTCATTTGAACTGCTTTTCAATTTCAGGGTCATTTAGCTCAAAATAAATCATTAAAGGCATGAAAATATCAAATGAAGTCACAAAGGGTTGTAAGTGATGATGTGCGTTTTAATGGTGCATATTGAACACACAAAAAGTATGGAGTCAAAATAAGTTATTAAGAATGAAATCCCTTTGTAATAGATAAGTTTTCGTCCGAAACCCTCATGCTTCGAAAGAGATTGTCCAGTTTGTACATGAAGTGCATCCAGTTTTTGTCGTAACCCTCTCGACTCTTTAGAAGTTCCTATGTGGGTGAAATTCTGATGTCATGCCAAGTTTCGACCTCTTCAGAGTTCATTTATACTGCATTTCAATTTCAGGGTTATTTAGGTCAAAGTAAATCATTAAATGCATGAAAAATATCAAATGAAGTCAGAAAGGGTTGAAAATTGCTGATGTGCCTTTCAATGGTGCATATAGAACATACAATAAGTATGGAGTTAGAATACGTTATTAAGAATTAAATCCCTTTGTAATAGATGATTTTTCGTTCGAAACACTCATACTTCGAAAGAGATTGTCCAGTTTGTACACGAAGTGCATCCAGTTTTTGTCGTAACCCTCTCTACTCTTTAGAAGTTCCTATGTGGGTGAAATTATGATGTCAGGCCAAGTTTCAACCTCTTCAGAGTTCATTTGTACTTCATTTCAATTTCAGGGTTATTTAGCTCAAAGTAAATCATTAAATGCATGAAAAATATCAAATGAAGTCAGAAAGGGTTGAAAATTGATGATCTGCCTTTGAATGGTGCATATTGAACACAAAAAAAGTTTGGAGTTAAAATAAGTTATTAAAAATGAAATCCCTTTGTAATAGATGAGTTTTTGTCCGAAACCCTCATACATCAAATGGGATTGTCCAGTCTATACACGAAGTGCATCCAATTTTTGTCGTAACCCTCTCAACTCTTTAGAAGTTGCTATGTGGGTGAAATTACGATGTCATGCCAAGTTTCAACCTTTTCAGAGTTCATTTGTACTGCATTTTAATTTCAGGGTCATTTACCTCATAATAAATCATTAAATGCATGAAAAATATCAACTGAAGTCTGAAAGGGTTGAAAATTCATGATGTGCCTTTGAATGGTGAATATTGAGCACACAAAAAGTATGAAGTTAAAATAAGTAGTTACGAATGAAATCCCTTTGTAGTAGATGAGTTTTCGTCCGAAACCATCATACTTCGAAAGAGATTGTCCAGTTTGTACACGAAGTGCATCCAGTTTTTGCCGTAACCCTCTCAACTCTTTACAAGTTGTTATGTGGGTGAAATTATGATGTCATGCCAAATTTTAACCTTTTTAGAGTTCATTTGTACTACCTTTCAATTTCAGGGTCATTTACCTCAAAATAAATCATTAAATGCATCAAAAAATATCAAATGATGTCACAAAGGGTTGAAAATTGATGATGTGGCTTTCAATGGTGTATATTGAACACACAAATAGTATGGAGTAAAAATAATTTATGAAGAATTTAATCCCTTTTTAATAGATGAGTTTTCGTCCGAAACCATCATACTCCAAAAGAGATTGTGCAGTTTGTACACGAAGTGCATCCAGTTTTCGCCGTAACCCTCACAAGTATTTAGAAGTTGTTATGTGGGTGACATTATGATGTCATATCAAGTTTCAACCTTTTCATAGTTCATTTGTACTTCATTTCAATTTCAGGGTCATTTAGCTCAAAATAAATCATTAAATACATGAAAAATATCAAATGATGTCAGAAAGGATTGAAAATTGATGATGTTCCTTTGAATGGTGCATATTGAACACACAATAACTATGGAGTTAAAATAAGTTATTAAGAATGAAATCCATTTGTAATAGATGAGCTTTCGTTTGAAACCCTCATACTTCAAAAGAAATTGTCCAGTTTGTACACGAAGTACATCCAGTTTTTCCCGTAACCCTCTCAACTCTTTAGAAGTTTCTTTGTGGGTGAAATTATGATGCCATGCCAAGTTTCAACCTTTTCAGAGTTCATTTGTGCTGCTTTTCAATTTCAGGGTCATTTAGCTCAAAATAACTCATTAAAGGCGGGAAAAATATAAAATGAAGTCAGAAAGGGTTGAAATTGATGATGTGCCTTTGAATGGTGCACATTGAACAGACAAAATGTATGCGGTTAAAATAAGTTATTAAAAACGAAATCCCTTTGTAATAGATGTGTTTTCCTTCGAAACCCTCATACTTCAAAAGAGATTGTCCAGTTTGTAGACGAAGTGCATCTAGTTCTTGCCGTAACCCTCTCAAGTCTTTAGAAGTTGCTATGTGAGTGAAATTATGATGTCATGCCAAGTTTCAAACTTTTCAGAGTTCATTTGTACTGCTTTTCAATTTCAGGGTCATTTAGCTCAAAATAAATCATTAAATGCATGAAAAATATCAAATGAAGTCAGAAAGGGTTGAAAATTGATGATGTGCCTTTTAATGGTGCATATTGAACACAGAAAAATTTTGGAGTTAAAATAAGTTATTAAAAATTAAATCCCTTTGTAATAGATGAGTTTTCGTCTGAAACCCTCATACTTCAAAAGGGATTGTCCAGTTTGTACACGAAGAGCACCGAATTTTTGCCGTAACCCCCTCAACTCTTTAGAAGTTGATATGTGGGTGAAATTATGATGTCATGCCATGTTTCAACTTTTTCAGAATTCATTTGTACTTCATTTCAATTTTAGGGTCAGTTAGCTCAAAATAAATCATTAAATCCATGAAAAGTATCAAATCAAGTCAGAAAGGGTTGAAAATTGATGATGTGCCTTTGAATGGTGAATATTGAACACACAAAAAGTATGGAGTTAAAATAAGTTATTAAGAATGAAATCCCTTTGTAATAGATGAGTTTTCATCCGAAACCCTCGTACTTCAAAAGAGATTGTCCTATTTGTACACGAAGTGCATCCAGTTTTTGCCGTAACCCTCTCAACTCTTTAGAAGTTGCTATGTGGGTGAAATTATGATGTCATGCCAAGTTTCAACCTTTTCAGAATTCATTTGTACTGCATTTTAATTTCAGGGTCATTTACCTCATAATAAATCATTAAATGCATGAAAAATATCAACTGAAGTCTGAAAGGGTTGAAAATTCTTGATGTGCCTTTGAATGGTGAATATTGAGCACACAAAAAGTATGGAGTTAACATAAGTAGTTACGAATGAAATCCCTTTGTAGTAGATGAGTTTTCGTCCGAAACCATCATACTTCGAAAGAGATTGTCCAGTTTGTACACGAAGTGCATCCAGTTTTTGCCGTAACCCTCTCAACTCTTTAGAAGTTGTTATGTGGGTGAAATTATGATGTCATGCCAAATTTTAACCTTTTTAGAGTTCATTTGTACTACATTTCAATTTCAGGGTCATTTACCTCAAAATAAATCATTAAATGCATCAAAAAATATCAAATGATGTCACAAAGGGTTGAAAATTGATGATGTGGCTTTCAATGGTGTATATTGAACACACAAATAGTATGGAGTAAAAATAATTTATGAAGAATGAAATCCCTTTTTAATAGATGAGTTTTCGTCCGAAACCATCATACTTCAAAAGAGATTGTGCAGTTTGTACACGAAGTGCATCCAGTTTTCGCCGTAACCCTCACAAGTATTCAGAAGTTGTTATGTGGGTGACATTATGATGTCATATCAAGTTTCAACCTTTTCATAGTTCATTTGTACTTCATTTCAATTTCAGGGTCATTTAGCTCAAAATAAATCATTAAATACATGAAAAATATCAAATGATGTCAGAAAGGATTGAAAATTGATGATGTTCCTTTGAATGGTGCATATTGAACACACAAAAACTATGGAGTTAAAATAAGTTATTAAGAATGAAATCCATTTGTAAGAGATGAGCTTTCGTTTGAAACCCTCATACTTCAAAAGAAATTGTCCAGTTTGTACACGAAGTGCATCCAGTTTTTCCCGTAACCCTCTCAACTCTTTAGAAGTTTCTTTGTGGGTGAAATTATGATGCCATGCCAAGTTTCAACCTTTTCAGAGTTCATTTGTGCTGCTTTTCAATTTCAGGGTCATTTAGCTCAAAATAACTCATTAAAGGCGGGAAAAATATAAAATGAAGTCAGAAAGGGTTGAAATTGATGATGTGCCTTTGAATGGTGCACATTGAACAGACAAAATGTATGCGGTTAAAATAAGTTATTAAAAACGAAATCCCTTTGTAATAGATGTGTTTTCCTCCGAAACCCTCATACTTCAAAAGAGATTGTCCAGTTTGTAGACGAAGTGCATCTAGTTTTTGCCGTAACCCTCTCAAGTCTTTAGAAGTTGCTATGTGAGTGAAATTATGATGTCATGCCAAGTTTCAAACTTTTCAGAGTTCATTTGTACTGCTTTTCAATTTCAGGGTCATTTAGCTCAAAATAAATCATTAAATGCATGAAAAATATCAAATGAAGTCAGAAAGGGTTGAAAATTGATGATGTGCCTTTTAATGGTGCATATCACAGAAAAAGTTTGGAGTTCAAATGAGTTATTAAAAATTAAATCCCTTTGTAATAGATGAGTTTTCGTCTGAAACCCTCATACTTCAAAAGGGATTGTCCAGTTTGTACACGAAGAGCACCGAATTTTTGCCGTAACCCCCTCAACTCTTTAGAAGTTGCTATGTGGGTGAAATTATGATGTCATGCCATCTTTCAACTTTTTCAGAATTCATTTGTACTTCATTTCAATTTTAGGGTCAGTTAGCTCAAAATAAATCATTAAATCCATGAAAAGTATCAAATGAAGTCAGAAAGGGTTACAAATTGATGATGTGCCTTTGAATGGTGAATATTGAACACACAAAAAGTATGGAGTTAAAATAAGTTATTAAGAATGAAATCCCTTTGTAATAGATGAGTTTTCATCCGAAACCCTCGTACTTCAAAAGAGATTGTCCTATTTGTACACGAAGTGCATCCAGTTTTTGCCGTAACCCTCTCAACTCTTTAGAAGTTGATATGTGGGTGAAATTATCATTTCATGCCAAGTTTCACCTTTTGAGAGTTCATTTGAACTGCTTTTCAATTTCAGGTCATTTAGCTCAAAATAAATCATTAAAGGCATGAAAATATCAAATGAAGTCACAAAGGGTTGTAAGTGATGATGTGCGTTTTAATGGTGCATATTGAACACACAAAAAGTATGGAGTCAAAATAAGTTATTAAGAATGAAATCCCTTTGTAATAGATGAGTTTTCGTCCGAAACCCTCATGCTTCGAAAGAGATTGTCCAGTTTGTACATGAAGTGCATCCAGTTTTTGTCGTAACCCTCTCAACTCTTTAGAAGTTCCTATGTGGGTGAAATTCTGATGTCATGCCAAGTTTCGACCTCTTCAGAGTTCATTTATACTGCATTTCAATTTCAGGGTTATTTAGCTCAAAGTAAATCATTAAATGCATGAAAAATATCAAATGAAGTCAGAAAGGGTTGAAAATTGCTGATGTGCCTTTCAATGGTGCATATAGAACATACAATAAGTATGGAGTTAAAATACGTTATTAAGAATTAAATCCCTTTGTAATAGATGATTTTTCGTTCGAAACACTCATACTTCGAAAGAGATTGTCCAGTTTGTACACGAAGTGCATCCAGTTTTTGTCGTAACCCTCTCTACTCTTTAGAAGTTCCTATGTGGGTGAAATTATGATGTCAGGCCAAGTTTCAACCTCTTCAGAGTTCATTTGTACGTCATTTCAATTTCAGGGTTATTTAGCTCAAAATACCTCATTAAATGCATGAAAAACATTAAATGTAGTCAGAAAGGGTTGAAAATTGATGATGTGCCTTTGAATGGTTCATATTGAACACACAAAAACTATGGAGTTAAAGTAAGTTATTAAGAATGATGTCCCTTTGTATAGATGAGTTTTCCTCCGAAACCCTCATACTTCAAAAGTGATTGTCTAGTTTGTACACAAAGTGCATCCAGTTTTCGTTATAACCCTCTCAACTCTTTAGAAGTTGCTATGTGGGTGAAATTATGATGTCATGCCAAGTTTCAATCTCTTCAGAATTCATTTGTATTGCATTTCAATTTCACGGTCATTAGGTCAAAATAAATCATTAAATGCATGAAAAATAACAAACGAAGTCAGAAAGGGTTGAAAATTGATGTTGTGCCTTTGAATGGTGCATATTGAACACACAAGAACTATGGAGTTAAAAGAAGTTATTAAGAATGAAATCCCTGTGTAAGAAATGAGCTTTCGTTTGAAACCCTCATACTTCAAAAGATATTGTCTAGTTTGTACACAAAGTGCGTCCAGTTTTTCCCGTAACCCTCTCAACACTTTAGAAGTTTTTTTGTGGGTGAAATTATGATGTCATGCCAAGTTTCAACCTTTTAAGAGTTCATTTGTACTTCTTTTCAATTTTAGGGTCATTTAGCTCAAAATAAATCATTAAATGCATGAAAAATATCAAATGAAGCCAGAAAGGGTTGAAAATTGATGATGTTCCTTTCAATGGTGCATATTGAACACACAAAAACTATGGAGTTAGAATAAGTTATTAAGAATGAAATCCTTTTCTAATAGATGAGCTTTCGTCTGAAACCCTCATACTTCAAAAGAGATTGTCCAGTTTGTACACGAAGTGCATCCTGTTTTTCCCGTAACCCTCTCAACTCTTTAGAAGTTTCTTTGTGGGTGAAATGATGATTTCATGCCAAGTTTCAACCTTTTCAGAGTTCATTTGTACTGCTTTTCAATTTTAGGGTCCTTTAGCTCAAAATCAATCATTAAATCCATGAAAAATATCAAATGAAGTCACAAAGGGTTGTAAGTGATGATGTGCCTTTTAATGGTGCATATTGAACACACAAAAAGTATGGAGTCAAAATAAGTTATTAAGAATGAAATCCCTTTGTAATAGGTGAGTTTTCATCTCAAACCCTCATACTTAGAAAGAGATGGTCCAGTTTGTACACGAAGTGCATCCACTTTTTGCTGTAACCCTCTTAACTCTTTAGAAGTTTCTATGTAAGTGAAATTATAATTTCATGCCAAGTTTCAACCTTGTCAGAGTTCATTTGTACTAGTTTTCAATTTCAGCGTCATTTAGCAAAAAATAAATATTTAAATGCATGAAAAATATGAAATGAAGTCAGAAAGGGTTGAAAATTTATGATGTGCCTTTGAATGGTGCATATTGAACACACAAAAATTTTGGAGTTAAAATAATTTATTAAAAATGAAATCCATTTGTAATAGATGAGTTTTCGTCTGAAACCCTCATACTTCCAAAGGGATTGTCCAGTTTGTACACGAAGTGTATCCATTTTTGCCGTAACCCTCTCAACTCTTTAGAAGTTGCTATGTGGGTGAAATTATGATGTCATGCCAAGTTTCAACGTTTTCAGAGTTCATTCGTACTGCATTTCAATTTCAGGGTCATTTAGCTCAAAATAAATCATTAACTACATGAAAAATATCAAACGAAGTCAGAAAGGGTTGAAAATTGATGATGTGCCTTTTAATGGTGCATATTCAACACACAAAAAGTATGGAGTTAAAATAAGTTATTAAGAATGAAATCCCTTTGTAGTAGATGAGCTTTCGTTCGAAACCATCATACTTCGAAATAGATTGTGTGCAGTTTGTACACGAAGCGCATCCAGTTTTTGCCATAACCCTCTCAACTATTTAGAAGTTGTTATGTGGGTGAAATTATGATGTCATGTCATGTTTCAACCTTTTCGGAGTTCATTTGTATTGCATTTCAATTTTAGGGTCATTTAGCTCAAAATAAATTATTAAATACATGAAAAATATCACATGAAGTCAGAAAGGGTTGAAAATTGATGATGTTCCTTTGAATGGTGCATATTGAACACAAAAAACGATGCAGTTAAAATAAGTTATTAAGAATGAAATCCCTTTGTAATAGATGAGCTTTCGTCCGAAACCCTCATACTTCAAAAGAGATTGTCCAGTTTGTACACGAAGTGCATCCAGTTTATCCCGTAACCCTCTCAACTCTTTAGAAGTTTCTTTGTGGGTGAAATTATGATGTCATGCCAAGTTTCAACCTTCTTAGAGTTCATTTGTACTGCTTTTCAATTTTAGGGTCCTTTAGCTAAAAATAAATCATTAAATGCATGAAAAATATCAAATGAAGTAAAAAAGGGTTGAAAATTGATGATGTGCCTTTCAATGGTGAATATTGAACACACAAAAAGTATGGAGTTAAAATAAGTAATTAAGAATGAAATCCCTTTGTAGTAGATGAGTTTTCGTCCAAAACCATCATACTTCGAAAGAGATTGTCCACTTTGTACATGAAGTGCATCCAGTTTTTGCCGTAACCCTCTCTACTCTTTATAAGTTGTTATGTGGGTCAAATTATGATGTCATGTCAAGTTTCAACGTTTTCAGAGTTCATTCGTACTGCATTTCAATTTCAGTGTCATTTAGCTCAAAATAAATCATTAACTACATGACAAATATCAAATGAAGTCAAAAAGGGTTGAAAATTGATGATGTGCCTTTGAATGGTGCATATTGAACACACAAAAAGTATGGAGTTAAAATAAGTTATTAAGAATGAAATCCCTTTGTAGTAGATGAGCTTTCGTTCGAAACCATCACACTTCGAAAGAGATTGTGCAGTTTGTACACGAAGCGCATCCAGTTTTTGCCATAACCCTCTCAACTATTTAGAAGTTGTTATATGGGTTAAATTATGATGTCATGTCAAGTTTCAACCTTTTCAGAGTTCATTTGTATTGCATTTCAATTTTAGGGTCATTTAGCTCGAAATAAATCATTAAACACATGAAAAATATCAACTGAAGTCAGAAAGGGTTGAAAATTGATGATGTTCCTTTGAATGGTGCATATTGAACACACAAAAACTAGCGAGTTAAAATAAGTTATTAAGAATGAAATCCCTTGGTAATAGATGTGTTTTCATTCGAAACCATCATACTTCGAAAGAGATTGTGCAGTATGTACACGAAGTGCATCCAGTTTTTGCCGTAACCCTCTCAACTCTTTAGAAGTTTCCTTGTGGGTGAAATTATGATGTCATGTCAAGTTTCAACCTTTTCAGAGTTCATTTGTACTGCATTTCAATTTTAGGGTCATTTAGCTCACAATAAATAATTAAATACATGAAAAATATCAAATGAAGTCAGAAAGGGTTAAAAATTGATGATGTTCCTTTGAATGGTGCATATTGAACACACAAAAACTATGGAGTTAAAATAAGTTATTAAGAATGAAATCCCTTTGTAATAGATGAGCTTTCGTCCGAAACCATCATACTTCGAAAGAGATTGTCCAGTTTGTACATGAAGTGCATCCAATTTTTGCCATAACCCTCTCAACTCTTTAGAAGTTGTTATGTGGGTGAAATTATGATGTCATGTCTAGTTTCAACCTTTTCAAAGTTCATTCGTACTGCACTTCAATTTCAGGGTCATTTAGCTCAAAATAAATCATTAAATACATGGAAAATATCAAATGAAGTCAAAAAGGGTTGAAAATTGATTATGTGCCTTTGAGTGGTGAATATTGAAGCACAAAAAGTATGGAGTTAAAATAAGTTATTAAGAATGAAATACTTTGTAGTAGATGAGTTTTCGTCCGAAACCATCATACTTCGAAAGATATTGTCCAGTTTGTACACGAAGTGCATCCAATTGTTGCCATAACCCTCTCAACTCTTTAGAAGTTGTTATGTGGGTGAAATTATGATGTCATGTCTAGTTTCAACCTTTTCAGAGTTCATTTGTACTGTACTTCAATTTCAGGGTCATTTAGCTCAAAATAAATCATTAAATACATGGAAAATATCAAATGAAGTCAGAAAGGGTTGAAAATTGATGTTGTGCCTTTGAATGGTTGATATTGAACACAGAATGAAATCCCTTTCTAGTAGATGAGCTTTCGTCTCAAACCCTCATACTTCGAAAAAGATTGTCCAGTTTGTACACGAAGTGCATCCAGTCTGTGCCGTAACCCTCTCAACTATTTAGAAGTTGTTATGTGGGTGAAATTATGATGTCATGCCAAGTTTCAACCTTTTCAGAGTTCATTTGTACTGCTTTTCAATTTCAGGTTCATTTAGCTCAAAATAAATCATTGAAGGCATGAAAAATATCAAATGAAGTCAGAAAGGGTTGAAATTGATGATGTGCCTTCGAATGGTGCATATTGAACACACAAAAAGTATGCAGTTCAAATAAGTTATTAAAAACGAAATCTCTTGGTAATAGATGTGTTTTCCTCCTAAACCCTCATACTTCAAAAGAGATTGTCCAGTTTGTAGACGAAGTGCATCCAGTTTTTGCCGTAACCCTCTCAAGTCTTTAGAAGTTTCTATGTGGGTGAAATTATGATGTCATGCCAAGTTTCAACCTTTTCAGAGTTCATTTGTGCTGGTTTTCAATTTCAGGGTCATTTAGCTCAAAATAAATCATTAAATGCATGAAAAATATCAAATGAAGTCACAAAGGGTTGAAAATTGATGATGTGCCTTTGAATGGTGCATATTGAACACACAAAAACTATCGAGTTAAAATAAGTTATTAAGTATGAAAGCCCTTTGTAGTAGATGAGTTTCGTCCAAAACCATCATACTTCGAAAGAGATTGTGCAGTTTGTACACGAAGTGCATCCAGTTTTTGCCATAACCCTCTCAACACTTTAGAAGTCGTTATGTGGGTGAAATTATGATGTCATGCCAAGTTTCAACCTTTTCAGACTTCATTTGTACTACATTTCAATTTTAGGGTTATTTAGCTCAAAATAAATCATTAAATACGTGAAAAATATCAAATGAAGTCAGAAAGGGTTGAAAATTGATAATGTTCCTTTGAATGGTGCATATTGAACACACAAAAACTATGGAGTCAAAATAAGTTATTAAGAATGAAATCCCTTTGTAATAGATGAGCTTTCGTCCGAAACCATCATACTTCGAAAGAGATTGTCCAGTTTGTACACGAAGTGCATCTAGTTTTTGCCGTAACCCTCTCAACTCTTTAGAAGTTTCTTTGTGGGTGAAATTATGATGTCATGTCAAGTTTCAACCTTTTCAGAGTTGATTTGTACTGCATTTCAATTTTAGGGTCATTTAGCTCAACATAAATCATTAAATACGTGAAAAATATCAAATGAAATCAGAAAGGGTTGAAAATTGATGATGTTCCTTTGAATGGTGCATATTGAACACACAAAAACTATGGAGTTAAAACAAGTTAGTAAGAATGAAATCCCTTTGTAATAGATGAGCTTTCGTCCGAAACCATCATACTTCGAAAGAGATTGTCCAGTTTGTACACGAAGTGCATCCAATTTTTGCCATAACCCTCTCAACTCTTTAGAAGTTGTTATGTGGGTCAAATTATGATGTCATGTCAAGTTTCAACGTTTTCAGAGTTCATTCGTACTGCATTTCAATTTCAGGGTCATTTAGCTCAAAATAAATCATTAAATACATGACAAATATCAAATGAAGTCAAAAAGGGTTGAAAATTGATGATGTGCCTTTGAATGGTGCATATTGAACACACAAAAAGTATGGAGTTAAAATAAGTTATTAAGAATGAAATCCCTTTGTAGTAGATGAGCTTTCGTTCGAAACCATCACACTTCGAAAGAGATTGTGCAGTTTGTACACGAAGCGCATCCAGTTTTTGCCATAACCCTCTCAACTATTTAGAAGTTGTTATATGGGTTAAATTATGATGTCATGTCAAGTTTCAACCTTTTCAGAGTTCATTTGTATTGCATTTCAATTTTAGGGTCATTTAGCTCGAAATAAATCATTAAACACATGAAAAATATCAACTGAAGTCAGAAAGGGTTGAAAATTGATGATGTTCCTTTGAATGGTGCATATTGAACACACAAAAACTAGCGAGTTAAAATAAGTTATTAAGAATGAAATCCCTTGGTAATAGATGTGTTTTCATTCGAAACCATCATACTTCGAAAGAGATTGTGCAGTATGTACACGAAGTGCATCCAGTTTTTGCCGTAACCCTCTCAACTCTTTAGAAGTTTCCTTGTGGGTGAAATTATGATGTCATGTCAAGTTTCAACCTTTTCAGAGTTCATTTGTACTGCATTTCAATTTTAGGGTCATTTAGCTCACAATAAATAATTAAATACATGAAAAATATCAAATGAAGTCAGAAAGGGTTAAAAATTGATGATGTTCCTTTGAATGGTGCATATTGAACACACAAAAACTATGGAGTTAAAATAAGTTATTAAGAATGAAATCCCTTTGTAATAGATGAGCTTTCGTCCGAAACCATCATACTTCGAAAGAGATTGTCCAGTTTGTACATGAAGTGCATCCAATTTTTGCCATAACCCTCTCAACTCTTTAGAAGTTGTTATGTGGGTGAAATTATGATGTCATGTCTAGTTTCAACCTTTTCAAAGTTCATTCGTACTGCACTTCAATTTCAGGGTCATTTAGCTCAAAATAAATCATTAAATACATGGAAAATATCAAATGAAGTCAAAAAGGGTTGAAAATTGATTATGTGCCTTTGAGTGGTGAATATTGAAGCACAAAAAGTATGGAGTTAAAATAAGTTATTAAGAATGAAATACTTTGTAGTAGATGAGTTTTCGTCCGAAACCATCATACTTCGAAAGAGATTGTCCAGTTTGTACACGAAGTGCATCCAATTGTTGCCATAACCCTCTCAACTCTTTAGAAGTTGTTATGTGGGTGAAATTATGATGTCATGTCTAGTTTCAACCTTTTCAGAGTTCATTTGTACTGTACTTCAATTTCAGGGTCATTTAGCTCAAAATAAATCATTAAATACATGGAAAATATCAAATGAAGTCAGAAAGGGTTGAAAATTGATGTTGTGCCTTTGAATGGTTGATATTGAACACAGAATGAAATCCCTTTGTAGTAGATGAGCTTTCGTCTGAAACCCTCATACTTCGAAAAAGATTGTCCAGTTTGTACACGAAGTGCATCCAGTCTGTGCCGTAACCCTCTCAACTATTTAGAAGTTGTTATGTGGGTGAAATTATGATGTCATGCCAAGTTTCAACCTTTTCAGAGTTCATTTGTACTGCTTTTCAATTTCAGGTTCATTTAGCTCAAAATAAATCATTAAAGGCATGAAAAATATCAAATGAAGTCAGAAAGGGTTGAAATTGATGATGTGCCTTCGAATGGTGCATATTGAACACACAAAAAGTATGCAGTTCAAATAAGTTATTAAAAACGAAATCTCTTGGTAATAGATGTGTTTTCCTCCTAAACCCTCATACTTCAAAAGAGATTGTCCAGTTTGTAGACGAAGTGCATCCAGTTTTTGCCGTAACCCTCTCAAGTCTTTAGAAGTTTCGATGTGGGTGAAATTATGATGTCATGCCAAGTTTCAACCTTTTCAGAGTTCATTTGTGCTGCTTTTCAATTTCAGGGTCATTTAGCTCAAAATAAATCATTAAATGCATGAAAAATATCAAATGAAGTCACAAAGGGTTGAAAATTGATGATGTGCCTTTGAATGGTGCATATTGAACACACAAAAACTATCCAGTTAAAATAAGTTATTAAGTATGAAAGCCCTTTGTAGTAGATGAGTTTCGTCCAAAACCATCATACTTCGAAAGAGATTGTGCAGTTTGTACACGAAGTGCATCCAGTTTTTGCCATAACCCTCTCAACACTTTAGAAGTCGATATGTGGGTGAAATTATGATGTCATGCCAAGTTTCAACCTTTTCAGACTTCATTTGTACTACATTTCAATTTTAGGGTTATTTAGCTCAAAATAAATCATTAAATACGTGAAAAAGATCAAATGAAGTCAGAAAGGGTTGAAAATTGATGATGTTCCTTTGAATGGTGCATATTGAACACACAAAAACTATGGAGTCAAAATAAGTTATTAAGAATGAAATCCCTTTGTAATAGATGAGCTTTCGTCCGAAACCATCATACTTCGAAAGAGATTGGCCAGTTTGTACACGAAGTGCATCCAGTTTTTGCCGTAACCCTCTCAACTCTTTAGAAATTTCTTTGTGGGTGAAATTATGATGTCATGTCAAGTTTCAACCTTTTCAGAGTTCATTTGTACTGCATTTCAATTTTAGGGTCATTTAGCTCAAAATAAATCATTAAATACATGAAAAATATCAAATGAAGTCAGAAAGGGTTGAAAATTGATGATGTTCCTTTGAATGGTGCATATTGAACACACAAAAACTATGGAGTCAAAATAAGTTATTAAGAATGAAATCCCTTTGTAATAGATGAGCTTTCGTCCGAAACCATCATACTTCGAAAGAGATTGTCCAGTTTGTACACGAAGTGCATCTAGTTTTTGCCGTAACCCTCTCAACTCTATAGAAGTTTCTTTATGGGTGAAATTATGATGTCATGTCAAGTTTCAACCTTTTCAGAGTTCATTTGTACTGCATTTCAATTTTAGGGTCATTTAGCTCAACATAAATCATTAAATACGTGAAAAATATCAAATGAAATCAGAAAGGGTTGAAAATTGATGATGTTCCTTTGAATGGTGCATATTGAACACACAAAAACTATGGAGTTAAAACAAGTTAGTAAGAATGAAATCCCTTTGTAATAGATGAGCTTTCGTCCGAAACCATCATACTTCGAAAGAGATTGTCCAGTTTGTACACGAAGTGCATCCAATTTTTGCCATAACCCTCTCAACTCTTTAGAAGTTGTTATGTGGGTGAAATTATGATGTCATGTCTAGTTTCAACCTTTTCAGAGTTCATTCGTACTGCACTTCAATTGCAGGGTCATTTAGCTCAAAATAAATCATTAAATACATGGAAAATATCAAATGAAGTCAGAAAGGGTTGAAAATTGATGATGTGCCTTTGAATGGTGAATATTGAAGCACAAAAAGTATGGAGTTAAAATAAGTTATTAAGAATGAAATCCCTTTGTAGTAGATGAGCTTTCGTTTGAAACCCTCATACTTCGAAAAAGATTGTCCAGTTTGTACACGAAGTGCATCCAGTTTTTGCCGTAACCCTCTCAACTATTTAGAAGTTGTTATGTGGGTGAAATTATGATGTCATGTCTAGTTTCAACCTTTTCAGAGTTCATTTGTACTGCTTTTCAATTTCAGGTTCATTTAGCTCAAAATAAATCATTAAAGGCATGAAAAATATCAAATGAAGTCAGAAAGGGTTGAAATTGATGATGTGCCTTCGAATGGTGCATATTGAACACACAAAAAGTATGTAGTTAAAAGAAGTTATTAAAAACGAAATTCCTTGGTAATAGATGAGTTTTCCTCCGAAACCCTCATACTTCAAAAGAGATTGTCCAGTTTGTAGACGAAGTGCATCTAGTTTTTGCCGTAACCCTCTCAAGTCTTTAGAAGTTTCTATGTGGGTGAAATTATGATGTCATGCCAAGTTTCAACCTTTTCAGAGTTCATTTGTGCTGCATTTCAATTTTATGGTCATTTAGCTCAAAATAAATCATTAAATACATGAAAAATATCAAATGAAGTCAGAAAGGGTTGAAAATTGATGATGTTCCTTTGAATGGTGCATATTGAACACACAAAAACTATGGAGTTAAAATAAGTTATTAAGAATGAAACCCCTTTTGAATAGATGAGGCTTTCGTCCGAAACCCTCATACTTCAAAAGAGATTGTCCAATTTGTACACGAAGTGCATCCAGTTTTTCCCGTAACCCTCTCAACTCTTTAGAAGTTTCTTTGTGGGTGAAATTATGATGTCATGCCAAGTTTCAACCTTTTCAGCGTTCATTTGTACTACTTTTCAATTTCAGGTTCATTTAGCTCAAAATAAATCATTAAAGGCATGAAAAATATCAAATGAAGTCAGAAAGGGTTGAAATTGATGATGTGCCTTCGAATGGTGCATTTTTAACACACAAAAAGTATGTAGTTAAAATAAGTTATTAAAAACGAAATCCCTTGGTAATAGATGTGTTTTCGTCCTAAACCCTCATACTTCAAAAGAATTGTCCAGTTTGTAGACGAAGTGCATCTAGTTTTTCCCATAACCCTCTCAAGTCTTTAGAAGTTTCTATGTGGGTGAAATTATGATGTCATGCCAAGTTTCAACCTTTTCAGAGTTCATTTGTAATGCTTTTCAATTTGAGGGTCATTTAGCTCAAAATAAATCATCAAATGCATGAAAAATATCAAATGAAGTCAGAAAGGGTTGAAAATTGATGATGTGCCTTTGAATAGTGCATATTGAACACACAAAAACTATGGATTTAAAATAAGTTATTAAGTATGAAAGCCCTTTGTAGTAGATGAGTTTCGTCCAAAACCATCATACTGCGAAAGAGATTGTGCAGTTTGTACACGAAGTGCATCCAGTTTTTGCCATAACCCTCTCAACACTTTAGAAGTCGATATGTGGGTGAAATTATGATGGCATGCCAAGTTTCAACCTTTTAAGACTTCATTTGTACTGCATTTCAATTTTAGGGTCATTTAGCTCAAAATAAATCATTAAATACATGAAAAATATCAAATGAAGTCAGAAAGGGTTGAAAATTGATGATGTTCCTTTGAATGGTGCATATTGAACACACAAAAACTATGGAGTTAAAATAAGTCATTAAGAATGAATTCCCTTTGTAATAGATGAGCTTTCATCCGAAACCATCATACTTCGAAAGAGATTGTCCAGTTTGTACACGAAGTGCATCCAATTTTTGCCATAACCCTCTCAACTCTTTAAAAGTTGTTATGTGGGTGAAATTATGATGTCATGTCTAGTTTCAACCTTTTCAAAGTTCATTCGTACCGCACTTCAATTTCAGGGTCATTTAGCTCAAAATAAATCATTAAATACATGGAAAATATCATATGAAGTTAGAAAGGGTTGAAAATTGATGATGTGCCTTTGAATGGTGAATATTGAAGCACAAAAAGTATGGAGTTAAAATAAGTTATTAAGAATGAAATCCCTTTGTAGTAGATGAGTTTTCGTCCGAAACCATCATACTTCGAAAGAGATTGTCTAGTTTGTACACGAAGTGCATCCAATTTTTGCCATAACCCGCTCAACTCTTTAGAAGTTGTTATGTGGGTGAAATTGTGATGTCATGTCTAGTTTCAACCTTTTCAGAGTTCATTTGTACTGTACTTCAATTTCAGGGTCATTTAGCTCAAAATAAATCATTAAATACATGGAAAATATCAAATGAAGTTAGAAAGGGTTGAAAATTGATGTTGTGCCTTTGAGTGGTGAATATTGAAGCACAAAAAGTATGGAGTTAAAATAAGTTATTAAGAATGAAATCCCTTTGTAGTAGATGAGCTTGCGTCTGAAATCCTCATACTTCGAAAAAGATTGTCCAGTTTGTACACGAAGTGCATCCAATTTTTGCCGTAACCCTCTCAACTCTTTAGAAGTTCCTTTGTGGGTGAAGTTATGATGTCATGCCAAGTTTCAACCATTTCAGAGTTCATTTGTACTGCTTTTCAATTTCAGGTTCATTTAGCTCAAAGTAAATCATTAAAGGCATGAAAAATATCAAATGAAGTCAGAAAGGCTTGAAATTGATGATGTGCCTTCCAATGGTGCATATTGAACACACAAAAAGTATGCAGTTAAAATAAGTTATTAAAAACGAAATCCCTTGGTAATAGATGTGTTTTCCTCCGAAACCCTCATACTTCAAAAGAGATTGTCCAGTTTGTAGACGAAGTGCATCTAGTTTTTGCGGTAACCCTCTCAAGTCTTTAGAAGTTTCTATGTGGGTGAAATTATGATGTCATGCCAAGTTTCAACCTTTTCAGAGTTCATTTGTACTGCTTTTCAATTTCAGGGTCATTTAGCACAAAATAAATCATTAAATGCATGAAAAATATGAAATGAAGTCAGAAAGGGTTGAAGATTGATGATGTGCCTTTGAATGGCGCATATTGAACACACAAAAACTATCGAGTTAAAATAAGTTACTAAGTATGAAAGCCCATTGTAGTAGATGAGTTTCGTCCAAAACCATCATACTTCGAAAGAGATTGTGCAGTTTGTACACGAAGTGCATCCAGTTTTTGCCGTAACCCTCTCAACACTTTGGAAGTCGATATGTGGGTGAAATTATGATATCATGCCAAGTTTCAACCTTTTCAGAATTCATTTCTACTGCATTTCAATTTTAGGGTCATTTAGCTCAAAATAAATTATTAAATACACGAAAAATATCAAATGAAGTTAGAAAGGGTTGAAAATTGATGATGTTCCTTTGAATGGTGCATATTGAACACACAAAAACTATGGATTTAAAATAAGTTATTAAGAATGAAATCCCTTTGTAATAGATGAGCTTTCGTCCGAAACCATCATACTTCGAAAGAGATTGTCTAGTCTGTACACGAAGTGCATCCAATTTTTGCCATAACCCCCTCAACTCTTTAGAAGTTGTTATGTGGGTGAAATTATGATGTCATGTCTAGTTTCAACCTTTTCAGAGTTCATTCGTACTGCACTTCAATTTCAGGGTCATTTAGCTCAAAATAAATCATTAAATACATGGAAAATATCAAATGAAGTCAGAAAGGGTTGAAAATTGATGATGTGCCTTTGAATGGTGAATATTGAAGCACAAAAAGTATGGAGTTAAAATAAGTTATTAAGAATTAAATCCCTTTGTAGTAGATGAGTTTTCGTCCGAAAGCATCATACTTCGAAAGAGATTGTCCAGTTTGTACACGAAGTGCACCCAATTTTTGCCATAACCCTCTCAACTCTTTAGAAGTTGTTATGTGGGTGAAATTATGATGTCATGTCTAGTTTCAACCTTTTCAGAGTTCATTCGTACCGCACTTCAATTTCAGGGTCATTTAGCTCAAAATAAATCATTAAATACATGGAAAATATCAAATGAAGTCAGAAAGGGTTGAAAATTCATGATGTGCCTTTGAATGGTGAATATTAAAGCACAAAAACTATGGAGTCAAAATAAGTTATTAACAATGAAATCCCTTTGTAATAGATGAGTTTTCGTTCGAAACCATCATACTTCGAAAGACACTGTCCAGGTTGTACACGAAGTGCATCCAGTTTTTGCCGTAACCCTCTCAACTTTTTAGAAGTTTCTTTGTGGGTGAAATTATGATGTCATGTCAAGTTTCAACCTTTTCATAGTTCATTTGTACTGCATTTCAATTTTAGGGTCCTTTAGCTCAAAATAAATTATTAAATACATGAAAAATACCAAATGAAGTCAGAAATGGTTGAAAATTGATGATGTTCCTTTGAATGGTGCATATTGAACACACAAAAACTATGGATTTAAAATAAGTTATTAAGAATGCAATCCCTTTCTAATAGATGAGCTTTCGTCCGAAACCATCATACTTCGAAAGAGATTGTCCAGTTTGTACACGAAGTGCATCCAATTTTTGCCATAACCCCCTCAACTCTTTACAAGTTGTTATGTGGGTGAAATTATGATGTCATGTCTAGTTTCAACCTTTTCAGAGTTCATTCGTATAGCACTTCAATTTCAGGGTCATTTAGCTCAAAATAAATCATTAAATACATGGAAAATATCAAATGAAGTCAGAAAGGGTTGAAAATTGATGATGTGCCTTTGAATGGTGAATATTGAAGCACAAAAAGTATGGAGTTAAAATAAGTTATTAAGAATGAATCCCTTTGTAGTCGATGAGTTTTCGTCCGAAAGCATCATACTTCGAAAGAGATTGTCCAGTTTGTACACGAAGTGCATCCAATTTTTGCCATAACCCTCTCAACTATTTAGAAGTTGTTATGTGGGTGAAATTGTGATGTCATGTCTAGTTTCAACCTTTTCAGAGTTCATTCGTACTGCACTTCAATTTCAGGGTCATTTATCTCAAAATAAATCATTAAATACATGGAAAATATCAAATGAAGTCAGAAAGGGTTGAAAATTGATGTTGTGCCTTTGAATGGTGGATATTGAACACACAAAAAGTATGGAGTTATAATAAGTTATTAAGAATGAAATCCCTTTGTAGTAGATGAGCTTTCGTCTGAAACCCTCATACTTCGAAAAAGATTGTCCAGTTTGTACACGAAGTGCATGCAGTTTTTGCCGTAACCCTGTCAACTATTTAGAAGTTGTTATGTGGGTGAAATTATGATGTCATGCCAAGTTTCAACCTTTTCAGAGTTCATTTGTACTGCTTTTCAATTTCAGGTTCATTTACCTCAAAATAAATCATTAAAGGCATGAAAAATATCAAATGAAGTCAGAAAGGGTTGAAATTGATGATGTACCTTCGAATGGTGCGTATTGAACACACAAAAAGTATGCAGTTAAAATAAGTTATTAAAAACGAAATCCCTTGGTAATAGATGAGTTTTCCTCCGAAACCCTCATACTTCAAAAGAGATTGTCCAGTTTGTAGATGAAGTGCATCTAGTTTTTTGCCGTAACCCTCTCAAGTCTTTAGAAGTTTCTATGTGGGTGAAATTATGATGTCATTCCAAGTTTCAACCTTTTTAGAGTTCATTTGTACTACATTTCAATTTTAGGGTCATTTAGCTCAACATAAATCATTAAATACATGAAAAATATCAAATGATGTTAGAAAGGGTTGAAAATTGATGATGTTCCTTTGACTGGTGCATATTGACCACACAAAAACAATGGAGTCAAAATAAGTTATTAAGAATGAAATTCCTTTGTAATGGATGAGTTTTCGTTCGAAACCATCATACTTCGAAAGAGATTTCGCAGTTTGTACACGAAGTGCATCCAGTTTTTGCCGTAACCCTCTCAACTCTTTAGAAGTCGATATGTGGGTGAAATTATGATGTCATGTCAAGTTTCAACCTTTTCAGAGTTCATTTGTACTGCGTTTCAATTTTAGGGTCATTTAGCTCAAAATAAATCATTAAATACATGAAAAATATCAAATGAAGTCAAAAAGGGTTGAAAATTGATGATGTCCCTTTGAATGGTGCATATTGAACACTCAAAAACTATGGAGTTAAAATAAGTTATTAAGAATGAAATCCCTTTGTAATAGATGAGCTTTCGTCCGGAACGCTCATACTTAAAAAGAGATTGTCCAGTTTGTACACGAAGTGCATCCAGTTTTTCCCGTAACCCTCTCAACTCTTTAGAAGTTTCTTTGTGGGTGAAATTATGATGTCATGCCAAGTTTCAACCTTTTCAGAGTTCATTTGTACTGCTTTTCAATTTTAGGGTCATTTAGCTCAAAATAAATCATTGAATGCATGAAAAATATCAAATGAAGTCAGAAAGGGTTGAAAATTGATGATGTGCCTTTGAATGGTGAATATTGAAGCACAAAAAGTATGGAGTTAAAATAAGTTATTAAGAATGAAATCCCTTTGTAGTAGATGAGTTTTCGTCCAAAACCATCATACTTCGAAAGAGATTGTCCAGTTTGTACATGAAGTGCATCCAATTTTTGCCATAACCCGCTCAACTCTTTAGAAGTTGTTATGTGGGTCAAATTATGATGTCATGTCTAGTTTCAACCTTTTCAGAGTTCATTCGTACTGTACTTCAATTTCAGGGTCATTTAGCTCAAAATAAATCATTAAATACATGGAAAATATCAAATGAAGTCAGAAAGGGTTGAAAATTGATGTTGTACCTTTGAATGGTGGATACTGAACACACAAAAAGTATGGAGTTAAAATAAGTTATTAAGAATGAAATCCCTTTGTAGTAGATGAGCTTTGGTCTGAAATCTTCATACTTCGAAAAAGATTGTCCAGTTTGTACACGAAGTGCATCCAATTTTTGCCGTAACCCTCTCAACTCTTTAGAAGTTCCTTTGTGGGTGAAGTTATGATGTCATGCCAAGTTTCAACCATTTCAGAGTTCATTTGTACTGCTTTTCAATTTCAGGTTCATTTAGCTCAAAATAAATCATTAAAGGCATGAAAAATATCAAATGAAGTCAGAAAGGCTTGAAATTGATGATGTGCCTTCGAATGGTGCATATTGAACACACAAAAAGTATGCAGTTAAAATAAGTTATTAAAAACGAAATCCCTTGGTAATAGATGTGTTTTCCTCCGAAACCCTCATACTTCAAAAGAGATTGTCCAGTTTGTAGACGAAGTGCATCTAGTTTTTGCGGTAACCCTCTCAAGTCTTTAGAAGTTTCTATGTGGGTGAAATTATGATGTCATGCCAAGTTTCAACCTTTTCAGAGTTCATTTGTACTACTTTTCAATTTCAGGGTCATTTAGCACAAAATAAATCATTAAATGCATGAGAAATATGAAATGAAGTTAGAAAGGGTTGAAGATTGATGATGTGCCGTTGAATGGTGCATATTGAACACACAAAAACTATCGAGTTAAAATAAGTTATTAAGTATGAAAGCCCATTGTAGTAGATGAGTTTCGTCCAAAACCATCATACTTCGAAAGAGATTGTGCAGTTTGTACACGAAGTGCATCCAGTTTTTGCCGTAACCCTCTCAACACTTTGGAAGTCGATATGTGGGTGAAATTATGATGTCATGCCAAGTTTCAACCTTTTCAGAATTCATTTCTACTGCATTTCAATTTTAGGGTCATTTAGCTCAAAATAAATTATTAAATACACGAAAAATATCAAATGATGTCAGAAAGGGTTGAAAATTGATGATGTTCCTTTGAATGGTGCATATTGAACACACAAAAACTATGAAGTCAAAATAAGTTATTAAGAATGAAATCCCTTTGTAATAGATGAGTTTTCGTTCGAAACCATCATACTTCGAAAGAGATTGTGCGGTTTGTACACGAAGTGCATCCAGTTTTTGCCGTAAGCGTCTCAACACTTTAGAAGTTTCTTTGTGGGTGAAATTATGATGTCATGTCAAGTTTCAACCTTTTCAGAGTTCATTTGTTCTGCATTTCAATTTTAGGGTCATTTAGCTCAAAATAAATCATTAAATACGTGAAAAATATCAAATGAAGTCAGAAAGGGTTGAAAATTGATGATGTTCCTTTGAATGGTGCATATTGAACACACAAAAACTATGGAGTTAAAATAAGTCATTAAGAATGAAATCCCTTTGTAATAGATGAGCTTTCATCCGAAACCATCATACTTCGAAAGAGATTGTCCAGTTTGTACACGAAGTGCATCCAATTTTTGCCATAACCCTCTCAACTCTTTAAAAGTTGTTATGTGGGTGAAATTATGATGTCATGTCTAGTTTCAACCTTTTCAAAGTTCATTCGTACTGCACTTCAATTTCAGGGTCATTTAGCTCAAAATAAATCATTAAATACATGGAAAATATCAAATGAAGTTAGAAAGGGTTGAAAATTGATGATGTTCCTTTGAATGGTGAATATTGAAGCACAAAAAGTATGGAGTTAAAATGAGTTATTAAGAATGAAATCCCTTTGTAGTAGATGAGTTTTCGTCCGAAACCATCATACTTCGAAAGAGATTGTCCAGTTTGTACACGAAGTGCATCCAATTTTTGCCATAACCCGCTCAACTCTTTAGAAGTTGTTATGTGGGTGAAATTATGATGTCATGTCTAGTTTCAACCTTTTCAGAGTTCATTCGTACTGCACTTCAATTTCAGGGTCATTTAGCTCAAAATAAATCATTAAATACATGGAAAATATCAAAAGAAGTCAAAAAGGGTTGAAAATTGATGTTGTGCCTTTGAGTGGTGAATATTGAAGCACAAAAAGTATGGAGTTAAAATAAGTTATTAAGAATGGAATCCCTTTGTAGTAGATGAGCTTGCGTCTGAAATCCTCATACTTCGAAAAAGATTGTCCAGTTTGTACACGAAGTGCATCCAATTTTTGCCGTAACCCTCTCAACTCTTTAGAAGTTCCTTTGTGGGTGAAGTTATGATGTCATGCCAAGTTTCAACCATTTCAGAGTTCATTTGTACTGCTTTTCAATTTCAGGTTCATTTAGCTCAAAGTAAATTATTAAAGGCATGAAAAATATCAAATAAAGTCAGAAAGGCTTGAAATTGATGATGTGCCTTCCAATGATGCATATTGAACACACAAAAAGTATGCAGTTAAAATAAGTTATTAAAAACGAAATCCCTTGGTAATAGATGTGTTTTCCTCCGAAACCCTCATACTTCAAAAGAGATTGTCCAGTTTGTAGACGAAGTGCATCTAGTTTTTGCGGTAACCCTCTCAAGTCTTTAGAAGTTTCTATGTGGGTGAAATTATGATGTCATGCCAAGTTTCAACCTTTTCAGAGTTCATTTGTACTGCTTTTCAATTTCAGGGTCATTATAGCACAAAATAAATCATTAAATGCATGAAAATATGAAATGAAGTCAGAAAGGGTTGAAGATTGATGATGTGCCTTTGAATGGCGCATATTGAACACACATAAACTATCGAGTTAAAATAAGTTATTAAGTATGAAAGCCCATTGTAGTAGATGAGTTTCGTCCAAAACCATCATACTTCGAAAGAGATTGTGCAGTTTGTACACGAAGTGCATCCAGTTTTTGCCATAACCCTCTCAACACTTTGGAAGTCGATATGTGGGTGAAATTATGATGTCATGCCAAGTTTCAACCTTTTCAAAATTCATTTCTACTGCATTTCAATTTTAGGGTCATTTAGCTCAAAATAAATTATTAAATACACGAAAAATATCAAATGAAGTTAGAAAGGTTTGAAAATTGATGATGTTCCTTTGAATGGTGCATATTGAACACACAAAAACTATGGATTTAAAATAAGTTATTAAGAATGAAATCCCTTTGTAATAGATGAGCTTTTGTCCGAAACCATCATACTTCGAAAGAGATTGTCTAGTCTGTACACGAAGTGCATCCAATTTTTGCCATAACCCCCTCAACTCTTTAGAAGTTGTTATGTGGGTGAAATTATGATGTCATGTCTAGTTTCAACCTTTTCAGAGTTCATTCGTACTGCACTTCAATTTCAGGGTCATTTAGCTCAAAATAAATCATTAAATACATGGAAAATATCAAATGAAGTGAGAAAGGGTTGAAAATTGATGATGTGCCTTTGAATGGTGAATATTGAAGCACAAAAAGTATGGAGTTAAAATAAGTTATTAAGAATTAAATCCCTTTGTAGTAGATGAGTTTTCGTCCGAAAGCATCATACTTCGAAAGAGATTGTCCAGTTTGTACACGAAGTGCACCCAATTTTTGCCATAACCCTCTCAACTCTTTAGAAGTTGTTATGTGGGTGAAATTATGATGTCATGTCTAGTTTCAACCTTTTCAGAGTTCATTCGTACCGCACTTCAATTTCAGGGTCATTTAGCTCAAAATAAATCATTAAATACATGGAAAATATCAAATGAAGTCAGAAAGGGTTGAAAATTCATGATGTGCCTTTGAATGGTGAATATTAAAGCACAAAAACTATGGAGTCAAAATAAGTTATTAAGAATGAAATCCCTTTGTAATAGATGAGTTTTCGTTCGAAACCATCATACTTCGAAAGAGACTGTCCAGGTTGTACACGAAGTGCATCCAGTTTTTGCCGTAACCCTCTCAACTTTTTAGAAGTTTCTTTGTGGGTGAAATTATGATGTCATGTCAAGTTTCAACCTTTTCATAGTTCATTTGTATTGCATTTCAATTTTAGGGTCCTTTAGCTCAAAATAAATTATTAAATACATGAAAAATACCAAATGAAGTCAGAAATGGTTGAAAATTCATGATGTTCCTTTGAATGGTGCATATTGAACACACAAAAACTATGGATTTAAAATAAGTTATTAAGAATGCAATCCCTTTCTAATAGATGAGCTTTCGTCCGAAACCATCATACTTCGAAAGAGATTGTCCAGTTTGTACACGAAGTGCATGCAATTTTTGCCATAACCCCCTCAACTCTTTACAAGTTGTTATGTGGGTGAAATTATGATGTCATGTCTAGTTTCAACCTTTTCAGAGTTCATTCGTATAGCACTTCAATTTCAGGGTCATTTAGCTCAAAATAAATCATTAAATACATGGAAAATATCAAATGAAGTCAGAAAGGGTTGAAAATTGATGATGTGCCTTTGAATGGTGAATATTGAAGAACAAAAAGTATGGAGTTAAAATAAGTTATTAAGAATGAATCCCTTTGTAGTAGATGAGTTTTCGTCCGAAAGCATCATACTTCGAAAGAGATTGTCCAGTTTCTACACGAAGTGCATCCAATTTTTGGCATAACCCTCTCAACTATTTAGAAGTTGTTATGTGGGTGAAATTGTGATGTCATGTCTAGTTTCAACCTTTTCAGAGTTCATTCGTACTGCACTTCAATTTCAGGGTCATTTATCTCAAAATAAATCATTAAATACATGGAAAATATCAAATGAAGTCAGAAAGGGTTGAAAATTGATGTTGTGCCTTTGAATGGTGGATATTGAACACACAAAAAGTATGGAGTTAAAATAAGTTATTAAGAATGAAATCCCTTTGTAGTAGATGAGCTTTCGTCTGAAACCCTCATACTTCGAAAAAGATTGTCCAGTTTGTACACGAAGTGCATGCAGTTTTTGCCGTAACCCTGTCAACTATTTAGAAGTTGTTATGTGGGTGAAATTATGATGTCATGCCAAGTTTCAACCTTTTCAGAGTTCATTTGTACTGCTTTTCAATTTCAGGTTCATTTACCTCAAAATAAATCATTAAAGGCATGAAAAATATCAAATGAAGTCAGAAAGGGTTGAAATTGATGATGTGCCTTCGAATGGTGCGTATTGACCACACAAAAAGTATGCAGTTAAAATAAGTTATTAAAAACGAAATCCCTTGGTAATAGATGAGTTTTCCTCCGAAACCCTCATACTTCAAAAGAGATTGTCCAGTTTGTAGATGAAGTGCATCTAGTTTTTTGCCGTAACCCTCTCAAGTCTTTAGAAGTTTCTATGTGGGTGAAATTATGATGTCATGCCAAGTTTCAACCTTTTTAGAGTTCATTTGTACTACATTTCAATTTTAGGGTCATTTAGCTCAACATAAATCATTAAATACATGAAAAATATCAAATGAAGTTAGAAAGGGTTGAAAATTGATGATGTTCCTTTGACTGGTGCATATTGAACACACAAAAACAATGGAGTCAAAATAAGTTATTAAGAATGAAATTCCTTTGTAATGGATGAGTTTTCGTTCGAAACCATCATACTTCGAAAGAGATTTCGCAGTTTGTACACGAAGTGCATCCAGTTTTTGCCGTAACCCTCTCAACTCTTTAGAAGTCGATATGTGGGTGAAATTATGATGTCATGTCAAGTTTCAACCTTTTCAGAGTTCATTTGTACTGCGTTTCAATTTTAGGGTCATTTAGCTCAAAATAAATCATTAAATACATGAAAAATATCAAATGAAGTCAAAAAGGGTTGAAAATTGATGATGTCCCTTTGAATGGTGCATATTGAACACTCAAAAACTATGGAGTTAAAATAAGTTATTAAGAATGAAATCCCTTTGTAATAGATGAGCTTTCGTCCGGAACCCTCATACTTAAAAAGAGATTGTCCAGTTTGTACACGAAGTGCATCCAGTTTTTCCCGTAACCCTCTCAACTCTTTAGAAGTTTCTTTGTGGGTGAAATTATGATGTCATGCCAAGTTTCAACCTTTTCAGAGTTCATTTGTACTGCTTTTCAATTTTAGGGTCATTTAGCTCAAAATAAATCATTGAATGCATGAAAAATATCAAATGAAGTCAGAAAGGGTTGAAAATTGATGATGTGCCTTTGAATGGTGAATATTGAAGCACAAAAAGTATAGAGTTAAAATAAGTTATTAAGAATGAAATCCCTTTGTAGTAGATGAGTTTTCGTCCGAAACCATCATACTTCGAAAGAGATTGTCCAGTTTGTACACGAAGTGCATCCAATTTTTGCCATAACCCGCTCAACTCTTTAGAAGTTGTTATGTGGGTCAAATTATGATGTCATGTCTAGTTTCAACCTTTTCAGAGTTCATTCGTACTGTACTTCAATTTCAGGGTCATTTAGCTCAAAATAAATCATTAAATACATGGAAAATATCAAATGAAGTCAGAAAGGGTTGAAAATTGATGTTGTGCCTTTGAATGGTGGATACTGAACACACAAAAAGTATGGAGTTAAAATAAGTTATTAAGAATGAAATCCCTTTGTAGTAGATGAGCTTTGGTCTGAAATCCTCATACTTCGAAAAAGATTGTCCAGTTTGTACACGAAGTGCATCCAATTTTTGCCGTAACCCTCTCAACTCTTTAGAAGTTCCTTTGTGGGTGAAGTTATGATGTCATGCCAAGTTTCAACCATTTCAGAGTTCATTTGTACTGCTTTTCAATTTCAGGTTCATTTAGCTCAAAGTAAATTATTAAAGGCATGAAAAATATCAAATGAAGTCAGAAAGGCTTGAAATTGATGATGTGCCTTCCAATGATGCATATTGAACACACAAAAAGTATGCAGTTAAAATAAGTTATTAAAAACGAAATCCCTTGGTAATAGATGTGTTTTCCTCCGAAACCCTCATACTTCAAAAGAGATTGTCCAGTTTGTAGACGAAGTGCATCTAGTTTTTGCGGTAACCCTCTCAAGTCTTTAGAAGTTTCTATGTGGGTGAAATTATGATGTCATGCCAAGTTTCAACCTTTTCAGAGTTCATTTGTACTGCTTTTCAATTTCAGGGTCATTATAGCACAAAATAAATCATTAAATGCATGAAAATATGAAATGAAGTCAGAAAGGGTTGAAGATTGATGATGTGCCTTTGAATGGCGCATATTGAACACACATAAACTATCGAGTTAAAATAAGTTATTAAGTATGAAAGCCCATTGTAGTAGATGAGTTTCGTCCAAAACCATCATACTTCGAAAGAGATTGTGCAGTTTGTACACGAAGTGCATCCAGTTTTTGCCATAACCCTCTCAACACTTTGGAAGTCGATATGTGGGTGAAATTATGATGTCATGCCAAGTTTCAACCTTTTCAAAATTCATTTCTACTGCATTTCAATTTTAGGGTCATTTAGCTCAAAATAAATTATTAAATACACGAAAAATATCAAATGAAGTTAGAAAGGTTTGAAAATTGATGATGTTCCTTTGAATGGTGCATATTGAACACACAAAAACTATGGATTTAAAATAAGTTATTAAGAATGAAATCCCTTTGTAATAGATGAGCTTTTGTCCGAAACCATCATACTTCGAAAGAGATTGTCTAGTCTGTACACGAAGTGCATCCAATTTTTGCCATAACCCCCTCAACTCTTTAGAAGTTGTTATGTGGGTGAAATTATGATGTCATGTCTAGTTTCAACCTTTTCAGAGTTCATTCGTACTGCACTTCAATTTCAGGGTCATTTAGCTCAAAATAAATCATTAAATACATGGAAAATATCAAATGAAGTGAGAAAGGGTTGAAAATTGATGATGTGCCTTTGAATGGTGAATATTGAAGCACAAAAAGTATGGAGTTAAAATAAGTTATTAAGAATTAAATCCCTTTGTAGTAGATGAGTTTTCGTCCGAAAGCATCATACTTCGAAAGAGATTGTCCAGTTTGTACACGAAGTGCACCCAATTTTTGCCATAACCCTCTCAACTCTTTAGAAGTTGTTATGTGGGTGAAATTATGATGTCATGTCTAGTTTCAACCTTTTCAGAGTTCATTCGTACCGCACTTCAATTTCAGGGTCATTTAGCTCAAAATAAATCATTAAATACATGGAAAATATCAAATGAAGTCAGAAAGGGTTGAAAATTCATGATGTGCCTTTGAATGGTGAATATTAAAGCACAAAAACTATGGAGTCAAAATAAGTTATTAAGAATGAAATCCCTTTGTAATAGATGAGTTTTCGTTCGAAACCATCATACTTCGAAAGAGACTGTCCAGGTTGTACACGAAGTGCATCCAGTTTTTGCCGTAACCCTCTCAACTTTTTAGAAGTTTCTTTGTGGGTGAAATTATGATGTCATGTCAAGTTTCAACCTTTTCATAGTTCATTTGTACTGCATTTCAATTTTAGGGTCCTTTAGCTCAAAATAAATTATTAAATACATGAAAAATACCAAATGAAGTCAGAAATGGTTGAAAATTCATGATGTTCCTTTGAATGGTGCATATTGAACACACAAAAACTATGGATTTAAAATAAGTTATTAAGAATGCAATCCCTTTCTAATAGATGAGCTTTCGTCCGAAACCATCATACTTCGAAAGAGATTGTCCAGTTTGTACACGAAGTGCATGCAATTTTTGCCATAACCCCCTCAACTCTTTACAAGTTGTTATGTGGGTGAAATTATGATGTCATGTCTAGTTTCAACCTTTTCAGAGTTCATTCGTATAGCACTTCAATTTCAGGGTCATTTAGCTCAAAATAAATCAATAAATACATGGAAAATATCAAATGAAGTCAGAAAGGGTTGAAAATTGATGATGTGCCTTTGAATGGTGAATATTGAAGAACAAAAAGTATGGAGTTAAAATAAGTTATTAAGAATGAATCCCTTTGTAGTAGATGAGTTTTCGTCCGAAAGCATCATACTTCGAAAGAGATTGTCCAGTTTCTACACGAAGTGCATCCAATTTTTGGCATAACCCTCTCAACTATTTAGAAGTTGTTATGTGGGTGAAATTGTGATGTCATGTCTAGTTTCAACCTTTTCAGAGTTCATTCGTACTGCACTTCAATTTCAGGGTCATTTATCTCAAAATAAATCATTAAATACATGGAAAATATCAAATGAAGTCAGAAAGGGTTGAAAATTGATGTTGTGCCTTTGAATGGTGGATATTGAACACACAAAAAGTATGGAGTTAAAATAAGTTATTAAGAATGAAATCCCTTTGTAGTAGATGAGCTTTCGTCTGAAACCCTCATACTTCGAAAAAGATTGTCCAGTTTGTACACGAAGTGCATGCAGTTTTTGCCGTAACCCTGTCAACTATTTAGAAGTTGTTATGTGGGTGAAATTATGATGTCATGCCAAGTTTCAACCTTTTCAGAGTTCATTTGTACTGCTTTTCAATTTCAGGTTCATTTACCTCAAAATAAATCATTAAAGGCATGAAAAATATCAAATGAAGTCAGAAAGGGTTGAAATTGATGATGTGCCTTCGAATGGTGCGTATTGACCACACAAAAAGTATGCAGTTAAAATAAGTTATTAAAAACGAAATCCCTTGGTAATAGATGAGTTTTCCTCCGAAACCCTCATACTTCAAAAGAGATTGTCCAGTTTGTAGATGAAGTGCATCTAGTTTTTTGCCGTAACCCTCTCAAGTCTTTAGAAGTTTCTATGTGGGTGAAATTATGATGTCATGCCAAGTTTCAACCTTTTTAGAGTTCATTTGTACTACATTTCAATTTTAGGGTCATTTAGCTCAACATAAATCATTAAATACATGAAAAATATCAAATGAAGTTAGAAAGGGTTGAAAATTGATGATGTTCCTTTGACTGGTGCATATTGAACACACAAAAACAATGGAGTCAAAATAAGTTATTAAGAATGAAATTCCTTTGTAATGGATGAGTTTTCGTTCGAAACCATCATACTTCGAAAGAGATTTCGCAGTTTGTACACGAAGTGCATCCAGTTTTTGCCGTAACCCTCTCAACTCTTTAGAAGTCGATATGTGGGTGAAATTATGATGTCATGTCAAGTTTCAACCTTTTCAGAGTTCATTTGTACTGCGTTTCAATTTTAGGGTCATTTAGCTCAAAATAAATCATTAAATACATGAAAAATATCAAATGAAGTCAAAAAGGGTTGAAAATTGATGATGTCCCTTTGAATGGTGCATATTGAACACTCAAAAACTATGGAGTTAAAATAAGTTATTAAGAATGAAATCCCTTTGTAATAGATGAGCTTTCGTCCGGAACCCTCATACTTAAAAAGAGATTGTCCAGTTTGTACACGAAGTGCATCCAGTTTTTCCCGTAACCCTCTCAACTCTTTAGAAGTTTCTTTGTGGGTGAAATTATGATGTCATGCCAAGTTTCAACCTTTTCAGAGTTCATTTGTACTGCTTTTCAATTTTAGGGTCATTTAGCTCAAAATAAATCATTGAATGCATGAAAAATATCAAATGAAGTCAGAAAGGGTTGAAAATTGATGATGTGCCTTTGAATGGTGAATATTGAAGCACAAAAAGTATAGAGTTAAAATAAGTTATTAAGAATGAAATCCCTTTGTAGTAGATGAGTTTTCGTCCGAAACCATCATACTTCGAAAGAGATTGTCCAGTTTGTACACGAAGTGCATCCAATTTTTGCCATAACCCGCTCAACTCTTTAGAAGTTGTTATGTGGGTCAAATTATGATGTCATGTCTAGTTTCAACCTTTTCAGAGTTCATTCGTACTGTACTTCAATTTCAGGGTCATTTAGCTCAAAATAAATCATTAAATACATGGAAAATATCAAATGAAGTCAGAAAGGGTTGAAAATTGATGTTGTGCCTTTGAATGGTGGATACTGAACACACAAAAAGTATGGAGTTAAAATAAGTTATTAAGAATGAAATCCCTTTGTAGTAGATGAGCTTTGGTCTGAAATCCTCATACTTCGAAAAAGATTGTCCAGTTTGTACACGAAGTGCATCCAATTTTTGCCGTAACCCTCTCAACTCTTTAGAAGTTCCTTTGTGGGTGAAGTTATCATGTCACGCCAAGTTTCAACCATTTCAGAGTTCATTTGTACTGCTTTTCAATTTCAGGTTCATTTAGCTCAAAATAAATCATTAAAGGCATGAAAAATATCAAATGAAGTCAGAAAGGGTTGAAATTGATGATGTGCCTTCGAATGGTGCATATTGAACACACAAAAAGTATGTAGTTAAAATAAGTTATTAAAAACGAAATCCCTTGGTAATAGATGTGTTTTCCTCCGAAACCCTCATACTTCAAAAGAGATTGTCCAGTTTGTAGACGAAGTGCATCTAGTTTTTGCGGTAACCCTCTCAAGTCTTTAGAAGTTTCTATGTGGGTGAAATTTTGATGTCATGCCAAGTTTCAACCTTTTCAGAGTTCATTTGTACTACTTTTCAATTTCAGGGTCATTTAGCACAAAATAAATCATTAAATGCATGAGAAATATGAAATGAAGTCAGAAAGGGTTGAAGATTGATGATGTGCCTTTGAATGGTGCATATTGAACACACAAAAACTATCGAGTTAAAATAAGTTATTAAGTATGAAAGCCCATTGTAGTAGATGAGTTTCGTCCAAAACCATCATACTTCGAAAGAGATTGTGCAGTTTGTACACGAAGTGCATCCAGTTTTTGCCGTAACCCTCTCAACACTTTGGAAGTCGATATGTGGGTGAAATTATGATGTCATGCCAAGTTTCAACCTTTTCAGAATTCATTTCTACTGCATTTCAATTTTAGGGTCATTTAGCTCAAAATAAATTATTAAATACACGAAAAATATCAAATGAAGTCAGAAAGGGTTGAAAATTGATGATGTTCCTTTGAATGGTGCATATTGAACACACAAAAACTATGGATTTAAAATAAGTTATTAAGAATGAAATCCCTTTGTAATAGATGAGCTTTCATCCGAAACCATCATACTTCGAAAGAGATTGTCTAGTCTGTACACGACGTGCATCCAATTTTTGCCATAACCCCCTCAACTCTTTAGAAGTTGTTATGTGCGTGAAATTATGATGTCATGTCTAGTTTCAACCTTTTCAGAGTTCATTCGTACTGCACTTCAATTTCAGGGTCATTTAGCTCAAAATAAATCATTAAGTACATGGAAAATATCAACTGAAGTCAGAAAGGGTTGAAAATTGATGATGTGCCTTTGAATGGTGAATATTGAAGCACAAAAAGTATGGAGTTAAAATAAGTTATTAAGAATTAAATCCCTTTGTAGTAGATGAGTTTTCGTCCGAAAGCATCATACTTCGAAAGAGATTGTCCAGTTTGTACACAAAGTGCACCCAATTTTTGCCATAACCCTCTCAACTCTTTAGAAGTTGTTATGTGGGTGAAATTATGATTTCATGTCTAGTTTCAACCTTTTCAGAGTTCATTCGTACCGCACTTCAATTTCAGGGTCATTTAGCTCAAAATAAATCGTTAAATACATGGAAAATATCAAATGAAGTCAGAAAGGGTTGAAAATTCATGATGTGCCTTTGAATGGTGAATATTGAAGCACAAAAACTATGGAGTCAAAATAAGTTATTAAGAATGAAATCCCTTTGTAATAGATGTGTTTTCGTTCGAAACCATCATACTTCGAAAGAGACTGTCCAGGTTGTACACGAAGTGCATCCAGTTTTTGTCGTAACCCTCTCAACTATTTAGAAGTTGTTATGTGGGTGAAATTATGATGTCATGCCAAGTTTCAACCATTTCAGAGTTCATTTGTACTGCCTTTCAATTTCAGGTTCATTTAGCTCAAAATAAATCATTAAAGGCATGAAAAATATCAAATGAAGTCAGAAAGGGTTGAAATTGATGATGTGCCTTCGAATGGTGCATATTGAACACACAAAAAGTATGCAGTTAAAATAAGTTATTAAAAACGAAATCCCTTGGTAATAGATGTGTTTTCCTCCGAAACCCTCATACTTCAAAAGAGATTGTCCAGTTTGTAGACGAAGTGCATCTAGTTTTTGCGGTAACCCTCTCAAGTCTTTAGAAGTTTCTATGTGGGTGAAATTTTGATGTCATGCCAAGTTTCAACCTTTTCAGAGTTCATTTGTACTACTTTTCAATTTCAGGGTCATTTAACACAAAATAAATCATTAAATGCATGAGAAATATGAAATGAAGTCAGAAAGGGTTGAAGATTGATGATGTGCCTTTGAATGGTGCATATTGAACACACAAAAACTATCGAGTTAAAATAAGTTATTAAGTATGAAAGCCCATTGTAGTAGATGAGTTTCGTCCAAAACCATCATACTTCGAAAGAGATTGTGCAGTTTGTACACGAAGTGCATCCAGTTTTTGCCGTAACCCTCTCAACACTTTGGAAGTCGATATGTGGGTGAAATTATGATGTCATGCCAAGTTTCAACCTTTTCAGAATTCATTTCTACTGCATTTCAATTTTAGGGTCATTTAGCTCAAAATAAATTATTAAATACACGAAAAATATCAAATGAAGTCAGAAAGGGTTGAAAATTGATGATGTTCCTTTGAATGGTGCATATTGAACACACAAAAACTATGAAGTCAAAATAAGTTATTAAGAATGAAATCCCTTTGTAATAGATGAGTTTTCGTTCGAAACCATCATACTTCGAAAGAGATTGTGCGGTTTGTACACGAAGTGCATCCAGTTTTTGCCGTAAGCGTCTCAACTCTTTAGAAGTTTCTTTGTGGGTGAAATTATGATGTCATGTCAAGTTTCAACCTTTTCAGAGTTCATTTGTTCTGCATTTCAATTTTAGGGTCATTTAGCTCAAAATAAATCATTAAATACGTGAAAAATATCAAATGAAGTCAGAAAGGGTTGAAAATTGATGACGTTCCTTTGAATGGTGCATATTGAACACACAAAAACTATGGAGTTAAAATAAGTCATTAAGAATGAATTCCCTTTGTAATAGATGAGCTTTCATCCGAAACCATCATACTTCGAAAGAGATTGTCCAGTTTGTACACGAAGTGCATCCAATTTTTGCCATAACCCTCTCAACTCTTTGAAAGTTGTTATGTGGGTGAAATAATGATGTCATGTCTAGTTTCAACCTTTTCAAAGTTCATTCGTACTGCACTTCAATTTCAGGGTCATTTAGCTCAAAATAAATCATTAAATACATGGAAAATATCAAATGAAGTTAGAAAGGGTTGAAAATTGATGATGTGCCTTTGAATGGTGAATATTGAAGCACAAAAAGTATGGAGTTAAAATAAGTTATTAAGAATAAAATCCCTTTGTAGTAGATGAGTTTTCGTCCGAAACCATCATACTTCGAAAGAGATTGTCCAGTTTGTACACGAAGTGCATCCAATTTTTGCCATAACCCGCTCAACTCTTTAGAAGTTGTTATGTGGGTGAAATTATGATGTCATGTCTAGTTTCAACCTTTTCAGAGTTCATTCGTACTGCACTTCAATTTCAGGGTCATTTAGCTCAAAATAAATCATTAAATACATGGAAAATATCAAATGAAGTCAAAAAGGGTTGAAAATTGATGTTGTGCCTTTGAGTGGTGAATATTGAAGCACAAAAAGTATGGAGTTAAAATAAGTTATTAAGAATGAAATCCCTTTGTAGTAGATGAGCTTGCGTCTGAAATCCTCATACTTCGAAAAAGATTGTCCAGTTTGTACACGAAGTGCATCCAATTTTTGCCGTAACCCTCTCAACTCTTTAGAAGTTCCTTTGTGGGTGAAGTTATGATGTCATGCCAAGTTTCAACCATTTCAGAGTTCATTTGTACTGCTTTTCAATTTCAGGTTCATTTAGCTCAAAGTAAATCATTAAAGGCATGAAAAATATCATATGAAGTCAGAAAGGCTTGAAATTGATGATGTGCCTTCCAATGGTGCATATTGAACACACAAAAAGTATGCAGTTAAAATAAGTTATTAAAACCGAAATCCCTTGGTAATAGATGTGTTTTCCTCCGAAACCCTCATACTTCAAAAGAGATTGTCCAGTTTGTAGACGAAGTGCATCTAGTTTTTGCGGTAACCCTCTCAAGTCTTTAGAAGTTTCTATGTGGGTGAAATTATGATGTCATGCCAAGTTTCAACCTTTTCAGAGTTCATTTGTACTGCTTTTCAATTTCAGGGTCATTTAGCACAAAATAAATCATTAAATGCATGAAAAATATGAAATGAAGTCAGAAAGGGTTGAAGATTGATGATGTGCCTTTGAATGGCGCATATTGAACACACAAAAACTATCGAGTTAAAATAAGTTATTAAGTATGAAAGCCCATTGTAGTAGATGAGTTTCGTCCAAAACCATCATACTTCGAAAGAGATTGTGCAGTTTGTACACGAAGTGCATCCAGTTTTTGCCGTAACCCTCTCAACACTTTGGAAGTCGATATGTGGGTGAAATTATGATGTCATGCCAAGTTTCAACCTTTTCAGAATTCATTTCTACTGCATTTCAATTTTAGGGTCATTTAGCTCAAAATAAATTATTAAATACACGAAAAATATCAAATGAAGTCAGAAAGGGTTGAAAATTGATGATGTTCCTTTGAATGGTGCATATTGAACACACAAAAACTATGGATTTAAAATAAGTTATTAAGAATGAAATCCCTTTGTAATAGATGAGCTTTCATCCGAAACCATCATACTTCGAAAGAGATTGTCTAGTCTGTACACGACGTGCATCCAATTTTTGCCATAACCCCCTCAACTCTTTAGAAGTTGTTATGTGGGTGAAATTATGATGTCATGTCTAGTTTCAACCTTTTCAGAGTTCATTCGTACTGCACTTCAATTTCAGGGTCATTTAGCTCAAAATAAATCATTAAGTACATGGAAAATATCAACTGAAGTCAGAAAGGGTTGAAAATTGATGATGTGCCTTTGAATGGTGAATATTGAAGCACAAAAAGTATGGAGTTAAAATAAGTTATTAAGAATTAAATCCCTTTGTAGTAGATGAGTTTTCGTCCGAAAGCATCATACTTCGAAAGAGATTGTCCAGTTTGTACACAAAGTGCACCCAATTTTTGCCATAACCCTCTCAACTCTTTAGAAGTTGTTATGTGGGTGAAATTATGATTTCATGTCTAGTTTCAACCTTTTCAGAGTTCATTCGTACCGCACTTCAATTTCAGGGTCATTTAGCTCAAAATAAATCGTTAAATACATGGAAAATATCAAATGAAGTCAGAAAGGGTTGAAAATTCATGATGTGCCTTTGAATGGTGAATATTGAAGCACAAAAACTATGGAGTCAAAATAAGTTATTAAGAATGAAATCCCTTTGTAATAGATGAGTTTTCGTTCGAAACCATCATACTTCGAAAGAGACTGTCCAGGTTGTACACGAAGTGCATCCAGTTTTTGTCGTAACCCTCTCAACTATTTAGAAGTTGTTATGTGGGTGAAATTATGATGTCATGCCAAGTTTCAACCATTTCAGAGTTCATTTGTACTGCTTTTCAATTTCAGGTTCATTTAGCTCAAAATAAATCATTAAAGGCATGAAAAATATCAAATGAAGTCAGAAAGGGTTGAAATTGATGATGTGCCTTCGAATGGTGCATATTGAACACACAAAAAGTATGCAGTTAAAATAAGTTATTAAAAACGAAATCCCTTGGTAATAGATGTGTTTTCCTCCGAAACCCTCATACTTCAAAAGAGATTGTCCAGTTTGTAGACGAAGTGCATCTAGTTTTTGCGGTAACCCTCTCAAGTCTTTAGAAGTTTCTATGTGGGTGAAATTTTGATGTCATGCCAAGTTTCAACCTTTTCAGAGTTCATTTGTACTACTTTTCAATTTCAGGGTCATTTAACACAAAATAAATCATTAAATGCATGAGAAATATGAAATGAAGTCAGAAAGGGTTGAAGATTGATGATGTGCCTTTGAATGGTGCATATTGAACACACAAAAACTATCGAGTTAAAATAAGTTATTAAGTATGAAAGCCCATTGTAGTAGATGAGTTTCGTCCAAAACCATCATACTTCGAAAGAGATTGTGCAGTTTGTACACGAAGTGCATCCAGTTTTTGCCGTAACCCTCTCAACACTTTGGAAGTCGATATGTGGGTGAAATTATGATGTCATGCCAAGTTTCAACCTTTTCAGAATTCATTTCTACTGCATTTCAATTTTAGGGTCATTTAGCTCAAAATAAATTATTAAATACACGAAAAATATCAAATGAAGTCAGAAAGGGTTGAAAATTGATGATGTTCCTTTGAATGGTGCATATTGAACACACAAAAACTATGAAGTCAAAATAAGTTATTAAGAATGAAATCCCTTTGTAATAGATGAGTTTTCGTTCGAAACCATCATACTTCGAAAGAGATTGTGCGGTTTGTACACGAAGTGCATCCAGTTTTTGCCGTAAGCGTCTCAACTCTTTAGAAGTTTCTTTGTGGGTGAAATTATGATGTCATGTCAAGTTTCAACCTTTTCAGAGTTCATTTGTTCTGCATTTCAATTTTAGGGTCATTTAGCTCAAAATAAATCATTAAATACGTGAAAAATATCAAATGAAGTCAGAAAGGGTTGAAAATTGATGACGTTCCTTTGAATGGTGCATATTGAACACACAAAAACTATGGAGTTAAAATAAGTCATTAAGAATGAATTCCCTTTGTAATAGATGAGCTTTCATCCGAAACCATCATACTTCGAAAGAGATTGTCCAGTTTGTACACGAAGTGCATCCAATTTTTGCCATAACCCTCTCAACTCTTTGAAAGTTGTTATGTGGGTGAAATAATGATGTCATGTCTAGTTTCAACCTTTTCAAAGTTCATTCGTACTGCACTTCAATTTCAGGGTCATTTAGCTCAAAATAAATCATTAAATACATGGAAAATATCAAATGAAGTTAGAAAGGGTTGAAAATTGATGATGTGCCTTTGAATGGTGAATATTGAAGCACAAAAAGTATGGAGTTAAAATAAGTTATTAAGAATAAAATCCCTTTGTAGTAGATGAGTTTTCGTCCGAAACCATCATACTTCGAAAGAGATTGTCCAGTTTGTACACGAAGTGCATCCAATTTTTGCCATAACCCGCTCAACTCTTTAGAAGTTGTTATGTGGGTGAAATTATGATGTCATGTCTAGTTTCAACCTTTTCAGAGTTCATTCGTACTGCACTTCAATTTCAGGGTCATTTAGCTCAAAATAAATCATTAAATACATGGAAAATATCAAATGAAGTCAAAAAGGGTTGAAAATTGATGTTGTGCCTTTGAGTGGTGAATATTGAAGCACAAAAAGTATGGAGTTAAAATAAGTTATTAAGAATGAAATCCCTTTGTAGTAGATGAGCTTGCGTCTGAAATCCTCATACTTCGAAAAAGATTGTCCAGTTTGTACACGAAGTGCATCCAATTTTTGCCGTAACCCTCTCAACTCTTTAGAAGTTCCTTTGTGGGTGAAGTTATGATGTCATGCCAAGTTTCAACCATTTCAGAGTTCATTTGTACTGCTTTTCAATTTCAGGTTCATTTAGCTCAAAGTAAATCATTAAAGGCATGAAAAATATCATATGAAGTCAGAAAGGCTTGAAATTGATGATGTGCCTTCCAATGGTGCATATTGAACACACAAAAAGTATGCAGTTAAAATAAGTTATTAAAACCGAAATCCCTTGGTAATAGATGTGTTTTCCTCCGAAACCCTCATACTTCAAAAGAGATTGTCCAGTTTGTAGACGAAGTGCATCTAGTTTTTGCGGTAACCCTCTCAAGTCTTTAGAAGTTTCTATGTGGGTGAAATTATGATGTCATGCCAAGTTTCAACCTTTTCAGAGTTCATTTGTACTGCTTTTCAATTTCAGGGTCATTTAGCACAAAATAAATCATTAAATGCATGAAAAATATGAAATGAAGTCAGAAAGGGTTGAAGATTGATGATGTGCCTTTGAATGGCGCATATTGAACACACAAAAACTATCGAGTTAAAATAAGTTATTAAGTATGAAAGCCCATTGTTGTAGATGAGTTTCGTCCAAAACCATCATACTTCGAAAGAGATTGTGCAGTTTGTACACGAAGTGCATCCAGTTTTTGCCGTAACCCTCTCAACACTTTGGAAGTCGATATGTGGGTGAAATTATGATGTCATGCCAAGTTTCAACCTTTTCAGAATTCATTTCTACTGCATTTCAATTTTAGGGTCATTTAGCTCAAAATAAATTATTAAATACACGAAAAATATCAAATGAAGTTAGAAAGGGTTGAAAATTGATGATGTTCCTTTGAATGGTGCATATTGAACACACAAAAACTATGGATTTAAAATAAGTTATTAAGAATGAAATCCCTTTGTAATAGATGTGCTTTCGTCCGAAACCATCATACTTCAAAAGAGATTGTCTAGTCTGTACACGAAGTGCATCCAATTTTTGCCATAACCCCCTCAACTCTTTAGAAGTTGTTATGTGGGTGAAATTATGATGTCATGTCTAGTTTCAACCTTTTCAGAGTTCATTCGTACTGCACTTCAATTTCAGGGTCATTTAGCTCAAAATAAATCATTAAATACATGGAAAATATCAAATGAAGTCAGAAAGGGTTGAAAATTGATGATGTGCCTTTGAATGGTGAATATTGAAGCACAAAAAGTATGGAGTTAAAATAAGTTATTAAGAATTAAATCCCTTTGTAGTAGATGAGTTTTCGTCCGAAAGCATCATACTTCGAAAGAGATTGTCCAGTTTGTACACGAAGTGCACCCAATTTTTGCCATAACCCTCTCAACTCTTTAGAAGTTGTTATGTGGGTGAAATTATGATGTCATGTCTAGTTTCAACCTTTTCAGAGTTCATTCGTACCGCACTTCAATTTCAGGGTCATTTAGCTCAAAATAAATCATTAAATACATGGAAAATATCAAATGAAGTCAGAAAGGGTTGAAAATTCATGATGTGCCTTTGAATGGTGAATATTAAAGCACAAAAACTATGGAGTCAAAATAAGTTATTAAGAATGAAATCCCTTTGTAATAGATGAGTTTTCGTTCGAAACCATCATACTTCGAAAGAGACTGTCCAGGTTGTACACGAAGTGCATCCAGTTTTTGCCGTAACCCTCTCAACTTTTTAGAAGTTTCTTTGTGGGTGAAATTATGATGTCATGTCAAGTTTCAACCTTTTCATAGTTCATTTGTACTGCATTTCAATTTTAGGGTCCTTTAGCTCAAAATAAATTATTAAATACATGAAAAATACCAAATGAAGTCAGAAATGGTTGAAAATTGATGATGTTCCTTTGAATGGTGCATATTGAACACACAAAAACTATGGATTGAAAATAAGTTATTAAGAATGCAATCCCTTTCTAATAGATGAGCTTTCGTCCGAAACCATCATACTTCGAAAGAGATTGTCCAGTTTGTACACGAAGTGCATCCAATTTTTGCCATAACCCCCTCAACTCTTTACAAGTTGTTATGTGGGTGAAATTATGATGTCATGTCTAGTTTCAACCTTTTCAGAGTTCATTCGTATAGCACTTCAATTTCAGGGTCATTTAGCTCAAAATAAATCATGAAATACATGGAAAATAACAAATGAAGTCAGAAAGGGTTGAAAATTGATGATGTGCCTTTGAATGGTGAATATTGAAGCACAAAAAGTATGGAGTTAAAATAAGTTATTAAGAATGAATCCCTTTTTAGTAGATGAGTTTTCGTCCGAAAGCATCATACTTCGAAAGAGATTGTCCAGTTTGTACACGAAGTGCATCCAATTTTTGCCATAACCCTCTCAACTATTTAGAAGTTGTTATGTGGGTGAAATTGTGATGTCATGTCTAGTTTCAACCTTTTCAGAGTTCATTCGTACTGCACTTCAATTTCAGGGTCATTTATCTCAAAATAAATCATTAAATACATGGAAAATATCAAATGAAGTCAGAAAGGGTTGAAAATTGATGTTGTGCCTTTGAATGGTGGATATTGAACACACAAAAAGTATGGAGTTAAAATAAGTTATTAAGATTGAAATCCCTTTGTAGTAGATGAGCTTTCGTCTGAAACCCTCATACTTCGAAAAAGATTGTCCAGTTTGTACACGAAGTGCATGCAGTTTTTGCCGTAACCCTGTCAACTATTTAGAAGTTGTTATGTGGGTGAAATTATGATGTCATGCCAAGTTTCAACCTTTTCAGAGTTCATTTGTACTGCTTTTCAATTTCAGGTTCATTTACCTCAAAATAAATCATTAAAGGCATGAAAAATATCAAATGAAGTCAGAAAGGGTTGAAATTGATGATGTGCCTTCGAATGGTGCGTATTGAACACACAAAAAGTATGCAGTTAAAATAAGTTATTAAAAACGAAATCCCTTGGTAATAGATGAGTTTTCCTCCGAAACCCTCATACTTCAAAAGAGATTGTCCAGTTTGTAGATGAAGTGCATCTAGTTTTTTGCCGTAACCCTCTCAAGTCTTTAGAAGTTTCTATGTGGGTGAAATTATGATGTCATGCCAAGTTTCAACCTTTTTAGAGTTCATTTGTACTACATTTCAATTTTAGGGTCATTTAGCTCAACATAAATCATTAAATACATGAAAAATATCAAATGAAGTTAGAAAGGGTTGAAAATTGATGATGTTCCTTTTACTGGTGCATATTGAACACACAAAAACAATGGAGTCAAAATAAGTTATTAAGAATGAAATTCCTTTGTAATGGATGAGTTTTCGTTCGAAACCATCATACTTCGAAAGAGATTTCGAAGTTTGTACACGAAGTGCATCCAGTTTTTGCCGTAACCCTCTCAACTCTTTAGAAGTCGATATGTGGGCGAAATTATGATGTCATGTCAAGTTTCAACCTTTTCAGAGTTCATTTGTACTGCGTTTCAATTTTAGGGTCATTTAGCTCAAAATAAATCATTAAATACATGAAAAATATCAAATGAAGTCAAAAAGGGTTGAAAATTGATGATGTCCCTTTGAATGGTGCATATTGAACACTCAAAAACTATGGAGTTAAAATAAGTTATTAAGAATGAAATCCCTTTGTAATAGATGAGCTTTCGTCCGGAACCCTCATACTTAAAAAGAGATTGTCCAGTTTGTACACGAAGTGCATCCAGTTTTTCCCGTAACCCTCTCAACTCTTTAGAAGTTTCTTTGGGGGTGAAATTATGATGTCATGCCAAGTTTCAACCTTTTCAGAGTTCATTTGTACTGCTTTTCAATTTTAGGGTCATTTAGCTCAAAATAAATCATTGAATGCATGAAAAATATCAAATGAAGTCAGAAAGGGTTGAAAATTGATGATGTGCCTTTGAATGGTGAATATTGAAGCACAAAAAGTATGGAGTTAAAATAAGTTATTAAGAATGAAATCCCTTTGTAGTAGATGAGTTTTCGTCCGAAACCATCATACTTCGAAAGAGATTGTCCAGTTTGTACACGAAGTGCATCCAATTTTTGCCATAACCCGCTCAACTCTTTAGAAGTTGTTATGTGGTTCAAATTATGATGTCATGTCTAGTTTCAACCTTTTCAGAGTTCATTCATACTGTACTTCAATTTCAGGGTCATTTAGCTCAAAATAAATCATTAAATACATGGGAAATATCAAATGAAGTCAGAAAGGGTTGAAAATTGATGTTGTGCCTTTGAATGGTGGATACTGAACACACAAAAAGTATGGAGTTAAAATAAGTTATTAAGAATGAAATCCCTTTGTAGTAGATGAGCTTTGGTCTGAAATCCTCATACTTCGAAAAAGATTGTCCAGTTTGTACACGAAGTGCATCCAATTTTTGCCGTAACCCTCTCAACTCTTTAGAAGTTCCTTTGTGGGTGAAGTTATGATGTCATGCCAAGTTTCAACCATGTCAGAGTTCATTTGTACTGCTTTTCAATTTCAGGTTCATTTAGCTCAAAATAAATCATTAAAGGCATGAAAAATATCAAATGAAGTCAGAAAGGGTTGAAATTGATGATGTGCCTTCGAATGGTGCATATTGAACACACAAAAAGTATGTAGTTAAAATAAGTTATTAAAAACGAAATCCCTTGGTAATAGATGTGTTTTCCTCCGAAACCCTCATACTTCAAAAGAGATTGTCCAGTTTGTAGACGAAGTGCATCTAGTTTTTGCGGTAACCCTCTCAAGTCTTTAGAAGTTTCTATGTGGGTGAAATTTTGATGTCATGCCAAGTTTCAACCTTTTCAGAGTTCATTTGTACTACTTTTCAATTTCAGGGTCATTTAGCACAAAATAAATCATTAAATGCATGAGAAATATGAAATGAAGTCAGAAAGGGTTGAAGATTTATGATGTGCCTTTGAATGGTGCATATTGAACACACAAAAACTATCGAGTTAAAATAAGTTATTAAGTATGAAAGCCCATTGTAGTAGATGAGTTTCGTCCAAAACCATCATACTTCGAAAGAGATTGTGCAGTTTGTACACGAAGTGCATCCAGTTTTTGCCGTAACCCTCTCAACACTTTGGAAGTCGATATGTGGGTGAAATTATGATGTCATGCCAAGTTTCAACCTTTTCAGAATTCATTTCTACTGCATTTCAATTTTAGGGTCATTTACCTCAAAATAAATTATTAAATACACGAAAAATATCAAATGAAGTCAGAAAGGGTTGAAAATTGATGATGTTCCTTTGAATGGTGCATATTGAACACACAAAAACTATGGATTTAAAATAAGTTATTAAGAATGAAATCCCTTTGTAATAGATGAGCTTTCGTCCGAAACCATCATACTTCGAAAGAGATTGTCTAGTCTGTACACGACGTGCATCCAATTTTTGCCATAACCCCCTCAACTCTTTAGAAGTTGTTATGTGGGTGAAATTATGATGTCATGTCTAGTTTCAACCTTTTCAGAGTTCATTCGTACTGCACTTCAATTTCAGGGTCATTTAGCTCAAAATAAATCATTAAATACATGGAAAATATCAAATGAAGTCAGAAAGGGTTGAAAATTGATGATGTGCCTTTGAATGGTGAATATTGAAGCACAAAAAGTATGGAGTTAAAATAAGTTATTAAGAATTAAATACCTTTGTAGTAGATGAGTTTTCGTCCGAAAGCATCATACTTCGAAAGAGATTGTCCAGTTTGTACACAAAGTGCACCCAATTTTTGCCATAACCCTCTCAACTCTTTAGAAGTTGTTATGTGGGTGAAATTATGATTTCATGTCTAGTTTCAACCTTTTCAGAGTTCATTCGTACCGCACTTCAATTTCAGGGTCATTTAGCTCAAAATAAATCATTAAATAGATGGAAATATCAAATGAAGTCAGAAAGGGTTGAAAATTCATGATGTGCCTTTGAATGGTGAATATTGAAGCACAAAAACTATGGAGTCAAAATAAGTTATTAAGAATGAAATCCCTTTGTAATAGATGAGTTTTCGTTCGAAACCATCATACTTCGAAAGAGACTGTCCAGGTTGTACACGAAGTGCATCCAGTTTTTGTCGTAACCCTCTCAACTATTTAGAAGTTGTTATGTGGGTGAAATTATGATGTCATGCCAAGTTTCAACCTTTTCAGAGTTCATTTGTACTGCTTTTCAATTTCAGGTTCATTTAGCTCAAAATAAATCATTAAAGGCATGAAAAATATCAAATGAAGTCAGAAAGGGTTGAAAATTGATGTTGTGCCTTTGAATGGTGGATACTGAACACACAAAAAGTATGGAGTTAAAATAAGTTATTAAGAATGAAATCCCTTTGTAGTAGATGAGCTTTGGTCTGAAATCCTCATACTTCGAAAAAGATTGTCCAGTTTGTACACGAAGTGCATCCAATTTTTGCCGTAACCCTCTCAACTCTTTAGAAGTTCCTTTGTGGGTGAAGTTATGATGTCATGCCAAGTTTCAACCATGTCAGAGTTCATTTGTACTGCTTTTCAATTTCAGGTTCATTTAGCTCAAAATAAATCATTAAAGGCATGAAAAATATCAAATGAAGTCAGAAAGGGTTGAAATTGATGATGTGCCTTCGAATGGTGCATATTGAACACACAAAAAGTATGTAGTTAAAATAAGTTATTAAAAACGAAATCCCTTGGTAATAGATGTGTTTTCCTCGGAAACCCTCATACTTCAAAAGAGATTGTCCAGTTTGTAGACGAAGTGCATCTAGTTTTTGCCGTAACCCTCTCAAGTCTTTAGAAGATTCTATGTGGGTGAAATTATGATGTCATGCCAAGTTTCAACCTTTTCAGAGTTCATTTGTACTACTTTTCAATTTCAGGGTCATTTAGCTCAAAATAAATCATTACATGCATGAAAAATATCAAATGAAGTCAGAAAGGGTTGAAAATTGATGATGTGCCTTTGAATGGTGCATATTGAACACACAAAAACTATCGAGTTAAAATAAGTTATTAAGTATGAAAGCCCATTGTAGTAGATGAGTTTCGTCCAAAACCATCATACTTCGAAAGAGATTGTGCAGTTTGTACACGAAGTGCATCCAATTTTTGCCGTAACCCTCTCAACACTTTAGAAGTCGATATGTGGGTGAAATTATGATGTCATGCCAAGTTTCAACCTTTTCAGAATTCATTTGTACTGCATTTCAATTTTAGGGTCATTTAGCTCAAAATAAATCATTAAATACATGAAAAATATCAAATGAAGTCAGAAAGGGTTGAAAATTGATGATGTTCCTTTGAATGGTGATATTGAACACACAAAAACTATGGAGTCAAAATAAGTTATTAAGAATGAAATCCCTTTGTAATAGATGAGCTTTCGTCCGAAACCATCATACTTTGAAAGAGATTGTCCAGTTTGTACACGAAGTGCATCCAATTTTTGCCGTAACCCCTCAACTCTTTATAAGTTGTTATGTGGGTGAAATTATGATGTCATGTCTAGTTTCAACCTTTTCAGAGTTCATTCGTACTGCACTTCAATTTCAGGGTCATTTAGCTCAAAATAAATCATTACATACATGGAAAATATCAAATGAAGTCAGAAAGGGTTGAAAATTGATGATGTGCCTTTGAATGGTGAATATTAAAGCACAAAAGTATGGAGTTAAAATAAGTTATTAAGAATAAAATCCCTTTGTAGTAGATGAGTTTTCGTCCGAAAGCATCATACTTCAAAAGAGATTGTCCAGTTTGTACACGAAGTGCATCCAATTTTTGCCATATCCCTCTCAACTCTTTAGAAGTTGTTATGTGGGTGAAATTATGATGTCATGTCTAGTTTCAACCTTTTCAGAGTTCAGTCGTACTGCACTTCAATTTCAGGGTCATTTAGCTCAAAATAAATCATTAAATACATGGAAAATTTCAAATGAAGTCAGAAAGGGTTGAAAATTGATGTTGTGCCTTTGAATGATGGATATTGAACACACAAAATGTATGGAGTTAAAATAAGTTATTAAGAATGAAATCCCTTTGTAGTACATGAGCTTTCGTCTGAAACCCTCATACTTCGAAAAAGATTGTCCAGTTTGTACACGAAGTGCATCCAGTTTTTGCCGTAACCCTCTCAACTATTTAGAAGTTGTTATGTGGGTGAAATTATGATGTCATGCCAAGTTTCAACCTTTTCAGAGTTCATTTGTACTACTTTTCAATTTCAGGTTCATTTAGCTCAACATAAATCATTAAAGGCATGAAAAATATCAAATGAAGTCAGAAAGGGTTGAAATTGATGATGTGCCTTCGAATGGTGCGTATTGAACACACAAAAAGTATGCAGTTAAAATAAGTTATTAAAAACGAAATCCCTTGGTAATAGATGAGTTTTCCTCCGAAACCCTAATACTTCAAAAGAGATTGTCTAGTTTGTAGATGAAGTGCATCTAGTTTTTTGCCGTAACCCTCTCAAGTGTTTAGAAGTTTCTATGTGGGTGAAATTATGATGTCATGCCAAGTTTCAACCTTTTCAGAGTTCATTTCTACTGCATTTCAATTTTAGGGTCATTTAGCTCAAAATAAATCATTAAATACATGAAAAATATCAAATGAAGTTAGAAAGGGTTGAAAATTGATGAAGTTGCTTTGACTGGTGCATATTGAACACACAAAAACTATGGAGTCAAAATAAGTTATTAAGAATGAAATCCCTTTGTAATAGAGCTTTCATCCGAAACCATCATACTACGAAAGAGATTGTCCAGTTTGTACACGAAGTGCATCCAATTTTTGCCATAACCCCCTCAAATATTTAGAAGTTGTTATGTGGGTGAAATTATGATGTCATGTCTAGTTTCAACCTTTTCAGAGTTCATTCGTACTGCACTTCAATTTCAGGGTCATTTAGCTCAAAATAAATCATTAAATACATGGAAAATATCAAATGAAGTCAGAAAGGGTTGAAAATTGATGATGTGCCTCTGAATGGTGAATATTGAAGCACAAAAAGTATGGAGTTAAAATAAGTTATTAAGAATGAAATCCCTTTGTAATAGATGAGCTTTCGTCCGAAACCCTCATACTTAAAAAGAGATTGTCTAGTTTGTACACGAAGTGCATCCAGTTTTTCCCGTAACCCTCTCAACTCTTTAGAAGTTTCTTTGTGGGTGAAATTATGATGTCATGCCAAGTTTCAACCTTTTCAGAGTTCATTTGTACTGCTTTTCAATTTTAGGGTCATTTAGCTCAAAATAAATCATTGAATGCATGAAAAATATCAAATGAAGTCAGAAAGGGTTGAAAATTGATGATGTGCCTTTCAATGGTGCATATTGAACATACAATAAGTATGGAGTTAAAATACGTTATTAAGAATTAAACCCTTTGTAATAGATGAGTTTTCGTCGGAAACCCTCATACTTCGAAAGTGATTGTCTAGTTTGTACACGAAGTGCATCCAGTTTTTGTCGTAACCCTCTCAACTCTTTAGAAGTTGCTATGTGGGTTAAATTATGATGTCATGCCAAGTTTCAACCTCTTCAGAGTTCATTTGTACTACATTTCAATTTCAGGGTTATTTAGCTCAAACTAGATCATTAAATGCAGGAAAAATATCAAATGAAGTCCGAAAGGGTTGAAAATTGATGATGTGCCTTTGAATGGTTCATATTGAACACACAAAAACTATGGAGTTAAAATAATTTATTAAGAATGAAATCCCTTTGTAGTAGATGAGTTTTCGTCCGAAACCATCATACTTCGAAAGAGATTGTGCAGTTTGTACATGAAGTGCATCCAGTTTTTGCCGTAACCCTTCAACTCGTTAGAAGTTGTTATGTGGGTGAAATTATGATGTCATGTCAAGTTTCAAACTTTTTAGAGTTCATTTGTACTGCATTTCAATTTGAGGGTCATTTAGCTCAAAATAAATCATTAATACATGAAAAATATCAAATGAAGTCAGAAAGGGTTGAAAATTGATGATGTGCCTTTGAATGGTGCATATTGAACACACAAAAACTAGGGAATTAAAATAGGTTATAAAGAATGAAATCCCTTTGTAATAAATGAGTTTTCATCCGAAACCCTCATACTTCAAAAGAGATTGTCCAGTTTGTACACGAAGTACATCCAGTTTTTGCCGTAACCCTCTCAACTCTTTAGAAGTCGATATGTGGGTGAAATTATGATGTCATGCCAAGTTTCAACCTTTTCAGAGTTCGTTTGTACTACTTTTCAATTTCATGGTCATTTAGCTCAAAGTAAATGATTAAATGCAAGAAAAATATACAAAGGAAGTTAGAAAGAGATGAAAATATATGATGTGCCTTTGAATGGTGCATATTGAACACACAGGAAGTATGGAGTTAAAATAAGTTATTAAGAATGAAATCCCCTTGTAATAGATAAGTATTCATCCGAAACCCTCATACGTAGAAAGAGAATGTCATTTTGTATACGATGTGCGTCCAATTTTTGTTCTAATCCTCTCAACTCCTCATACTTCGAAAGAGATTGTCCAGTTTGTACACGAAGTGCATCCAGTTTTTGCCGTAACCCTCTCAACTCTTTAGAAGTTTCTATGTGGGTGAAATTACGATGTCATGCCAAGTTCCAACCATTTAAGAGTTCATTTGTATAGCATTTCAATATTAGGGTCATTTAGCTGAAAATAAATCATTAAGTGCATCCAGTTTTTGTTGTAACCCTCTCAACTCTTTAGAAGTTGCTATGTTGGTGAAATTATGATGTCATGCCAAGTTTCAACCTCTTCAGAGTTCATTTGTACTGCATTTCAATTTCAGGGTTATTTAGCTCAAAATAAATCATTAAATGCATGTATAATATCAAATGAAGTCAGAAAGGATTGACAATTGATGATGTGACTTTGAATGGTGTATATTGAACACACAAAACCTATGGAGTTAAAATATGTTATTTAGAATGATGTCCCTTTGTAATACATGAGTTTTCGTCCGAAACCCTCACACTTCAAAAGAGATTGTCAAGTTTGTACATGAAGTGCATCCAGTTTTTCCCGTAACCCTCTCAACTCTTTAGAAGCTTCTCTGTGGGTGAAATTATGATGTAATGCCAAGTTTCAACCTTTTCAGAGTTCATATGTACTGCTTTTCGATTTTAGGGTCATTTATCTCAAAATAAATCATTAAAGACATGAAAAATATCAAATGAAGTCAGAAAGGGTTGAAATTGATGATGTGCCTTTGAATGGTGCATATTGAACACACAACATGTATGGAGTTAAAATAAGTTATTAAAAATGAAATCCCTTTGTAATAGATGAGTTTTCCTCCGAAACCCTCATCCTTCAAAAGAGATTGTCCAGTTTTTAGACAATGTGCATCTAGTTTTTGCCATAACCCTCTCAAGTCTTTAGAAGTTGCTATGTGGGTCAAATTATGATGTCATGCCAAGTTTGAAACTTTTCAGAGTTCATTTGTACTGCTTTTCAATTTCAGGGTCATTTAGCTCAAAATAAATCATTAGATGCATGAAAAATATCAAATGAAGTCAGAAAGGGTTGAAAAATATATGATGTGCCTTTGAATGGTGCATATTGAACACACAAAATGTATGCAGTTAAAATAAGTTATTAAAAACAAAATCCCTTGGTAATAGATGAGTTTTCCTCCGAAACCCTCATACTCCAAAAGAGATTGTCCAATTTGTAGACGAAGTGAATCTCATTTTTGCCGTAACCCTCTCATGTCTTTAGAAGTTTCTATGTGGGTGAATTATGATGTCATGCGAAGTTTCAACCTTTTCAGAGTTCATTTGTACTGCTTTTCAATTTTAGGGTCATTAGGTCAAAATAAATCATTAAATGCATGAAAAATATCATATGAAGTCACAAAGGGTTGAAATATATGATGTGCCTTTGAATGGTGCATATTGAACACACAAAATGTATGGAGTTAAAATAAGTTATTAAAAATGAAATCCCTTGGTAATAGATGAGTTTTCCTCCGAAACCCTCATACTTCAAAAGAGATTGTCAAGTTTGTAGACGAAGTGTATCCAGTTTTTGCCATAACCCTATCAAGTCTTTAGAAGTTTCTATGTGGGTGAAATTGTGAGGTCATGCCAAGTTTCAATCTTTTCAGAGTTCATTTTTCCTGCTTTACAATTTTAGGGTCATTTAGCTCAAAATAAATCATTAAATGCATGAAAAATATCAAATGAAGTCAGAAAGGGTTGAAAATTGATGATGTGCCTTTGAATGGTGCATATTGAACACAGAAAAAGTTTGGAGGTAAAATAAGTTATTAAAAAGGAAATCCCTTGGTAATAGATGAGTTTTCGTCCGAAACCCTCATACTTCAAAAGGGATTGTCCAGTTTATACACGAAGTGCATCCAATTTTTGCCGTCACCCTTTCATATCTTTAGAAGTTGCTATGTGGGTGAAATTATGATGTCATGCCAAGTTTCAACCTTTTTAGAGTTCATTTGTACTGCATTTCAATTTCAGGGTCACATAGCTCAAAATAAATCATTAAATGCATGAAAAATATCAAATGAAGTCAGAAAGGGTTGAAAATTGATGATGTGCCTTTGAATGGTGAATATAGAACACACAAAAAGTATGGAGTTAAAATAAGTAATTAAGAGTGAAATCCCTTTGTAGTAGATGAGTTTTCGTCACAAACCATCATACTTCGAAAGAGATTGTCCAGTTTGTACACGAAGTGCATCCAGTTTTTGGCGTAACCCTCTCTACTCTTTAGAAGTTGTTATGTGGGTCAAATTATGATGTCGTGTCAAGTTTCAACGTTTTCAGAGTTCATTCGTACTGCATTTCAATTTTAGGGTCATTTAGCTCAAAATAAATCATTAACTACATGAAAAATATCAAATGAAGTCAGAAAGGGTTGAAAATTGATGATGTGCCTTTGAATAGTGCATATTGAACACACAAAAAGTATGGAGTTAAAATAAGTTATTAAGAATGAAATCTCTTTGTAGTAGATGAGCTTTCGTTCGAAACCATCATACTTCGAAAGAGATTGTCCAGTTTGTACACGAAGCGCATCCACTTTTTTCCGTAGCCCTCTCAACAATTTAGAAGTTGTTATGTGGGTGAAATTATGATGTCATGTCAAGTTTCAACCTTTTCAGAGTTCATTTGTACTGCATTTCAATTTTAGGGTCATTTAGGTCAAAATAAATCATTAAATACATGAAAAATATCAAATGAAGTCAGAAAGGGTTGAAAATTGATGATGTTCCTTTGAATGGTGCATATTGAACACACAAAAACTATGGAGCTAAAATAAGTTATTAAGAATGAAATCCCTTTGTAATAGATGAGCTTTCGTCCAAAACCCTCATACTTCAAAAGAGATTGTCCAATTTGTACATGAAGTGCATCCAGTTTATCCCGTAACCCTCTCAACTCTTTAGAAGTTTCTTTGTGGTTGAAATTATGATGTCATGCCAAGTTTCAACCTTTTCAGAGTTCATTTGTACTGCTTTTCAATTTCAGGTTCATTTAGCTCAAAATAAATCATTAAAGGCATGAAAAATATCAAATGATGTCAGACAGGGTTGAAATTGATGATGTGCCTTTGCATGGTGCATATTGAAAACACAAAAAGTATGCAGTTAATCTAAGTTATTAAAAACGAAATCCCTTGGTAATAGATGAGTTTTCCTCCGAAGCCCTCATACTTGAAAAGAGATTGTCCAGTTTGTAGACGAAGTGCATGTAGTTTTTGCCGTAACCCTCTGAAGTCTTTAGAAGTTTCTATGTGGGTGAAATTGTGATGTCATGCCAAGTTTCAACCTTTTCAGAGTTCATTTGTACTGCTTTTCAATTTCAGGGTCATTTAGCTCAAAATAAATCATTAAATGCATGAAAAATATCAAATGAAGTCAGAAAGGGTTGAAAATTGATGATGTCCCTTTGAATGGTGCATATTGAACACACAAAAACTATGGAGGTGAAATAAGTTATTAAGAATGAAATCCCTTTGTAGTAGATGATCTTTCGTCCGAAACCATCATACTTCGAAAGAGATTGTGCAGTTTGTACACGAAGTGCATCCAGTTTTTGCCGTAGCCCTCTCAACTCTTAAGAAGTCGATATGTGGGTGAAATTATGATGTCATGCCATGTTTCAACCTTTCCAGAGTTCATTTGCACTGCATTTCAATTTAGGGTCATTTAGCTCAAAATAAATCATTAAATACATGAAAAATATCAAATGAAGTTAGAAAGGGTTGAAAATTGATGATGTTCCTTTGACTGGTGCATATTGAACACACAAAAACTATGGAGTCAAAATAAGTTATTAAGAATGAAATCCCTTTGTAATAGATGAGCTTTCGTCCGAAACCATCATACTTCGAAAGAGATTGTCCAGTTTGTACACGAAGTGTATCCAATTTTTGCCATAACCCCCTCAACTCTTTAGAAGTTGTTATGTGGGTGAAATTATGATGTCATGTCTAGTTTCAACCTTTTTAGAGTTCATTCGTACTGCACTTCAATTTCAGGGTCATTTAGCTCAAAATAAATTATTAAATACATGGAAAATATCAAATGAAGTCAGAAAGGGTTGAAAATTGATGATGTGCCTTTGAATGGTTAATATTGAAGCACAAAAAGTATGGAGTTCAAATAAGTTATTAAGAATGAAATCCCTTTGTAATAGATGAGCTTTCGTCCGAAACCCTCATACTTAAAAAGAGATTGTCCAGTTTGTACACGAAGTGCATCCTGTTTTTCCCGTAACCCTCTCAACTCTTTAGAAGTTTCTTTGTGGGTGAAATTATGATGTAATGCCAAGTTTCAACCTTTTCAGAGTTCATATGTACTGCTTTTCAATTTTAGGGTCATTTAGCTCAAAATAAATCATTAAAGACATGAAAAATATCAAATGAAGTCAGAAAGGGTTGAAATTGATGATGTGCCTTTGAATGGTGCATATTGAACACACAACATGTATGGAGTTAAAATAAGTTATTAAAAATGAAATCCCTTTGTAATAGACGAGTTTTCCTCCGAAACCCTCATCCTTCAAAAGAGATTGTCCAGTTTTTAGGCAAAGTGCATCTAGTTTTTGCCATAACCCTCTCAAGTCTTTAGAAGTTGCTATGTGGGTGAAATTATGATGTCATGCCAAGTTTGAAACTTTTTAGAGTTCATTTGTACTGCTTTGCAATTTCAGGGTCATTTAGCTCAAAATAAATCATTAGATGCATGAAAAATATCAAATGAAGTCAGAAAGGGTTGAAAAATATATGATGTGCCTTTGAATGGTGCATATTGAACACACAAAATGTATGCAGTTAAAATAAGTTATTAAAAACGAAATCCCTTGGTAATAGATGAGTTTTCCTCCGAAACCCTCATACTTCAAAAGAGATTGTCCAATTTGTAGACCAAGTAAATCTCATTTTTGCCGTAACCCTCTCATGTCTTTAGAAGTTTCTATGTGGGTGAAATTATGATGTCATGCGAAGTTTCAACCTTTTCAGAGTTCATTTGTACTGCATTTCAATTTCAGGGTCATTTAGCTCAAAATAAATCATTAATACATGAAAAATATCAAATGAAGTCAGAAAGGGTTGAAAATTGATGATGTGCCTTTGAATGGTGCATATTGAACACACAAAAACTAGGGAATTAAAATAGGTTATAAAGAATGAAATCCCTTTGTAATAAATGAGTTTTCATCCGAAACCCTCATACTTCGAAAGAGATTGTCCAGTTTGTACACGAAGTACATCCAGTTTTTACCGTAACCCTCTCAACTCTTTAGAAGTCGATATGTGGGTGAAATTATGATGTCATGCAAAGTTTCAACCTTTTCAGAGTTCATTTGTACTACTTTTCAATTTCATGGTCATTTAGCTCAAAATAAATGATCAAATGCAAGAAAAATATACAAAGGAAGTTAGAAAGAGATGAAAATATATGATGTGCCTTTGAATGGTGCATATTGAACACACAGAAAGTATGGAGTTAAAATAAGTTATTAAGAATGAAATCCCCTTGTAATAGATGAATATTCATCCGAAACCCTCATACGTCGAAAGAGAATGTCAAGTTTGTATACGATGTGCGTCCAATTTTTGCTGTAATCCTCTCAACTCCTCATACTTCGAAAGAGATTGTCCAGTTTGTACACGAAGTGCATCCAGTTTTTGCCGTAACCCTCTCAACTCTTTAGAAGTTTCTAGGTGGGTGAAATTACGATGTCATGCCAAGTTTCAACCTTTTAAGAGTTCATTTGTATAGCATTTCAATTTTAGGGTCATTTAGCTGAAAATAAATCATTAAGTGCATCCAGTTTTTGTTGTAACCCTCTCAACTCTTTAGAAGTTGCTATGTGGGTGAAATTATGATGTCATGCCAAGTTTCAACCTTTTCAGAGTTCATTTGTACTGCATTTCAATTTCAGGGTCACTTAGCTCAAAATAAATCATTAAATGCATGAAAAATATCAAATGAAGTCAGAAAGGCTTGAAAATTGATGATGTGCCTTTGAATGGTGAATATAGAACACACAAAAAGTATGGAGTTAAAATAAGTAATTAAGAGTGAAATCCCTTTGTAGTAGATGAGTTTTCGTCACAAACCATCATACTTCGAAAGAGATTGTCCAGTTTGTACACGAAGTGCATCCAGTTTTTGGCGTAACCCTCTCTACTCTTTAGAAGTTGTTATGTGGGTCAAATTACGATGTCGTGTCAAGTTTCAACGTTTTCAGAGTTCATTCGTACTGCATTTCAATTTTAGGGTCATTTAGCTCAAAATAAATCATTAACTACATGAAAAATATCAAATGAAGTCAAAAAGGCTTGAAAATTGATGATGTGCCTTTGAATAGTGCATATTGAACACACAAAAAGTATGGGGTTAAAATAAGTTATTAAGAATGAAATCTCTTTGTAGTAGATGAGCTTTCGTTCGAAACCATCATACTTCGAAAGAGATTGTCCAGTTTGTACACGAAGCGCATCCACTTTTTTCCGTAGCCCTCTCAACTATTTAGAAGTTGTTATGTGGGTGAAATTATGATGTCATGTCAAGTTTCAACCTTTTCAGAGTTCATTTGTACTGCATTTCAATTTTAGGGTCATTTAGGTCAAAATAAATCATTAAATACATGAAAAATATCAAATGAAGTCAGAAAGGGTTGAAAATTGATGATGTTCCTTTGAATGGTGCATATTGAACAACAAAAACTATGGAGGTAAAATAAGTTATTAAGAATGAAATCCCTTTGTAATAGATGAGCTTTCGTCCAAAACCCTCATACTTCAAAAGAGATTGTCCAATTTGTACACGAAGTGCATCCAGTTTATCCCGTAACCCTCTCAACTCTTTAGAAGTTTCTTTGTGGTTGAAATTATGATGTCATGCCAAGTTTCAACCTTTTCAGAGTTCATTTGTACTGATTTTCAATTTCAGGTTCATTTAGCTCAAAATAAATCATTAAAGGCATGAAAAATATCAAATGATGTCAGACAGGGTTGAAATTGATGATGTGCCTTTGCATGGTGCATATTGAAAACACAAAAAGTATGCAGTTAATCTAAGTTATTAAAAACGAAATCCCTTGGTAATAGATGAGTTTTCCTCCGAAACCCTCATACTTCAAAAGAGATTGTCCAGTTTGTAGACGAAGTGCATGTAGTTTTTGCCGTAACCCTCTGAAGTCTTTAGAAGTTTCTATGTGGGTGAAATTGTGATGTCATGCTAAGTTTCAACCTTTTCAGAGTTCATTTGTACTGCTTTTCAATTTCAGGGTCATTTAGCTCAAAATAAATCATTAAATGCATGAAAAATATCAAATGAAGTCAGAAAGGGTTGAAAATTGATGATGTGCCTTTGAATGGTGCATATTGAACACACAAAAACTATGGAGTTGAAATAAGTTATTAAGAATGAAATCCCTTTGTAGTAGATGATCTTTCGTCCGAAACCATCATACTTCGAAAGAGATTGTGCAGTTTGTACACGAAGTGCATCCAGTTTTTGCCGTAGCCCTCTCAACTCTTAAGAAGTCGATATGTGGGTGAAATTATGATGTCATGCCATGTTTCAACCTTTCCAGAGTTCATTTGCACTGCATTTCAATTTTAGGGTCATTTAGCTCAAAATAAATCATTAAATACATGAAAAATATCAAATGAAGTTAGAAAGGGTTGAAAATTGATGATGTTCCTTTGACTGGTGCATATTGAACACACAAAAACTATGGAGTCAAAATAAGTTATTAAGAATGAAATCCCTTTGTAATAGATGAGCTTTCGTCCGAAACCATCATACTTCGAAAGAGATTGTCCAGTTTGTACACGAAGTGTATCCAATTTTTGCCAAAACCCCCTCAACTCTTTAGAAGTTGTTATGTGGGTGAAATTATGATGTCATGTCTAGTTTCAACCTTTTCAGAGTTCATTCGTACTGCACTTCAATTTCAGGGTCATTTAGCTCAAAATAAATTATTAAATACATGGAAAATATCAAATGAAGTCAGAAAGGGTTGAAAATTGATGATGTGCCTTTGAATGGTGAATATTGAAGCACAAAAAGTATGGAGTTCAAATAAGTTATTAAGAATGAAATCCCTTTGTAATAGATGAGCTTTCGTCCGAAACCCTCATACTTAAAAAGAGATTGTCCAGTTTGTACACGAAGTGCATCCAGTTTTTCCCGTAACCCTCTCAACTCTTTAGAAGTTTCTTTGTGGGTGAAATTATGATGTAATGCCAAGTTTCAACCTTTTCAGAGTTCATATGTACTGCTTTTCAATTTAGGGTCATTTAGCTCAAAATAAATCATTAAAGACATGAAAAATATCAAATGAAGTCAGAAAGGGTTGAAATTGATGATGTGCCTTTGAATGGTGCATATTGAACACACAACATGTATGGAGTTAAAATAAGTTATTAAAAATGAAATCCCTTTGTAATAGATGAGTTTTCCTCCGAAACCCTCATCCTTCAAATGAGATTGTCCAGTTTTTTGACAAAGTGCATCTAGTTTTTGCCATAACCCTCTCATGTCTTTAGAAGTTGCTATGTGGGTGAAATTATGATGTCATGCCAAGTTTGAAACTTTTCAGAGTTCATTTGTACTGCTTTGCAATTTCAGGGTCATTTAGCTCAAAATAAATCATTAGATGCATGAAAAATATCAAATGAAGTCAGAAAGGGTTGAAAAATATATGATGTGCCTTTGAATGGTGCATATTGAACACACAAAATGTATGCAGTTAAAATAAGTTATTAAAAACGAAATCCCTTGGTAATAGATGAGTTTTCCTCCGAAACCCTCATACTTCAAAAGAGATTGTCCAATTTGTAGACGAAGTAAATCTCATTTTTGCCGTAACCCTCTCATGTCTTTAGAAGTTTCTATGTGGGTGAAATTATGATGTCATGCGAAGTTTCAACCTTTTCAGAGTTCATTTGTACTTCATTTCAATTTCAGGGTCATTTAGCTCAAAATAAATCATTAATACATGAAAAATATCAAATGAAGTCAGAAAGGGTTGAAAATTGATGATGTGCCTTTGAATGGTGCATATTGAACACACAAAAACTAGGGAATTAAAATAGGTTATAAAGAATGAAATCCCTTTGTAATAAATGAGTTTTCATCCGAAACCCTCATACTTCGAAAGAGATTGTCCAGTTTGTACACGAAGTACATCCAGTTTTTACCGTAACCCTCTCAACTCTTTAGAAGTCGATATGTGGGTGAAATTATGATGTCATGCCAAGTTTCAACCTTTTCAGAGTTCATTTGTACTACTTTTCAATTTCATGGTCATTTAGCTCAAAATAAATGATCAAATGCAAGAAAAATATACAAAGGAAGTTAGAAAGAGATGAAAATATATGATGTGCCTTTGAATGGTGCATATTGAACACACAGAAAGTATGGAGTTAAAATAAGTTATTAAGAATGAAATCCCCTTGTAATAGATGAGTATTCATCCGAAACCCTCATACGTCGAAAGAGAATGTCAAGTTTGTATACGATGTGCGTCCAATTTTTGCTGTAATCCTCTCAACTACTCATACTTCGAAAGAGATTGTCCAGTTTGTACACGAAGTGCATCCAGTTTTTGCCGTAACCCTCTCAACTCTTTAGAAGTTTCTAGGTGGGTGAAATTACGATGTCATGCCATGTTTCAACCTTTTAAGAGTTCATTTGTATAGCATTTCAATTTTAGGGTCATTTAGCTGAAAATAAATCATTAAGTGCATCCAGTTTTTGTTGTAACCCTCTCAACTCTTTAGAAGTTGCTATGTTGGTGAAATTATGATGTCATGCCAAGTTTCAACCTCTTCAGAGTTTATTTGTACTGCATTTCAATTTCAGGGTTATTTAGCTCAAAATAAATCATTAAATGCATGAAAAATATCAAATGAAGTCAGAAAGGATTGACAATTGATGATGTGACTTTGAATGGTGTATATTGAACACACAAAACCTATGGAGTTAAAATATGTTATTTAGAATGAAGTCCCTTTGTAATACATGAGTTTTCGTCCGAAACCCTCACACTTCAAAAGAGATTGTCAAGTTTGTACACGAAGTGCATCCAGTTTTTCCCGTAACCCTCTCAACTCTTTAGAAGCTTCTCTGTGGGTGAAATTATGATGTAATGCCAAGTTTCAACCTTTTCAGAGTTCATATGTACTGCTTTTCGATTTTAGGGTCATTTAGCTCAAAATAAATCATTAAAGACATGAAAAATATCAAATGAAGTCAGAAAGGGTTGAAATTGATGATGTGCCTTTGAATGGTGCATATTGAACACACAACATGTATGGAGTTAAAATAAGTTATTAAAAATGAAATCCCTTTGTAATATATGAGTTTTCCTCTGAAACCCTCATCCTTCGAAAGAGATTGTCCAGTTTTTAGACAAAGTGCATCTAGTTTTTGCCATAACCCTCTCAAGTCTTTAGAAGTTGCTATGTGGGTGAAATTATGATGTCATGCCAAGTTTGAAACTTTTCAGAGTACATTTGTACTACTTTTAAATTTCAGGGTCATTTAGCTCAAAATAAATCATTAGATGCATGAAAAATATCAAATGAAGTCAGGAAGGGTTGAAAAATATATGATGTGCCTTTGAATGGTGCATATTGAACACACAAAATGTATGCAGTTAAAATAAGTTATTAAAAACGAAATCCCTTGGTAATAGATGAGTTTTCCTCCGAAACCCTCATACTTCAAAAGAGATTGTCCAATTTGTAGACGAAGTGAATCTCATTTTTGCCGTAACCCTATCATGTCTTTAGAAGTTTCTATGTGGGTAAAATTATGATGTCATGTGAAGTTTCAACCTTTTTAGAGTTCATTTGTACTGCTTTTCAATTTTAGGGTCATTAGGTCAAAATAAATCATTAAATGCATGAAAAATATCATATGAAGTCAGAAAGGGTTGAAATATATGATGTGCCTTTGAATGGTGCATATTGAACACACAAAATGTATGGAGTTAAAATAAGTTATTAAAAACGAAATCCCTTGGTAATAGATGAGTTATCCTCCGAAACCCTCATACTTCAAAAGAGATTGTCCAATTTCTAGACGAAGTGAATCTCATTTTTGCCGTAACCCTCTCATGTCTTTAGAAGTTTCTATGTGGGTAAAATTATGATGTCATGCGCAGTTTCAACCTTTTTAGAGTTCATTTGTACTGCTTTTCAATTTTAGGGTCATTAGGTCAAAATAAATCATTAAATGCATGAAAAATATCATATGAAGTCAGAAAGGGTTGAAATATATGATGTGCCTTTGAATGGTGCATATTGAACACACAAAATGTATGGAGTTAAAATAAGTTATTAAAAATGAAATCCCTTGGTAATAGATGAGTTTTCCTCCGAAACCCTCATACTTCAAAAGAGATTGTCCAGTTTGTAGACGAAGTGCATCCAGTTTTTGCCATAACCCTCTCAAGTCTTTAGAAGTTTCTATGTGGGTGAAATTGTGAGATCATGCCAAGTTTCAATCTTTTCAGAGTTCATTTTTCCTGCTTTACAATTTTAGGGTCATTTAGCTCAAAATAAATCATTAAATGCATGAAAAATATCAAATGAAGTCAGAAAGGGTTGAAAATTGATGATGTGCCTTTGAATGGTGCATATTGAACACAGAAAAAGTTTGGAGTTAAAATAAGTTATTAAAAAGGAAATCCCTTGGTAATAGATGAGTTTTCGTCCGAAACCCTCATACTTCAAAAGGGATTGTCCAGTTTATACACGAAGTGCATCCAATTTTTGCCGTCACCCTTTCATATCTTTAGAAGTTGCTATGTGGGTGAAATTATGATGTCATGCCAAGTTTCAACCTTTTCAGAGTTCATTTGTACTGCATTTCAATTTCACGGTCACTTAGCTCAAAATAAATCATTAAATGCATGAAAAATATCAAATGAAGTCACAAAGGGTTGAAAATTGATGATGTGCCTTTGAATGGTGAATATAGAACACACAAAAAGTATGGAGTTAAAATAAGTTATTAAGAGTGAAATCCTGTTGTAGTAGATGAGTTTTCGTCACAAACCATCATACTTCGAAAGAGATTGTCTAGTTTGTACACGAAGTGCATCCAGTTTTTGGCGTAACCCTCTCTACTCTTTAGAAGTTGTTATGTGGGTCAAATTATGATGTCATGTCAAGTTTCAACGTTTTCAGAGTTCATTCGTACTGCATTTCAATTTTAGGGTCATTTAGCTCAAAATAAATCATTAACTACATGAAAAATATCAAATGAAGTCAGAAAGGGTTGAAAATTGATGATGTGCCTTTGAATAGTGCATATTGAACACACAAAAAGTATGGAGTTAAAATAAGTTATTAAGAATGAAATCTCTTTGTAGTAGATGAGCTTTCGTTCGAAACCATCATACTTCGAAAGAGATTGTCCAGTTTGTACACGAAGCGCATCCACTTTTTTCCGTAACCCTCTCAACTATTTAGAAGTTGTTATGTGGGTGAAATTATGATGTGATGTCAAGTTTCAACCTTTTCAGAGTTCATTTGTACTGCTTTTCAATTTTAGGGTCATTTAGGTAAAAATAAATCATTAAATACATGAAAAATATCAAATGAAGTCAGAAAGGGTTGAAAATTGATGATGTTCCTGTGAATGGTGCATATTGAACACACAAAAACTATGGAGCTAAAATAAGTTATTAAGAATGAAATCCCTTTGTAATAGATGAGCTTTCGTCCAAAACCCTCATACCTCAAAAGAGATTATCCAATTTGTACACGAAGTGCATCCAGTTTTTCCCGTAACCCTCTCAACTCTTTAGAAGTTTCATTGTGGTTGAAATTATGATGTCATGCCAAGTTTCAACCTTTTCAGAGTTCATTTGTACTGCTTTTCAATTTCAGGTTCATTTAGCTCAAAATAAATCATTAAAGGCATGAAAAATATCAAATGATGTCAGAAAGGGTTGAACTTGATGATGTGCCTTTGCATGGTGCATATTGAACACACAAAAAGTATGCAGTTAATCTAAGTTATTAAAAACGAAATCCCTTGGTAATAGATGAGTTTTCCTCCGAAGCCCTCATACTTCAAAAGAGATTGTCCAGTTTGTAGACGAAGTGCATGTAGTTTTTGCTGTAACCCTCTGAAGTCTTTTGAAGTTTCTATGTGGGTGAAATTGTGATGTCATGCCAAGTTTCAACCTTTTCAGAGTTCATTTGTACTGCTTTTCAATTTCAGGGTCATTTAGCTCAAAATAAATCATTAAATGCATGAAAAATATCAAATGAAGTCAGAAAGGGTTGAAAATTGATGATGTGCCTTTGAATGGTGCATATTGAACACACAAAAATTATGGAGTTAAAATAAGTTATTAAGAATGAAATCCCTTTGTAGTAGATGATCTTTCGTCCGAAACCATCATACTTCGAAAGAGATTGTACAGTTTGTACACGAAGTGCATCCAGTTTTTGCCGTAGCCCTCTCAACTCTTCAGAAGTTGATCTGTGGGTAAAATTATGATGTCATGCCATGTTTCAACCTTTCCAGAGTTCATTTGCACTGCATTTCAATTTTAGGGTCATTTAGCTCAAAATAAATCATTAAATACATGAAAAATATCAAATGAAGCCAGAAAGGGTTGAAAATTGATGATGTTCCTGTGAATGGTGCAGAGTGAACACTCAAAAACTATGGAGTCAAAATAAGTTATTAAGAATGAAATCCCTTTGTAGTAGATGAGTTTTCGTCCGAAACCATCATACTTCGAAAGAGATTGTCTAGTTTGTCCACGAAGTGCATCCAATTTTTGCCATAACCCTCCCAACTCTTTAGAAGTTGTAATGTGGGTGAAATTACGATGTAATGTCTAGTTTCAAACTTTTCAGAGTTCATTCGTACTGCATTTCAATTTCAGGGTCATTTAGCTCAAAATAAATGATTAACTACATGAAAATTATCAAATGAAGTCCGAAAGGGTTGAAAATTGATTATGTGCCTTTGAATGGTGCACATTGAACACACAAAAAGTATGGAGTTAAAATAAGTTATTAAGAATAAAATCTCTTTGTAGTAGATGAGCTTTCGTTCGAAACCATCATACTTCGAAAGAGATTGTGCAGTTTGTACACGAAGCGCATCCAGTTTTTGCCGTAACCCTCTCAACTATTTAGAAGTTGTTATGTTGGTGAAATTATGATGTCATGTCAAGTTTCAACCTTTTCAGAGTTCATTTGTACTACATTTAAATTTTAGAGTCATTTAGCTCAAAATAAATAATTAAATACATGAAAAATATCAAATGAAGTCAGAAAGGGTTGAAAATTGATGATGTTCCTATGAATGGTGCATATTGAACACATAAAAACTATGGAGCTAAAATAAGTTATTAAGAATGAAATCCATCTGTAATAGATGAGCTTTCGTCCGAAACCCTCATACTTCGGAAGAGATTGTCCAGTTTGTACACGAAGTGCATCAAGTTTTTGTCGTAACCCTCCCAACTCTTTAGAGGTTGTAATGTGGGTGAAATTATGATGTAATGTCTAGTTTCAACCTTTTCAGAGTTCATTCGTACTGCATTTCAATTTCAGGGTCATTTAGGTCAAAATAAATCATTAACTACATGAAAAATATCAAAAGAAGTCAGAAAAGGGTTGAAAATTGATTATGTGCCTTTGAATGGTGCATATTGAACACACAAAAAGTATGGAGTTAAAATAAGTAATTAAGAATGAAATTTCTTTGTAGTAGATGAGTTTTCGTCACAAGCCATCATACTTCGAAAGAGATCGTCCAGTTTGTACACGAAGCGCATCCAGTTTTTGCCGTAACCCTCTCAACTATTTAGAAGTTGCTACGTGCGTGAAATTATGATCTCATGCCAAGTTTCAACTTCTTCAGAGTTAATTTGTACTGCATTTCAATTTCAGGGTCATTTAGCTGAAAATAAATCATTAAATGCATGAAAAATATCAAATGAAGTCAGAAAGGGTTGAAAATGGATGATGTGCCTTTGAATGGTGCATATTGAACACAAAAAAAGTTTGGAGTTAAAATAAGTTACTAAAAAGGAAATCCCTTTGTAATAGATGAGTTTTCGTCCGAAACCCTCATACTTCAAAAGGGATTGTCCAGTTTGTACACGAAGTGCATCCAATTTTTGCCGTCACCCTTTCAACTCTTTAGAAGTTTCTATGTGGGTGAAATTATGATGTCATGCCAAGTTTCAACCTTTTCAGAGTTCATTGGTACTGCATTTCAATTTCAGGGTCACTTAGCTCAAAATAAATCATTAAATGCATAAAAAAATATCAAATGAAGTCAGAAAGGGTTGAAAATTGATGATGTGCCTTTGAATGGTGAATATTGAACACACAAAAAGTATGGAGTTAATATAAGTAATTAAGAATGAAACCCCTTTGTAGTAGATGAGTTTTCGTCCAAAACCATCATACTTCGAAAGAGATTGTCCAGTTTGTACACGAAGTGCATCCAGTTTTTGGCGTAACCCTCTCTACTCTTTAGAAGTTGTTATGTGTGTCAAATTATGATGTCATGTCAAGTTTCAATGTTTTCAAAGTTCATTCGTACTGCATTTCAATTTCAGGGTCATTTAGCTCAAAATAAATCATTCACTACATGAAAAATATCAAATGATGTCAGAAAGGGTTGAAAATAGATTATGTGCCTTTGAATGGTGCATATTGAACACACAAAAAGTATGGAGTTCAAATAAGTTATTAAGAATGAAATCTCTTTGTAGTAGACGAGCTTTCGTTCGAAACCATCATACTTCGAAAGAGATTGTGCAGTTTGTACACGAAGGGCATCCTATTTTTGCCGTAACCCTCTCAACTATTTAGAAGTTGTTATGTGGGTGAAATTATGATTTCATGTCAAGTTTCAACCTTTTCAGAAAAATATCATCTACATATTGTACAATTTGTACATGGAGTGCATCCAGTTTTTCCTGTAATCGTCTCAACTCTTTAGAAGTTTCTTTGTGGTTGAAATTATGATGTCATGCCAAGTTTCAACCTTTTCAGAGTTCATTTGTACTGCTTTTCAATTTTCGGGTCATTTAGCTCAAAATAAATCATTAAACGCATGAAAAATATCAAATGAAGTCAGAAAGGGTTGAAAATGGATGATGTGCCTTTCCATGGTGCATATTGAACATACAATAAGTATGGAGTTAAAATACTTTATTAAGATTTAAATCCCGTTGTAATAGATGAGTTTTCGTCCGAAACTCTCATACTTCGAAAGAGATTGTCAAGTTTGTACACGAAGTGCATCCAGTTTTTGTCGTAACCCTCTCAACTCTTTAGAAGTTGCTATGTGGGTGATATTATGATGTCAAGCCAAGTTTCAACCTCTTCAGAGTTCATTTGTACTGCATTTTCAATTTCAGGGTTATTTAGCTCAAACTAGATCATTAAATACATGAAAAATATCAAATGAAGTCCGAAAGGGTTGAAAATTGATGATGTGCCTTTGAATGGTTCATATTGAAGACAGAAAAACTATGGAGTTAAAATAAGTTATTAAGAATGAAGTCCCTTTGTAATAGATGAGTTTTCGCCCGAAGCCCTCATACTTCAAAAGGTATTGTCCAGTTTGTACACGAAGTGCATCCAATTTTTGCCGTAAACCTCTCAACTCTTTAGAAGTTGCTATGTCGGTGAAATTATGATGTCATGCCAAGTTTCAACCTTTTCAAAGTTCATTTGTACTGCACTTCAATTTCAGGGTCATTTAGCTCAAAATAAATCATTAAATGCATGAAAAATATCAAATGAAGTCAGAAAGGGTTGAAAATTGATGATGTGCCTTTGAATGGTGCATATTGAACACACAAAAAGTATGGAGTCAAAATAAGTTATTAAGGATGAAATCCCTTTGTAATAGGTGAGTTCTCGTCTCAAACCCACATACTTCGAAGAGATTGTCCAGTTTGTACACGAAGTGCATTCAGTTTTTGCTGTAACCCTCTTAACTCTTTAGAAGTTGCTATGTAAGTGAAATTATGATGTCATGCCAAGTTTCAACCTTTTCAGAGTTCATTTGTACTGCTTTTCAATTTCAGGGTCATTTAGCTCAAAATAAATCATTAAAGGCATGAAAAATATCAAATGAAGTCAGAAAGGGTTGAAATTGATGATGTGCCTTCGAATGGTGCATATTGAACACATAGAAAGTATGGAGTTAAATTTAGTTATTAAGAATGAAATCCCCTTGTAATAGATGACTTTTCGTCCGAAACCCTCATACGTCGAAAGAGATTGTCCAGTTTGTACACGATGTGCGTCCAATTTTTGCTGTAATCCTCTCAACTCTTTGGAAGTTTCTATGTGGGTGAAATTACGATGTCATGCCAAGTTTAAACCTTTTAAGAGTTCATTTGTATAGCATTTCAATTTCAGGGTCATTTAGCTCAAAATAAATCATTAAGTGCGTCCAGTTTTTGTTCTAAGCCTCTCAACTCTTTAGAAGTTGCTATGTTGGTGAAATTATGATCTCATGCCAAGTTTCAACCTCTTTAGAGAACATTTGTACTGCATTTCAATTTCAGGGTTATTTAGCTCAAAATAAATCATTAAATGCATGAAAAATATGAAATGAAGTCAGAGAGGATGGAAAATTGATGACGTGCCTTTGAATGGTGCATATTGAACACACAAAAAGTATGGAGTTAAAATAAGTTATTAAGAATGAAATCCCTTTGTAATACATGAGTTTTCGTTCGAAACCCTCATACATCAAAAGAGATTGTCAAGTTTGTACACGAAGTGCATCCAGTTTTTCTCGTAACCCTCTCAACTCTTTAGAAGCTTCTTTGTGGGTGAAATTATGATGTAATGCCAAGTTTCAACCTTTCCAGAGTTCATTTGTATTGCTTTTCAATTTTAGGGTCATTTAGCTCAAAATAAATCATTAAAGACATGAAAAATATCAAAGGAAGTCAGAAAGGGTTGAAATAGATGATGTGCCTTTGAATGGTGCATACTGAACACACAAAAAGTATGGAGTTAAAATAAGTTATTAAGAATGAAATCCATTTGTAGTAGATGAGTTTTCGTCCGAAACCATCATACTTCGAAAGAGGTTGTGCAGTTTGTACACGAAGTGCATCCAGTTTTTGCCGTAACCCTTCAACTCTTTAGAAGTTGTTATGTTTGTGAAATTATGATGTCATGTCAAGTTTCAACCTTTTCAGAGTTCATTTGTACTGCATTTCAATTTCAGGGTCATTTAGTTAAAAATAAATCATTAAATGCATGAAAAATACCAAATGAAGTCAGAAAGGGTTGAAAATTGATTATGTGACTTTGAATGGTGCATATTGAACACACAAAAACTAGGGACTTAAAATAAGTTATAAAGAAAGAAATCCCTTTGTAATAAATGAGTTTTCATCCGAAACCCTCATACTTCAAAAGAGATTGTCTAGTTTGTACACGAACTGCATCCAGTTTTTGCCGTAACCCTCTCAACTCTTTAGAAGTCGATATGTGGGTGAAATTATGATGTCATGCCAAGTTTCAACCTTTTGAGAGTTCATTTGTACTGCTTTTCAATTTCATGGTCATTTAGCTCAAGATAAATCATTAAAGGCAAGAAAAATATCAAATGAAGTCACAAAGGGTTGTAAGTGATGATGTGCCTTTTAATGGTGCATATTGAACACACAAAAAGTATGGAGTCAAAATAAGTTATTAAGGACGAAATCCCTTTGTAATAGGTGAGTTCTCGTCTCAAACCATCATACTTCGAAAGAGATTGTCCAGTTTGTACACGAAGTGCATCCAGTTTTTGCTGTAACCCTCTTAACTCTTTAGAAGTTTCTATGTAAGTGAAATTATGATGTCATGCCAAGTTTCAACCTTTTCAGAGTTCATTTGTACTGCTTTTCAATTTCAGGGTCATTTAGCACAAAATAAATCATGAAATGCATGAAAAATATACAAAGGAAGTTAGAAAGAGATGAAAATTTATGATGTGCCTTTGAATGGTGCATATTGAACACATAGAAAGTATGGAGTTAAAATAACTTATTAAGAATGAAATCCCCTTGTAATAGATGAGTTTTCGTCCGAAACCCTCATACGTCGAAAGAGATTGTCCAGTTTGTACATGATGTGCGTCCAATTTTTGCTGTAATCCTCTCAACTCTTTAGAAGTTTCTTTGTGGGTGAAATTACGATGTCATGCTCAGTTTCATCCTTTTAAGAGTTCATTTGTATAGCATTTCAATTTCAGGGTCATTTAGCTCAAAATAAATCATTAAGTGCATCCAGTTTTTGTTGTCTCCCTCTCAACTCTTTAGAAGTTGCTATGTTGGTGAAATTATCATGTCATGCCAAGTTTCAACCTCTTCAGAGTTCATTTGTACTGCTTTTCGATTTTGGGGTCATTTAGCTCAAAATAAATCATTAAAGACATGAAACATATCTAATGAAGGCAGAAATGGTTGAAATTGATGATGTGCCTTTGAATTGTGCATATTGAACACACAACATGTATGGAGTTAAAATAAGTTATTAAAAATGAAATCCCTTTGTAATAGATGTGTTTTCCTCCGAAACCCTCATACTTCAAAAGAGATGGTCCAGTTTTTAGACAAAGTGCATCTAGTTTTTGCCATAACCCTCTCAAGTCTTTATAAGTTGCTATGTGGGTGAAATTATGATGCCATGCCAAGTTTCAACCGTTTCAGAATTCATTTGTACTGCTTTTCAATTTCAGGGTCATTTAGCTCAAAATAAATCATTAGATGCATGACAAATATCACATGAAGTCAGAAAAGGTTGAGAATTGGTGATGTGCCTTTGAATGGTGCATATTGAACACACAAAAAGTTTGGAGTTAAAATAATTTATTAAAAATCGACTCCCTTTGTTGTAGATGAGTTTTCGCCCGAAACCCTCATACTTCGAAAGAGATTGTCAAGTTTGTACATGAAGTGCATCCAATTTTTTCCGTAACCCTCTCAACTCTTTAGAAGTTGCTATGTGGGTGAAATTATGATGTCATGCCAAGTTTCAACCTTTTCAGAGTTCATTTGTACTGCATTTCAATTTCAGGGTCATTTAGCTCAAAATAAATCATTAAATGCATAAAAAATATCAAATGTAGTCAGAAGGGGTTGAAAATTGATGATGTGCCTTTGAATGGTGCATATTGAACACACAAAAAGTATGGATTTAAAATAAGTTATTAAGCATGAAATCCCTTTGTAATAGATGAGTTTCCGTCCAAAACCATCATACTTCGAAAGAGATTGTGCAGTTTGTACACGAAGTGCATCCAGTTTTTGTCGTAACCCTCTCAACTCTTTAGAAGTTGTTATGTGGGTGAAACTATGATGTCATGTCAAGTTTCAACCTATTCAGAGTTCATTTGTACTTCATTTCAATTTCAGGGTCATTCACCTCAAAGTAAATCATTAAATACATGGAAAATATCAAATGAAGTTAGAAAGGGTTGAAATATATGATGTGCCTTTGAATGGTGCATATTGAACACACAAAAACTATGGAGTTAAAATAACTTATTAAAAATGAAATCCCTTTGTAATAGATGAGTTTTCTTCCGAAACCCTCATACTTCAAAAGAGATTGTCTAGTTTGTACACGAAGTGCATCCAGTTTTTGCTGTAACCCTCTCAACTCTTTAGAAGTCGATATGTGGGTGAAATTATGATGTCATGCGAAGTTTCAACCTTTTGAGAGTTAATTTGTACTGCTTTCCAATTTCAGGGTCATTTAACTGAAAATAAATCATTAAAGGCATGAAAAATATCAAATGAAGTCACAAAGCGTTGTAGGTGATGATGTGCCTTTTAATGGTGCATATTGAACATACAAAAAGTATGGAATCATAATAAGTTATTAAGAATGAAATCCCTTTGTAATGGGTGAGTTTTCGTCTCAAACCCTCATACTTCGAAAGAGATCGTCCAGTTTGTACACGAAGTGCATCCAATTTTTGTTGTAAACCTCTTAACTCTTTAGAAGTTGCTATGTAAGTGAAGTTATGATGTCATGCCAAGTTTCAACCTTTTTATAGTTCATTTGTACTGCTTTTCAATTTCAGGGTCATTTAGCACAAAATAAATCATTAAATGCATCAAAAATATACAAAGGAAGTTAGAAAGGGATGAAAATTTATGATGTGCCTTTGAATGGTTTATATTGAACACACAAACAGTATGGAGTTAAAATAAGTTATTGAGAATGAAATCCCTTTGTAATAGTTGAGTTTTCGTCCGAAGCCCTCATACTTGGAAAGAAATTGTCCAGTTTGTACACGATGTGCGTCCAATTTTTGCTTTAATCCTCTCAACTTTTTAGAAGTTTCTATGTGGGTGAAATTACGATGTCATGCCAAGTTTCAACCTTTTTAGAGTTCGTTTGTATAGCATTTCAATTTCAGGGTCATTGAGCTCAAAATAAATCATTAAATGCATGAAAATATGAAATGAAGTCAAAAAGGGTTGAAAATTGATGATATGCCTTGCAATGGTGCATATTGAACATACAAAAAGTATGGAGTGAAAATACGTTATTAAGAATGAAATGCCTTTGTAATAGTTGTGTTTTCGTTCGAAACCCTCATACTTCGAAAGAGATTGTCCAGTTTGTACACGAAGTGCATCTAGTTTTTGTCTTAACCCTCTAAACTCTTTAGAAGTTGCTATGTGGGTGAAATTATGATGTCATGCCAAGTTTCAACCTCTTCAGAGTTCATTTGTACTCAATTTCAATTTCAGGGTTATTTAGCTCAAAATAAATAATTAAATGCATGAAAAATATCAAATGAAGTCAGAAAGGATTGACAATTGATGATGTGCCTTTGAATGGTGCATATTAAAACAACAAAAACTAGGGAGTTAAAATAAGTTATTAAGAATGAAGTCCCTTTGTAATAGATGAGTTTTCGTCCGAAACCCGCATACTTCAAAAGAGATTGTCCAGTTTGTAGACGAAGTGCATCTAGTTTTTGCCATAACCCTCTCAAGTCTTTAGAAGTTGCTATGTGGGTGAAATTATGATGTCATGCCAAGTTTCAACCTTTTCAGAGTTCATTTGTACTGCTTTTCAATTTCAGGGTCATTTAGCTCAAAATCAATCATTGGATGCGTGGAAAATATCAAATGAAGTCAGAAAAGGTTTAAAATTGGTGATGTGCCTTTGAATGGTGCATATTGAACACACAAAAAGTTTGGAGTTAAAATAAGTTATTAAACATCGAATCCCTTTGTAATAGATGAGTTTTCGTCCGAAACCCTCATACTTCGAAAGAGATGTTCCACTTTGTACACGAAGTGCATCCAATTTTTGCTGTAACCCTCTCAACTCTTTAGAATTTGCTATGTGGGTGACATTATGATGTCATGCCAAGTTTCAACCTTTTTAGAGCTCATTTGTACTGCATTTAAATTTCAGGGTCATTTAGCTCAAAATAAATCATTAAATGCATGAAAAAAATCAAATGTAGTCAGAAGGGGTTGAAAATTGATTCTGTGCCTTTGAATGTTGCATATTGAACACACAAAAAGTATGGAGTTAAAATAAGTTATTAAGCATGAAATACCTTTGTAATAGATGAGTTTTCGTCCGAAACCATCATACTTCGAAAGAGATTGTGCAGTTTGTACACGAAGTGCATCCAGTTTTTGTCGTAACCCTCTCAACTCTTTAGAAGTTTTTATGTGGGTGAAATTATGATGTCATGTCAAGTTTCAACCTTTTCAGAGTTCATTTGTACTTCATTTCAATTTCAGGGTCATTCACCTCAAAGTAAATCATTAAATACATGAAAAATATCAAATGCAATTAGAAAGGGTTGAAATATATGATGTGCCTTTGAATGGTGCATATTGAACTCACAAATACTATCGAGTTAAAATAAGTTATTACGAATGAAGTCCCTTTGTAATAGATGAGTTTTCGTCCGAAACCCTCATACTTCAAAAGAGATTGTCAAGTTTTACACGAAGTGGATCCAGTTTTTCCCGTAACCCTCTCAACTCTTTAGAAGTTTCTTTGTGGGTGAAATTATGATGTCATGCCAAGTTTTAAACTTTTTAGAGTTCATTTGTACTGCTTTTAAATTTTAGGATCATTTAGCTCAAAATAAATCATTAAAGGCATGAAAAATATCAAATGAAGTCAGAAAGGGTTGAAATTGATGATGTGTCTTTGAATGGTGCATATTGAACACACAAAATGTATGGAGTTAAAATAGGTTATTAAAAATTAAATCCCTTTGTAATAGATGAATTTTCCTCCGAAACCCTCATACTTCAAAAGAGATTGTCCAGTTTGTAGGCGAAGTGCATCTAGTTTTTGCCATAACCGTCTCAAGTCTTTATAAGTTGCTATGTGGGTGAAATTATGATGTCACGCCAAGTTTCAACCTTTTCAGAGTTCATTTGTACTGCTTTTCAATTTCAGGGTCATTTAGCTCGAAATAAATCATTAGATGCATGAAAAATCTCAGATGAAGTCAGAAAAGGTTGAAAATTGGTGATGTGCCTTTGAATGGTGCATATTGAACACACACAAAGTTTGGAGTTAAAATAAGTTATTAAAAATCGAATCCCTTTGTAATAGATGAGTTTTCGTTTGAAACCCTCATACTTCGAAAGAGATTGTCCAGTTTGTAAACAAAGTGCATCGAATTCTTGCCGTAACCCTCTCAACTCTTTAGAAGTTGCTATGTGCGTGAAATTATGATGTCATGCCAAGTTTCAACCTTTTCAGAATTGATTTGTACTTCATTTCATTTTGAGGGTCCTTTAACTCAAAATAAATCATTAAATGCATGAAAAATATCAACTGTAGTCACAAGGGGTTCAAAATTGATGATGTGCCTTTGAATGGTGCATATTGAACACACAAAAAGTATGGAGTTAAAATAAGTTATTAAGCATGAAATACCTTTGTAATAGATGAGTTTTCGTCCAAAACCATCATACTTCGAAAGAGATTGTGCAGTTTGTACACGAAGTGCATCCAGTTTTTGTCGTAACCCTCTCAACTCTTTAGAAGTTGTTATGTGGGTGAAATTATGATGTCATGTCAAGTTTCAACCTTTTCAGAGTTCATTTGTACTTCATTTCAATTTCAGGGTCATTCACCTCAAAGTAAATCATTAAATACATGAAAAATATCTAATGAAGTTAGAAAGGGTTGAAATATATGATGTGCCTTTGAATGGTGCATATTGAACACACGAAAACTATGGAGTTAAAATAACTTATTAAAAATGAAATCCCTTTGTAATAGATGAGTTTTCATCCGAAACCCTCATACTTCGAAAGAGATTGTCTAGTTTGTACACGAAGTGCATCCAGTTTTTGTTGTAACCCTCTCAACTCTTTAGAACTTGTTATGTGGGTGAAATCATGATGTCATGCTAAGTTTCAATCTTTTTAGAGTTCATTTGTACTACATTTATATTTCAGGGTTATTTAGCTCAAAATAAATCATTAAATGCATGAAAAATATCAAATGAAGTCAGAAAGGATTGAAAATTGATGACGTGCCTTTGAATGGTGCATATTGAACATACAAAAAGTATGGAGTTAAAATAAGTTATTAAGCATGAAATCCCTTTGTAATAGATGAGTTTTCGTCCGAAACCCTCATACTTCGAAAGAGATTATCCAGTTTGTACACGAAGTTCATCCAGTTTTTGTCGTAACCCTGTCAACTCTTTAGAAGTTGCTATGTGGGTGAAATTATGATGTCATGCCAAGTTTAAACCTCTTCAGAGTTCATTTGTACTACATTTCTATTTCAGGGTTATTTAGCTCAAAATAAATCATTACATGCATGAAAAATATCAAATGAAGTCAGAAAGGATTGAAAATTGATGACGTGCCTTTGAATGGTGCATATTGAACACACAAAAAGTATGGAGTTAAAATAAGTTATTAAGAATGAAATCCCTTTGTAATAGATGTGTTTTTGTCCGAAACCCTCATACTTCGAAAAAGAATGTCCAGTTTGTAAACGAAGTGCATCCAATTCTTGCCGTAACCGTCTCAACTCTTTAGAAGTTGTTATGTGGGTGAAATTATGATGTCATGCCAAGTTTCAACCTTTTCAGGGTTCATTTGTACTTCATTTCATTTTGAGGGTCATTTAGCTCAAAATAAATCATTAAATGCATGGAAAATATCAAATATAGTCAGAAGGGGTTGAAAATTGATGATGTGCCTTTTAATGGTGCATATTGAACACACAAAAAGTATGGAGTTAAAATAAGTTATTAAAAATGAAATCCGTTTGTAATGGATGAGTTTTTGTCCGAAACCCTCATACTTCGAAAGAGATTGTCCAGTTTGTACACGATGTCGTCCAATTTTTTCTGTAATCCTCTCAACTCTTTAGAAGTTTCTATGTGGGTGAAACTACGATGTGATGCCAAGTTTCAACCTTTTTAGAGTTCATTTGTATAGCATTTCAACTTCAGGGTCATTTAGCTCAAAATAAGTCATTAAATGCATGAAAAATATCAAATGAAGTCAGAAAGTGTGGAAAATTGATGATGTGCCTTTCAATGGTGCATATTGAACATACAAAAAGTATGGAGTTAAAATACGTTATTAAGAATGAAATCCCTTTGTAATAGTTGAGTTTTCGTCCGAAACCCTCATACTTCGAACGAGATTCTCCAGTTTGTACACGAAGTGCATCCAGTTTTTGTCATAACCCTCTCAACTCTTTAGAAGTTGCTATGTGGGTGAAATTATGATGTCATGCAAAGTTTCAACCTCTTCAGAGTTCATTTGTACTACATTTCAATTTCAGGGTTATTTAGCTCAAAAAAATCATTAGATGCATGAAAAATATCAAATGAAGTCACAAAGGATTGAAAATTAATGACGTGCCTTTGAATGGTGCATATTGAAGACACAAAAAGTATGGAGTTAAAATAAGTTATTAAGAATGAAATCCCTTTGAAATACATGAGTTTTCGTCTGAAACCCTCATACTTCAAAAGAGATTGTCCAGTTTGTACACGAAGTGCATCCAGTTTTTCCCGTAACCCTCTCAACTCTTTACAAGTTTCTTTGTGGGTGAAATTATGATGTCATGCCAAGTTTCAACCTTTCCAGAGTTCATTTGTACTGCTTTTCAATTTCAGGGTCATTTAGCTCAAAATAAATAATTAAAGGCATGAAAAATATCAAATGAAGTCAGAAAGGGTTGAAATTGATGATGTGCCTTTGAATGGTGCATATTGAACACACAAAATGTATGGAGTTAAAATAAGTTATCAAAAATGAAATCCCTTTGTAATGGATGAGTTTTTGTCCGAAACCCTCATACTTCGAAAGAGATTGTCCAGTTTGTACATGATGTGCGTCCAATTTTTGCTGTAATCCTCTCAACGATTTAGAAGTTTCTATGTGGGTGACATTACGATGTCATGCCAAGTTTCAACCTTTTTAGAGTTCATTTGTATAGCGTTTGAATTTCAGGGTCATTTAGCTCAAAATAAATCATTAAATGCATGAAAAATATCAAATGAAGTCAGACAGTGTTGAAAATTGATGATGTGCCTTTCAATGGTGCATATTGAACATACAAAAAGTATGGAGTTAAAATACGTTATTAAAAATGAAATCCCTTTGTAATAATTGATTTTTCGTCCGAAACCCTCATACTTCGGAAGAGATTCTCCAGTTTGTACACGAAGTGCATCCAGTTTTTGTTGTAACCCTCTCAACTCTTTAGAAGGTGCTATGTGGGTGAAATTATGATGTCATGCCAAGTTTCAACCTCTTCAGAGTTCATTTGTACTACATTTCTATTTCAGGGTTATTTAGCTCAAAATAAATCATTAGATGCATGAAAAATATCAAATGAAGTCAGAAAGGATAGAAAATTGATGACGTGCCTTTGAATGGTGCATATTGAACACACAAAAAGTATGGAGTTAAGATAAGTTATTAAGAATGAAATCCCTTTGTAATAGATGAGTTTTCGTCCGAAACCCTCATACTTCAAAAGAGATTGTCAAGTTTGTACACTAAGTTCATCCAGTTTTTCCCGTAACCCTCTCAACTCTTTAGAAATTTCTTGGTGGCTGAAATTATTATGTCATGCCAAGTTTCAACCTTTTTATAGTTCATTTTTACTGCTTTTAAATTTCAGTGTCATTTAGCTCAAACTAAATCATTAAAGGCATGAAAAATATCAAATGAAGTCAAAAAGGGTTGAAATTGATGATGTGCCTTTGAATGGTGCATATTGAATACAAAAAATGTATGGAGTTAAAATAGGTTGTTAAAAATTAAATCCCTTTGTAATAGATGAGTTTTCGTCCGAAACCCTCATACTTCAAAAGAGATTGTCTAGTTTGTAGGCGAAGTGCATCTAGTTTTTGCCATAACCGTCTCAGGTCTTTAGAAGTTGCTATGTGGGTGAAATTATGATGTCATGCCAAGTTTCAACCTTTTCAGAGTTCATTGGTACTTCATTTCATTTTGAGGGTCATTTAGCTCAAAATAAATCATTAAATGCATGAAAAATATCAAATGTAGTCAGAAGGGGTTGAAAATTGATGATGTGCCTTTGAATGGTGCCTATTGAACACACAAAAAGTATGGAGTTAAAATAAGTTATTAAGCATGAAATCCCTTTGTAATAGATGAGTTTTCGTCCAAAACCATCATACTTCGAAAGAGATTGTCTAGTTTGTACACGAAGTGCATCCAGTTTTTGTCGTAACCCTCTCAACTCTTTAGAAGTTGTTATGTGGGTGACATTATCATGTCATGCTCAGTTTCAATCTTTTCAGAGTTCATTTGTACTGCATTTCAATTTCAGGGTCATTTAGCTCAAAATATATCATTAAATCCATGAAAAGTATCAAATGAAGTCAGAAAGGGTTGAAAATTGATGATGTGCCTTCGAATGGTACATATTGAACACACAAAAAGTATGGAGTTAAAATAAGTTACTAAAAATGAAATCCCTTTATAATGGATGAGTTTTGGTCCGAAACCCTCATACTTTGACAGAGATTGTCCAGTTTGTACACGATGTGCGTCCAATTTTTGCTGTAATCCTCTCAACTCTTTAGAAGTTTCTATGTGGGTGAAATTACGATGTCATGCCAAGTTTCAACCTTTTTAGAGTTCATTTGTATAGCATTTCAATTTCAGGGTCATTTAGCTCAAAATAAGTCATTAAATGCATGAAAAATATCAAATGAAGTCAGAAAGTGTTGAAAATTGATGATGTGACTTTCAATGGTGCATATTGAACATACAAAAAGTATGGAGTTAAAATACATTATTAAGAATGAAATCCCTTTGTAATAGTTGAGTTTTCGTCCGAAACCCTCATACTTCGAACGAGATTCTCCAGTTTGTACACGAAGTGCATCCAGTTTTTGTCGTAACCCTCTCAATTCTTTAGAAGTTGCTATGTGGGTGAAATTATGATGTCATGCAAAGTTTCAACCTCTTCAGAGTTCATTTGTACTACGTTTAGTTTTCAGGGTTATTTAGCTCAAAATAAATCATTAGATGCATGAAAAATATCAAATGAAGTCAGAAAGGATGGAAAATTGATGACGTGCCTTTGAATGGTGCATATTGAACACACAAAAAGTATGGAGTTAAAATAAGTTATTAAGAATGAAATCTCTTTGTAATACATGAGTTTTCGTCCGAAACCCTCATACTTCGAAAGAGATTGTCCAGTTTGTACACGAAGTGCATCCAGTTTTTCCCGTAACCCTCTCAACTCTTTAGAAGTTTCTTTGTGGGTGAAATTATGATGTCAAGCCAAGTTTCAACCTTTCCAGAGTTCATTTGTACTGCTTTTCAATTTTAGGGTCATTTAGCTCAAAATAAATAAATAAAGGCATGAAAAATATCAAATGAAGTCAGAAAGGGTTGAAATTGATGATGTGCCTTTGAATGGTGCCTATTGAACACACAAAAAGTATGGAGTTAAAATAAGTTATTAAGCATGAAATCCCTTTGTAATAGATGAGTTTTAGTCCAAAACCATCATACTTCGAAAGAGATTGTCCAGTTTGTAGACAAAGTGCATCCAGTTTTTGTCGTAACCCTCTCAACTCTTTAGAAGTTGTTATGTGGGTGAAATTATCATGTCATGCTCAGTTTCAATCTTTTCAGAGTTCATTTGTACTGCATTTCAATTTTAGGGTCATTTAGCTCAAAATATATCATTAAATCCATGAAAAGTATCAAATGAAGTCAAAAAGGGTTGAAAATTGATGATGTGCCTTCGAATGGTACATATTGAACACACAAAAAGTATGGAGTTAAAATAAGTTACTAAAAATGAAATCCCTTTATAATGGATGAGTTTTGGTCCGAAACCCTCATACTTTGACAGAGATTCTCCAGTTTGTACACGATGTGCGTCCAATTTTTGCTGTAATCCTCTCAACTCTTTAGAAGTTTCTATGTGGGTGAAATTACGATGTCATGCCAAGTTTCAACCTTTTTAGAGTTCATTTGTATAGCATTTCAATTTCAGGGTCATTTAGCTCAAAATAAGTCATTAAATGCATGAAAAATATCAAATGAAGTCAGAAAGTGTTGAAAATTGATGATGTGACTTTCAATGGTGCATATTGAACATACAAAAAGTATGGAGTTAAAATACGTTATTAAGAATGAAATCCCTTTGTAATAGTTGAGTTTTCGTCCGAAACCCTCATACTTCGAACGAGATTCTCCAGTTTGTACACGAAGTGCATCCAGTTTTTGTCGTAACCCTCTCAATTCTTTGGAAGTTGCTATGTGGGTGAAATTATGATGTCATGCAAAGTTTCAACCTCTTCAGAGTTCATTTGTACTACGTTTAGTTTTCAGGGTTATTTAGCTCAAAATAAATCATTAGATGCATGAAAAATATCAAATGAAGTCAGAAAGGATGGAAAATTGATGACGTGCCTTTGAATGGTGCATATTGAACACACAAAAAGTATGGAGTTAAAATAAGTTATTAAGAATGAAATCTCTTTGTAATACATGAGTTTTCGTCCGAAACCCTCATACTTCGAAAGAGATTGTCCAGTTTGTACACGAAGTGCATCCAGTTTTTCCCGTAACCCTCTCAACTCTTTAGAAGTTTCTTTGTGGGTGAAATTATGATGTCATGCCAAGTTTCAACCTTTCCAGAGTTCATTTGTACTGCTTTTCAATTTTAGGGTCATTTAGCTCAAAATAAATAATTAAAGGCATGAAAAATATCAAATGAACTCAGAAAGGGTTGAAATTGATGATGTGCCTTTGAATGGTGCCTATTGAACACACAAAAAGTATGGAGTTAAAATAAGTTATTAAGCATGAAATCCCTTTGTAATAGATGAGTTTTAGTCCAAAACCATCATACTTCGAAAGAGATTGTCCAGTTTGTAGACAAAGTGCATCCAGTTTTTGTCGTAACCCTCTCAACTCTTTAGAAGTTGTTATGTGGGTGAAATTATCATGTCATGCTCAGTTTCAATCTTTTCAGAGTTCATTTGTACTGCATTTCAATTTCAGGGTCATTTAGCTCAAAATATATCATTAAATCCATGAAAAGTATCAAATGAAGTCAGAAAGGGTTGAAAATTGATGATGTGCCTTTGAATGGTACATATTGAACACACAAAAAGTATGGAGTTAAAATAAGTTATTAAAAATGAAATCCGTTTGTAATGGATGAGTTTTGGTCCGAAACCCTCATACTTCGAAAGAGATTGTCCAGTTTGTACACGATGTGCGTCCAATTTTTGCTGTAATCCTCTCAACTCTTTAGAAGTTTCTATGTGGGTGAAACTACGATGTCATGCCAAGTTTCAACCTTTTTAGAGTTCATTTGTATAGCATTTCAGTTTCAGGGTCATTTAGCTCAAAATAAGTCATTAAATGCATGAAAAATATCAAATGAAGTCAGAAAGTGTGGAAAATTGATGATGTGCCTTTCAATGGTGCATATTGAACATACAAAAAGTATGGAGTTAAAATACGTTATTAAGAATGAAATCCCTTTGTAATAGTTGAGTTTTCGTCCGAAACCCTCATACTTCGAACGAGATTCTCCAGTTTGTACACGAAGTGCATCCAGTTTTTGTCGTAACCCTCTCAACTCTTTAGAAGTTGCTATGTGGGTGAAATTATGATGTCATGCAAAGTTTCAACCTCTTCAGAGTTCATTTGTACTACGTTTAGTTTTCAGGGTTATTAAGCTCAAAATAAATCATTAGATGCATGAAAAATATCAAATGAAGTCAGAAAGGATGGAAAATTGATGACGTGCCTTTGAATGGTGCATATTGAACACACAAAAAGTATGGAGTTAAAATAAGTTATTAAGAATGAAATCTCTTTGTAATACATGAGTTTTCGTCCGAAACCCTCATACTTCGAAAGAGATTGTCCAGTTTGTACACGAAGTGCATCCAGTTTTTCCCGTAACCCTCTCAACTCTTTAGAAGTTTCTTTGTGGGTGAAATTATGATGTCATGCCAAGTTTCAACCTTTCCAGAGTTCATTTGTACTGCTTTTCAATTTTAGGGTCATTTAGCTCAAAATAAATAATTAAAGGCATGAAAAATATCAAATGAAGTCAGAAAGGGTTGAAATTGATGATGTGCCTTTGAATGGTGCATATTTAACACAAAAAATGTATGGAGTTAAAATAAGTTATCAAAAATGAAATCCTTTTGTAATAGATGAGTTTTCCTCCGAAACCCTCATACTTCAAAAGAGATTGTCCAATTTGTAGACAAAGTGCATCTATTTTTTGCCATAACCCTCTCAAGTCTTTAGAAGTTGCGATGTGGGTGAAATTACGATGTCATGCCAAGTTTCAACCTTTTCAGAGTTTATTTGTACTGCTTTTCAATTTCAGAGTCATTTAGCTCAAAATAAATCATTAGATGCATGAAAAATATCAAATGAAGTCAGAAAAGGTTGAAAATTGGTGATGTGCCTTCGAATGGTGCATATCGAACACAAAAAAAGTTTGGAGTTAAAATAAGTTATTAAAAATTGAATCCCTTTGTAATAGATGAGTTTTCGTCCCAAACCCTCATACTTCGAAAGAGATTATCCAGTTTGTACACGAAGTGCATTCAATTTTTGCTGTAACCCTCTCAACTCTTTAGAAGTTGCTATGTGGGTGAAATTATGATGTCATGCCAAGTTTTAACCTTTTCAGAGTTCATTTGTACTGCATTTCAATTTCACGGTCATTTAGCTCAGAATAAATCATTAAATGAATGAAAAATATCAAATGAAGTCAGAAGGGGTTGAAAATTGATGATGTGCCTTTGAATGGTGCATATTCAACACAAAAAAAGTATGGTGTTAAAATAAGTTATTAAGAATGAAATCCCTTTGTAATAGATGAGTTTTCGTCCGAAACCATCATACTTCGAAAAAGATTGTCCAGTTTGTAAACGAAGTGCATCCAATTCTTGCCGTAACCGTCTCAACTCTTTAGAAGTTGTTATGTGGGTGAAATTATGATGTCATGCCAAGTTTCAACCTTTTCAGAGTTCATTTGTGCTTCATTTCATTTTGAGGGTCATTTAGCTCAAAATAAATCATTAAATGCATGGAAAATATCAAAGGTAGTCAGAAGGGGTTGAAAATTGATGATGTGCCTTTGAATGGTGCATATTGAACACACAAAAATTATGGAGTTAAAATAAGTTATTAAGCATGAAATCCCTTTGTAATAGATTGTTTTTCGTCCAAATCCATCATACTTCGAAAGAGATTGTCTAGTTTGTACATGAAGTGCACCCAGTTTTTGTCGTAACCCTCTCAACTCTTTAGAAGTTGTTATGTGGGTGAAATTATGATTTCATGCTAAGTTTCAATATTTTCAGAGTTCATTTGTACTGCATTTCAATTTCAGGGTCATTTAGCTCAAAATAAATCATTAGATGCATGAAAATATAAAATGAAGTCAGAAAGGATTGAAAATTGATGACGTGCCTTTGAATGGTGCATATTGAACACACAAAAAATATGGATTTAAGATAAGTTATTAAGAATGAAATCCCTCTGTAATAGATGAGTTTTCGTCCGAAACCCTCATACTTCAAAAGAGATTGTCAAGTTTGTACACTAAGTTCATCCAGTTTTTCCCGTAACCCTCTCAACTCTTTGTGGGTGAAATTATTATGTCATGCCAAGTTTCAACCTTTTTATAGTTCATTTGTACTGCTTTTAAATTTCATGGTCATTTAGCTCAAACTAAATCACTAAAGGCATGAAAAATATCAAATGAAGTCAGAAAGGGTTGAAATCGATGATGTACCTTTGAATGGTGCATATTGAACACACAAAATGTATGGAGTTAAAAATTAAATCCCTTTGTAATAGATGAGTTTTCCTCCGAAACCCTCATACTTCAAAAGAGATTCTCAAGTTTGTAGGCGAAGTGCATCTAGTTTTTGCCATAACCGTCTCAAGTCTTTAGAAGTTGCTATGTGGGTGAAATTATGATGTCATGCCAAGTTTCCACCTTTTCAGAGTTCAGTTGTACTGCTTTTCAATTTCAAGGTCATTTAGCTCGAAATAAATCATTAGATGCATTAAAAATATCAAATGAAGTTAGAAAAGGTTGAAAATTGGTGATGTGCCTTTGAATGGTGCCTATTGAACACACAAAAAGTTTCGAGTTAAAATAAGTTATTAAAAATCGAATGCCTTTGTAATAGATGAGTTTTCGTCCGAAACCCTCATACTTCGAAAGAGATTGTCTAGTTTGTAAACGAAGTGCATCCAATTCTTGCCGTAACCCTCTCAACTCGTTATAAGTTGCTATGTATGTGAAATTATGATGTCTTGCCAAGTTTCAACCTTTTCAGAGTTCATTGCTACTTCATTTCATTTTGAGGGTCATTTAGCTCAAAATAAGTCATTATATGCATGAAAAATATCAAATGAAGTCAGAAAGGGTTGAAAATTGATGATGTGCCTTTGAATGGTACATATTGAACACACAAAAAGTATGGAGTTAAAATAAGTTATTAAAAATGAAATCCGTTTGTAATGGATGAGTTTTTGTCCGAAACCCTCATACTTCGAAAGAGATTGTCCAGTTTGTACACGATGTGCGTCCAATTTTTGCTGTAATCCTCTCAACTCTTTAGAAGTTTCTATGTGGGTGAAACTACGATGTCATGCCAAGTTTCAACCTTTTTAGAGTTCATTTGTATAGCATTTCAGTTTCAGGGTCATTTAGCTCAAAATAAGTCATTAAATGCATGAAAAATATCAAATGAAGTCAGAAAGTGTGGAAAATTGATGATGTGCCTTTCAATGGTGCATATTGAACATACAAAAAGTATGGAGTTAAAATACGTTATTAAGAATGAAATCCCTTTATAATAGTTGAGTTTTCGTCCGAAACCCTCATACCTCGAACGAGATTCTCCAGTTTGTACACGAAGTGCATCCAGTTTTTGTCATAACCCTCTCAACTCTTTAGAAGTTGCTATGTGGGTGAAATTATGATGTCATGCAAAGTTTCAACCTCTTCAGAGTTCATTTGTACTACATTTCAATTTCAGGGTTATTTAGCTCAAAAAAAATCATTAGATGCATGAAAAATATCAAATGAAGTCAGAAAATATTGAAAATTAATGACGTGCCTTTGAATGGTGCATATTGAACACACAAAAAGTATGGAGTTAAAATAAGTTATTAAGAATGAAATCCCTTTGTAATCCATGAGTTTTCGTCCGAAACCCTCATACTTCAAAAGATATTGTCCAGTTTGTACACGAAGTGCATCCAGTTTTTCCCGTAACCCTCTCAACTCTTTACAAGTTTCTTTGTGGGTGAAATTATGATGTCATGCCAAGTTTCAACCTTTCCAGAGTTCAGTTGTAGTGCTTTTCAATTTCATGGTCATTTAGCTCAAAATAAATAATTAAAGGCATGAAAAATATCAAATGAAGTCAGAAAGGGTTGAAATTGATGATGTGCCTTTGAATGGTGCATATTGAATACACAAAATGTATGGAGTTAAAATAAGTTATCAAAAATGAAATCCCTTTGTAATGGATGAGTTTTTGTCCGAAAACCTCATACTTCGAAAGAGATTGTCCAGTTTGTACACGATGTGCGTCCAATTTTTGCTGTAATCCTCTGAACTCTTTAGAAGTTTCTATGTGGGTGACATTACGATGTCATGCCAAGTTTCAACCTTTTTAGAGTTCATTTGTATAGCATTTCAATTTCAGGGTCATTTAGCTCAAAATAAATCATTAAATGCATGAAAAATATCAAATGAAGTCAGACAGTGTTGAAAATTGATGATGTGCCTTTCAATGGTGCATATTGAACATACAAAAAGTATTGAGTTAAAATACGTTATTAACAATGAAATCCCTTTGTAATAATTGAGTTTTCGTCCGAAACCCTCATACTTCGAACGAGATTCTCCAGTTTGTACACGAAGTGCATCCAGTTTTTGTCGTAACCCTCTCAACTCTTTAAAAGTTGCTATGTGGGTGAAATTATGATGTCATGCAAAGTTTCAACCTCTTCAGAGTTCATTTGTACTACGTTTAGTTTTCAGGGTTATTTAGCTCAAAATAAATCATTAGATGCATGAAAAATATCAAATGAAGTCAGAAAGGATAGAAAATTGATGACGTGCCTTTGCATGGTGCATATTGAACACACAAAAAGTATGGAGTTAAGATAAGTTATTAAGAATGAAATCCCTTTGTAATAGATGAGTTTTCGTCCGAAACCCTCATACTTCAAAAGAGATTATCAAGTTTGTACACTAAGTTCATCCAGTTTTTCCCGTAACCCTCTCAACTCTTTAGAAATTTCTTTGTGGCTGAAATTATTATGTCATGCCAAGTTTCAACCTTTTTATAGTTCATTTTTACTGCTTTTAAATTTCAGGGTCATTTAGCTCAAACTAAATCATTAAAGGCATGAAAAATATCAAATGAAGTCAGAAAGGGTTGAAATTGATGATGTGCCTTTGAATGGTGCATATTGAATACAAAAAATGTATGGAGTTAAAATAGGTTGTTAAAAATTAAATCCCTTTGTAATAGATGAGTTTTCCTCCGAAACCCTCATACTTCAAAAGAAATTGTCTAGTTTGTAGGCGAAGTGCATCTAGTTTTTGCCATAACCGTCTCAGGTCTTTAGAAGTTGCTATGTGGGTGAAATTATGATGTCATGCCAAGTTTCAACCTTTTCAGAGTTCATTGGTACTTCATTTCGTTTTGAGGGTCATTTAGCTCAAAATAAATCATTAAATGCATGAAAAATATCAAATGTAGTCAGAAGGGGTTGAAAATTGATGATGTGCCTTTGAATGGTGCCTATTGAACACACAAAAAGTATGCAGTTAAAATAAGTTATTAAGCATGAAATCTCTTTGTAATAGATGAGTTTTCGTCCAAAACCATCATACTTCGAAAGAGATTGCCTAGTTTGTACACGAAGTGCATCCAGTTTTTGTCGTAACCCTCTCAACTCTTTAGAAGTTGTTATGTGGGTGAAATTATGATGTCATGCTAAGTTTCAATCTTTTCAGAGTTCATTTGTACTGCATTTCAATTTCAGGGTCATTTAGCTCAAAATATATCATTAAATCCATGAAAACTATCAAATGAAGTCAGAAAGGGTTGAAAATTGATGATGTGCCTTCGAATGGTACATATTGAACACACAAAAAGTATGGAGTTAAAATAAGTTACTAAAAATGAAATCCCTTTGTAATGGATGAGTTTTTGTCCGAAACCCTCATACTTTGAGAGAGATTGTCCAGTTTGTACACGATGTGCGTCCAATTTTTGCTGTAATCCTCTCAACTCTTTAGAAGTTTCTATGTGGGTGAAATTACGATGTCATGCCAAGTTTCAACCTTTTTAGAGTTCATTTGTATAGCATTTCAATTTCAGGGTCATCTAGCTCAAAATAAGTCATTAAATGCATGAAAAATATCAAATGAAGTCAGAAAGTGTTGAAAATTGATGATGTGACTTTCAATGGTGCATATTGAACATACAAAAAGTATGGAGTTAAAATACGTTATTAAGAATGAAATCCCTTTGTAATAGTTGAGTTTTCGTCCGAAACCCTCATACTTCGAACGAGATTCTCCAGTTTGTACACGAAGTGCATCCAGTTTTTGTCGTAACCCTCTCAACTCTTTAGAAGTTGCTATGTGGGTGAAATTATGATGTCATGCAAAGTTTCAACCTCTTCAGAGTTCATTTGTACTACGTTTAGTTTTCAGGGTTATTTAGCTCAAAATAAATCATTAGATGCATGAAAAATATCAAATGAAGTCAGAAAGGATAGAAAATTGATGACGTGCCTTTGAATGGTGCATATTGAACACACAAAAAGTATGGAGTTAAGATAAGTTATTAAGAATGAAATCCCTTTGTAATAGATGAGTTTTCGTCCGAAACCCTCATACTTCAAAAGAGATTGTCAAGTTTGTACACTAAGTTCATCCAGTTTTTCCCGTAACCCTCTCAACTCTTTAGAAATTTCTTTGTGGCTGAAATTATTATGTCATGCCAAGTTTCAACCTTTTTATAGTTCATTTTTACAGCTTTTAAATTTCAGGGTCATTTAGCTCAAACTAAATCATTAAAGGCATGAAAAATATCAAATGAAGTCAGAAAGGGTTGAAATTGATGATGTGCCTTTGAATGGTGCATATTGAATACAAAAAATGTATGGAGTTAAAATAGGTTGTTAAAAATTAAATCCCTTTGTAATAGATGAGTTTTCCTCCGAAACCCTCATACTTCAAAAGAAATTGTCTAGTTTGTAGGCGAAGTGCATCTAGTTTTTGCCATAACCGTCTCAGGTCTTTAGAAGTTGCTATGTGGGTGAAATTATGATGTCATGCCAAGTTTCAACCTTTTCAGAGTTCATTGGTACTTCATTTCATTTTGAGGGTCATTTAGCTCAAAATAAATCATTAAATGCATGAAAAATATCAAATGTAGTCAGAAGGGGTTGAAAATTGATGATGTGCCTTTGAATGGTGCCTATTGAACACACAAAAAGTATGGAGTTAAAATAAGTTATTAAGCATGAAATCCCTTTGTAATAGATGAGTTTTCGTCAAAAACCATCATACTTCGAAAGAGATTGTCTAGTTTGTACACGAAGTGCATCCAGTTTTTGTCGTAACCCTCTCAACTCTTTAGAAGTTGTTATGTGGGTGAAATTATGATGTCATGCTAAGTTTCAATCTTTTCAGAGTTCATTTGTACTGCATTTCAATTTCAGGGTCATTTAGCTCAAAATATATCATTAAATCCATGAAAAGTACCAAATGAAGTCAGAAAGGGTTGAAAATTGATGATGTGCCTTCGAATGGTACATATTGAACACACAAAAAGTATGGAGTTAAAATAAGTTACTAAAAATGAAATCCCTTTGTAATGGATGAGTTTTTGTCCGAAACCCTCATACTTTGAGAGAGATTGTCCAGTTTGTACACGATGTGCGTCCAATTTTTGCTGTAATCCTCTCAACTCTTTAGAAGTTTCTATGTGGGTGAAATTACGATGTCATGCCAAGTTTCAACCTTTTTAGAGTTCATTTGTATAGCATTTCAATTTCAGGGTCATCTAGCTCAAAATAAGTCATTAAATGCATGAAAAATATCAAATGAAGTCAGAAAGTGTTGAAAATTGATGATGTGACTTTCAATGGTGCTTATTGAACATACAAAAAGTATGGAGTTAAAATACGTTATTAAGAATGAAATCCCTTTGTAATAGTTGAGTTTTCGTCCGAAACCCTCATACTTCGAACGAGATTCTCCAGTTTGTACACGAAGTGCATCCAGTTTTTGTCGTAACCCTCTCAACTCTTTAGAAGTTGCTATGTGGCTGAAATTATGATGTCATGCAAAGTTTCAACCTCTTCAGAGTTCATTTGTACTACGTTTAGTTTTCAGGGTTATTTAGCTCAAAATAAATCATTAGATGCATGAAAAATATCAAATGAAGTCAGAAAGGATAGAAAATTGATGACGTGCCTCTGAATGGTGCATATTGAACACACAAAAAGTATGGAGTTAAGATAAGTTATTAAGAATGAAATCCCTTTGTAATAGATGAGTTTTCGTCCGAAACCCTCATACTTCAAAAGAGATTGTCAAGTTTGTACACTAAGTTCATCCAGTTTTTCCCGTAACCCTCTCAACTCTTTAGAAATTTCTTTGTGGCTGAAATTATTATGTCATACCAAGTTTCAACCTTTTTATAGTTCATTTTTACTGCTTTTAAATTTCAGGGTCATTTAGCTCAAACTAAATCATGAAAGGCATGAAAAATATCAAATGAAGTCAGAAAGGGTTGAAATTGATGATGTGCCTTTGAATGGTGCATATTGAATACAAAAAATGTATGGAGTTAAAATAGGTTGTTAAAAATTAAATCCCTTTGTAATAGATGAGTTTTCCTCCGAAACCCTCATACTTCAAAAGAGATTGTCTAGTTTGTAGGCGAAGTGCATCTAGTTTTTGCCATAACCGTCTCAGGTGTTTAGAAGTTGCTATGTGGGTGAAATTATGATGTCATGCCAAGTTTCAACCTTTTCAGAGTTCATTGGTACTTCATTTCATTTTGCGGGTCATTTAGCTCAAAATAAATCATTAAATGCATGAAAAATATCAAATGTAGTCAGAAGGGGTTGAAAATTGATGATGTGCCTTTGAATGGTGCCTATTGAACACACAAAAAGTATGGAGTTAAAATAAGTTATTAAGCATGAAATCCCTTTGTAACAGATGAGTTTTCGTCCAAAACCATCATACTTCGAAAGAGATTGTCTAGTTTGTACACGAAGTGCATCCAGTTTTTGTCGTAACCCTCTCAACTCTTTAGAAGTTGTTATGTGGGTGAAATTATGATGTCATGCTAAGTTTCAATATTTTCAGAGTTCATTTGTACTGCATTTCAATTTCAGGGTCATTTAGCTCAAAATATATCATTAAGTCCATGAAAAGTACCAAATGAAGTCAGAAAGGGTTGAAAATTGATGATGTGCCTTCGAATGGTACATATTGAACACACAAAAAGTATGGAGTTAAAATAAGTTACTAAAAATGAAATCCCTTTGTAATGGATGAGTTTTTGTCCGAAACCCTCATACTTTGAGAGAGATTGTCCAGTTTGTACACGATGTGCGTCCAATTTTTGCTGTAATCCTCTCAACTCTTTAGAAGTTTCTATGTGGGTGAAATTACGATGTCATGCCAAGTTTCAACCTTTTTAGAGTTCATTTGTATAGCATTTCAATTTCAGGGTCATCTAGCTCAAAATAAGTCATTAAATGCATGAAAAATATCAAATGAAGTCAGAAAGTGTTGAAAATTGATGATGTGACTTTCAATGGTGCATATTGAACATACAAAAAGTATGGAGTTAAAATACGTTATTAAGAATGAAATCCCTTTGTAATAGTTGAGTTTTCGTCCGAAACCCTCATACTTCGAACGAGATTCTCCAGTTTGTACACGAAGTGCATCCAGTTTTTGTCGTAACCCTCTCAACTCTTTAGAAGTTGCTATGTGGGTGAAATTATGATGTCATGCAAAGTTTCAACCTCTTCAGAGTTCATTTGTACTACGTTTAGTTTTCAGGGTTATTTAGCTCAAAATAAATCATTAGATGCATGAAAAATATCAAATGAAGTCAGAAAGGATAGAAAATTGATGACGTGCCTTTGAATGGTGCATATTGAACACACAAAAAGTATGGAGTTAAGATAAGTTATTAAGAATGAAATCCCTTTGTAATAGATGAGTTTTCGTCCGAAACCCTCATACTTCAAAAGAGATTGTCAAGTTTGTACACTAAGTTCATCCAGTTTTTCCCGTAACCCTCTCAACTCTTTAGAAATTTCTTTGTGGCTGAAATTATTATGTCATGCCAAGTTTCAACCTTTTTATAGTTCATTTTTACAGCTTTTAAATTTCAGGGTCATTTAGCTCAAACTAAATCATTAAAGGCATGAAAAATATCAAATGAAGTCAGAAAGGGTTGAAATTGATGATGTGCCTTTGAATGGTGCATATTGAATACAAAAAATGTATGGAGTTAAAATAGGTTGTTAAAAATTAAATCCCTTTGTAATAGATGAGTTTTCCTCCGAAACCCTCATACTTCAAAAGAAATTGTCTAGTTTGTAGGCGAAGTGCATCTAGTTTTTGCCATAACCGTCTCAGGTCTTTAGAAGTTGCTATGTGGGTGAAATTATGATGTCATGCCAAGTTTCAACCTTTTCAGAGTTCATTGGTACTTCATTTCATTTTGAGGGTCATTTAGCTCAAAATAAATCATTAAATGCATGAAAAATATCAAATGTAGTCAGAAGGGGTTGAAAATTGATGATGTGCCTTTGAATGGTGCCTATTGAACACACAAAAAGTATGGAGTTAAAATAAGTTATTAAGCATGAAATCCCTTTGTAATAGATGAGTTTTCGTCAAAAACCATCATACTTCGAAAGAGATTGTCTAGTTTGTACACGAAGTGCATCCAGTTTTTGTCGTAACCCTCTCAACTCTTTAGAAGTTGTTATGTGGGTGAAATTATGATGTCATGCTAAGTTTCAATCTTTTCAGAGTTCATTTGTACTGCATTTCAATTTCAGGGTCATTTAGCTCAAAATATATCATTAAATCCATGAAAAGTACCAAATGAAGTCAGAAAGGGTTGAAAATTGATGATGTGCCTTCGAATGGTACATATTGAACACACAAAAAGTATGGAGTTAAAATAAGTTACTAAAAATGAAATCCCTTTGTAATGGATGAGTTTTTGTTCGAAACCCTCATACTTTGAGAGAGATTGTCCAGTTTGTACACGATGTGCGTCCAATTTTTGCTGTAATCCTCTCAACTCTTTAGAAGTTTCTATGTGGGTGAAATTACGATGTCATGCCAAGTTTCAACCTTTTTAGAGTTCATTTGTATAGCATTTCAATTTCAGGGTCATCTAGCTCAAAATAAGTCATTAAATGCATGAAAAATATCAAATGAAGTCAGACAGTGTTGAAAATTGATGATGTGACTTTCAATGGTGCTTATTGAACATACAAAAAGTATGGAGTTAAAATACGTTATTAAGAATGAAATCCCTTTGTAATAGTTGAGTTTTCGTCCGAAACCCTCATACTTCGAACGAGATTCTCCAGTTTGTACACGAAGTGCATCCAGTTTTTGTCGTAACCCTCTCAACTCTTTAGAAGTTGCTATGTGGGTGAAATTATGATGTCATGCAAAGTTTCAACCTCTTCAGAGTTCATTTGTACTACGTTTAGTTTTCAGGGTTATTTAGCTCAAAATAAATCATTAGATGCATGAAAAATATCAAATGAAGTCAGAAAGGATAGAAAATTGATGACGTGCCTTTGAATGGTGCATATTGAACACACAAAAAGTATGGAGTTAAGATAAGTTATTAAGAATGAAATCCCTTTGTAATAGATGAGTTTTCGTCCGAAACCCTCATACTTCAAAAGAGATTGTCAAGTTTGTACACTAAGTTCATCCAGTTTTTCCCGTAACCCTCTCAACTCTTTAGAAATTTCTTTGTGGCTGAAATTATTATGTCATACCAAGTTTCAACCTTTTTATAGTTCATTTTTACTGCTTTTAAATTTCAGGGTCATTTAGCTCAAACTAAATCATTAAAGGCATGAAAAATATCAAATGAAGTCAGAAAGGGTTGAAATTGATGATGTGCCTTTGAATGGTGCATATTGAATACAAAAAATGTATGGAGTTAAAATAGGTTGTTAAAAATTAAATCCCTTTGTAATAGATGAGTTTTCCTCCGAAACCCTCATACTTCAAAAGAGATTGTCTAGTTTGTAGGCGAAGTGCATCTAGTTTTTGCCATAACCGTCTCAGGTCTTTAGAAGTTGCTATGTGGGTGAAATTATGATGTCATGCCAAGTTTCAACCTTTTCAGAGTTCATTGGTACTTCATTTCATTTTGAGGGTCATTTAGCTCAAAATAAATCATTAAATGCATGAAAAATATCAAATGTAGTCAGAAGGGGTTGAAAATTGATGATGTGCCTTTGAATGGTGCCTATTGAACACACAAAAAGTATGGAGTTAAAATAAGTTATTAAGCATGAAATCCCTTTGTAACAGATGAGTTTTCGTCCAAAACCATCATACTTCGAAAGAGATTGTCTAGTTTGTACACGAAGTGCATCCAGTTTTTGTCGTAACCCTCTCAACTCTTTAGAAGTTGTTATGTGGGTGAAATTATGATGTCATGCTAAGTTTCAATATTTTCAGAGTTCATTTGTACTGCATTTCAATTTCAGGGTCATTTAGCTCAAAATATATCATTAAGTCCATGAAAAGTACCAAATGAAGTCAGAAAGGGTTGAAAATTGATGATGTGCCTTCGAATGGTACATATTGAACACACAAAAAGTATGGAGTTAAAATAAGTTACTAAAAATGAAATCCCTTTGTAATGGATGAGTTTTTGTCCGAAACTCTCATACTTTGAGAGAGATTGTCCAGTTTGTACACGATGTGCGTCCAATTTTTGCTGTAATCCTCTCAACTCTTTAGAAGTTTCTATGTGGGTGAAATTACGATGTCATGCCAAGTTTCAACCTTTTTAGAGTTCATTTGTATAGCATTTCAATTTCAGGGTCATCTAGCTCAAAATAAGTCATTAAATGCATGAAAAATATCAAATGAAGTCAGAAAGTGTTGAAAATTGATGATGTGACTTTCAATGGTGCATATTGAACATACAAAAAGTATGGAGTTGAAATACGTTATTAAGAATGAAATCCCTTTGTAATAGTTGAGTTTTCGTCCGAAACCCTCATACTTCGAACGAGATTCTCCAGTTTGTACACGAAGTGCATCCAGTTTTTGTCGTAACCCTCTCAACTCTTTAGAAGTTGCTATGTGGGTGAAATTATGATGTCATGCAAAGTTTCAACCTCTTCAGAGTTCATTTGTACTACGTTTAGTTTTCAGGGTTATTTAGCTCAAAATAAATCATTAGATGCATGAAAAATATCAAATGAAGTCAGAAAGGATAGAAAATTGATGACGTGCCTTTGAATGGTGCATATTGAACACCCAAAAAGTACGGAGTTAAGATAAGTTATTGAGAATGAAATCCCTTTGTAATAGATGAGTTTTCGTCCGAAACCCTCATACTTCAAAAGAGATTGTCAAGTTTGTACACTAAGTTCATCCAGTTTTTCCCGTAACCCTATCAACTCTTTAGAAATTTCTTTGTGGCTGAAATTATTACGTCATGCCAAGTTTCAACCTTTTTATAGTTCATTTTTACTGCTTTTAAATTTCAGGGTCATTTAGCTCAAACTAAATCATTAAAGGCATGAAAAATATCAAATGAAGTCAGAAAGGGTTGAAATTGATGATGTGCCTTTGAATGGTGCATATTGAATAAAAAAAATGTATGGAGTTAAAATAGGTTGTTAAAAATTAAATCCCTTTGTAATAGATGAGTTTTCCTCCGAAACCCTCATACTTCAAAAGAGATTGTCTAGTTTGTAGGCGAAGTGCATCTAGTTTTTGCCATAACCGTCTCAGGTCTTTAGAAGTTGCTATGTGGGTGAAATTATGATGTCATGCCAAGTTTCAACCTTTTCAGAGTTCATTGGTACTTCATTTCATTTTGAGGGTCATTTAGCTCAAAATAAATCATTAAATGCATGAAAAATATCAAATGTAGTCAGAAGGGGTTGAAAATTGATGATGTGCCTTTGAATGGTGCCTATTGAACACACAAAAAGTATGGAGTTAAAATAAGTTATTAAGCATGAAATCCCTTTGTAATAGATGAGTTTTTGTCCAAAACCATCATACTTCGAAAGAGATTGTCTAGTTTGTACACGAAGTGCATCCAGTTTTTGTCGTAACCCTCTCAACTATTTAGAAGTTGTTATGTGGGTGAAATTATGATGTCATGCTAAGTTTCAATCTTTTCAGAGTTCATTTGTACTGCATTTCAATTTCAGGGTCATTTAGCTCAAAATATATCATTAAATCCATGAAAAGTACCAAATGAAGTCAGAAAGGGTTGAAAATTGATGATGTGCCTTCGAATGGTACATATTGAACACAAAAAAAGTATGGAGTTAAAATAAGTTACTAAAAATGAAATTCCTTTGTAATGGATGAGTTTTTGTCCGAAACTCTCATACTTTGAGAGAGATTGTCCAGTTTGTACACGATGTGCGTCCAATTTTTGCTGTAATCCTCTCAACTCTTTAGAAGTTTCTATGTGGGTGAAATTACGATGTCATGCCAAGTTTCAAGCTTTCTAGAGTTCATTTGTATAGCATTTCAATTTCAGGGTCATCTAGCTCAAAATAAGTCATTAAATGCATGAAAAATATCAAATGAAGTCAGAAAGTGTTGAAAATTGATGATGTGACTTTCAATGGTGCATATTGAACATACAAAAAGTATGGAGTTAAAATACGTTATTAAGAATGAAATCCCTTTGTAATAGTTGAGTTTTCGTCCGAAACCCTCATACTTCGAACGAGATTCTCCAGTTTGTACACGAAGTGCATCCAGTTTTTGTCGTAACCCTCTCAACTCTTTAGAAGTTGCTATGTGGGTGAAATGATGATGTCATGCAAAGTTTCAACCTCTTTAGAGTTCATTTGTACTACGTTTAGTTTTCAGGGTTATTTAGCTCAAAATAAATCATTAGATGCATGAAAAATATCAAATGAAGTCAGAAAGGATTCAAAATTGATGACGTGCCTTTGAATGGTGCATATTGAACACACAAAAAGTATGGAGTTAAAATAAGTTATTAAGAATGAAATCTCTTCGTAATACATGAGTTTTCGTCCGAAACCGTCATACTTCAAAAGAGATCGTCCAGTTTGTACACGATGTGCATCCAGTTTTTCCCGTAACCCTCTAAACTCTTTAGAAGTTTCTTTGTGGGTGAAATTATGATGTCTTGCCAAGTTTCAACCTTTCCAGAGTTCATTTGTACTGCTTTTCAATTTTAGGGTCATTTAGCTCAAAATAAATAATTAAAGGCATGAAAAATATCAAATGAAGTCAGAAAGGGTTGAAATTGATGATGTGCCTTTGAATGGTGCATATTTAACACACAAAATGAAATCCTTTTGTAATAGATGAGTTTTCCTCCGAAACCCTCATACTTCAAAAGAGATTGTCCAGTTTGTAGACAAAGTGCATCTATTTTTTGCCATAACCCTCTCAAGTCTTTAGAAGTTGCTATGTGGGTGAAATTACGATGTCATGCCAAGTTTCAACCTTTTTAGAGTTTATTTGTACTGCTTTTCAATTTCAGAGTCATTTAGCTCAAAATAAATCATTAGATGCATCAAAAATATCAAATGAAGTCAGAAAAGGTTTAAAATTGGTGATGTGCCTTTGAATGGTGCATATCAAACACACAAAAAGTTTGGAGTTAAAATAAGTTATTAAAAATTGAATCCCTTTGTAATAGATGAGTTTTCGTCCCAAACCCTCATACTTCGAAAGAGATTATCCAGTTTGTACACGAAGTGCATTCAATTTTTGCTGTAACCCTCTCAACTCTTTACAAGTTGCTATGTGGGTGAAATTATGATGTCATGCCAAGTTTCAACCTTATCAGAGTTCATTTGTACTGCATTTCAATTTCACGGTCATTTAGCTCAAAATAAATCATTGAATGAATGAAAAATATCAAATGAAGTCAGAAGGGGTTGAAAATTGATGATGTGCCTTTGAATGGTGCATATTCAACACAAAAAAAGTATGGTGTTAAAATAAGTTATTAAGAATGAAATCCCTTTGTAATAGATGAGATTTCGTCCGAAACCATCATACTTCGAAACAAATTGTCTAGTTTGTACACGAAGTGCATCCAGTTTTTCCAGTAACCTTCTCAACTCTTTAGAAGTTTCTTTGGGGGTGAAACTGTGATGTCATGCCAAGTTTCAACCTTTTCAGAGTTCATTTGTACTGCTTTTCAATTTCAAGGTCATTTTCCTCAAAGTAAATCTTCAAAGGCATGAAAAATATCAAATGAAGTCAAAAAGGGTTGAAAGTGATGATGTGCCTTTGAATGGGGAATATTAAACACACAAAAAGTATCAAGTTAAAATAAGTTATTAAGAATGAAATCCCTTTGTAACAGATGAGTTTTCGTCCGAAACCCTCATACTTCGAAATAGATTGTCCAGTTTGTAGACGAAGTGCATCCAGTTTTTGCCGTAACCCTCTCAAGTGTTTAGAAGTTGCTATGTGGGTGAAATTATGATGTCATGCCAAGTTTCAACCTTTTCAGATTTCATTTGCATTGTTTTTCAATTTCAGGGTCATTTAGCTAGAAATAAATCATTAAATGCTTGAAAAATATCAAATGAAGTCAGAAAGGGTTCAAAATTGATGATGTACCTTTGAATGGTGCATATTGAATATACAAAAAGTGAGGAGTTAAAATAAGTTATTAAGAATGAAATCCCTTTGTAATAAATGAGTTTTCGTCGGAAACCTTCATACTTCGAAAGAGATTGTCTAGTTTGGACACAAAGTGCATCCAATTTTTCCCGTAACCCTCTCAACTCTTCAGAAGTTGCTATGTGGGTGAAATTATGATGTCATGCAAGGTTTCAACCTTTTTAGCGTTCATTCGTACTGCATTTCAATTTCAGGGTCATTTAGCTCAAAATAAATCATTAAGTGCATGAAAAATATCAAATGAAGTCAGAAAGGGTTGAAAATTGATGATGTGCCTTTGAATGCTGCATATTGAACTCACAAAAAGTATGGAGTTAAAATATGTTATTAAGAATGAAAACCCTTTGTAATAGATGAGTTTTCGTCCGAAACCCTCATACTTCGAAAGAGATTGTCCAGTTTGTAAACGAAGTGCATCCAATTCTTGCCGTAAGCCTCTCAACTCTTTAGAAGTTGCTATATGGGTGAAATTATGATGTCATGCCAAGTTTCAACCTTTTCAGAGTTCATTGGTACTTCATTTCATTTTGAGGGTCATTTAGCTCAAAATAAATCATTAAATGCATGAAAAATATCAAATGTAGTCAGAAGGGGTTGAAAATTGATGATGTGCCTTTGAATGGTGCCTATTGAACACACAAAAAGTATGGAGTTAAAATAAGTTATTAAGCATGAAATCCCTTTGTAACAGATGAGTTTTCGTCCAAAACCATCATACTTCGAAAGAGATTGTCTAGTTTGTACACGAAGTGCATCCAGTTTTTGTCGTAACCCTCTCAACTCTTTAGAAGTTGTTATGTGGGTGAAATTATGATGTCATGCTAAGTTTCAATATTTTTAGAGTTCATTTGTACTGCATTTCAATTTCAGGGTCATTTAGCTCAAAATATATCATTAAGTCCATGAAAAGTACCAAATGAAGTCAGAAAGGGTTGAAAATTGATGATGTGCCTTCGAATGGTACATATTGAACACACAAAAAGTATGGAGTTAAAATAAGTTACTAAAAATGAAATCCCTTTGTAATGGATGAGTTTTTGTCCGAAACTCTCATACTTTGAGAGAGATTGTCCAGTTTGTACACGATGTGCGTCCAATTTTTGCTGTAATCCTCTCAACTCTTTAGAAGTTTCTATGTGGGTGAAATTACGATGTCATGCCAAGTTTCAACCTTTTTAGAGTTCATTTGTATAGCATTTCAATTTCAGGGTCATCTAGCTCAAAATAAGTCATTAAATGCATGAAAAATATCAAATGAAGTCAGAAAGTGTTGAAAATTGATGATGTGACTTTCAATGGTGCATATTGAACATACAAAAAGTATGGAGTTGAAATACGTTATTAAGAATGAAATCCCTTTGTAATAGTTGAGTTTTCGTCCGAAACCCTCATACTTCGAACGAGATTCTCCAGTTTGTACACGAAGTGCATCCAGTTTTTGTCGTAACCCTCTCAACTCTTTAGAAGTTGCTATGTGGGTGAAATTATGATGTCATGCAAAGTTTCAACCTCTTCAGAGTTCATTTGTACTACGTTTAGTTTTCAGGGTTATTTAGCTCAAAATAAATCATTAGATGCATGAAAAATATCAAATGAAGTCAGAAAGGATAGAAAATTGATGACGTGCCTTTGAATGGTGCATATTGAACACCCAAAAAGTACGGAGTTAAGATAAGTTATTGAGAATGAAATCCCTTTGTAATAGATGAGTTTTCGTCCGAAACCCTCATACTTCAAAAGAGATTGTCAAGTTTGTACACTAAGTTCATCCAGTTTTTCCCGTAACCCTATCAACTCTTTAGAAATTTCTTTGTGGCTGAAATTATTACGTCATGCCAAGTTTCAACCTTTTTATAGTTCATTTTTACTGCTTTTAAATTTCAGGGTCATTTAGCTCAAACTAAATCATTAAAGGCATGAAAAATATCAAATGAAGTCAGAAAGGGTTGAAATTGATGATGTGCCTTTGAATGGTGCATATTGAATAAAAAAAATGTATGGAGTTAAAATAGGTTGTTAAAAATTAAATCCCTTTGTAATAGATGAGTTTTCCTCCGAAACCCTCATACTTCAAAAGAGATTGTCTAGTTTGTAGGCGAAGTGCATCTAGTTTTTGCCATAACCGTCTCAGGTCTTTAGAAGTTGCTATGTGGGTGAAATTATGATGTCATGCCAAGTTTCAACCTTTTCAGAGTTCATTGGTACTTCATTTCATTTTGAGGGTCATTTAGCTCAAAATAAATCATTAAATGCATGAAAAATATCAAATGTAGTCAGAAGGGGTTGAAAATTGATGATGTGCCTTTGAATGGTGCCTATTGAACACACAAAAAGTATGGAGTTAAAATAAGTTATTAAGCATGAAATCCCTTTGTAATAGATGAGTTTTTGTCCAAAACCATCATACTTCGAAAGAGATTGTCTAGTTTGTACACGAAGTGCATCCAGTTTTTGTCGTAACCCTCTCAACTCTTTAGAAGTTGTTATGTGGGTGAAATTATGATGTCATGCTAAGTTTCAATCTTTTCAGAGTTCATTTGTACTGCATTTCAATTTCAGGGTCATTTAGCTCAAAATATATCATTAAATCCATGAAAAGTACCAAATGAAGTCAGAAAGGGTTGAAAATTGATGATGTGCCTTCGAATGGTACATATTGAACACACAAAAAGTATGGAGTTAAAATAAGTTACTAAAAATGAAATTCCTTTGTAATGGATGAGTTTTTGTCCGAAACTCTCATACTTTGAGAGAGATTGTCCAGTTTGTACACGATGTGCGTCCAATTTTTGCTGTAATCCTCTCAACTCTTTAGAAGTTTCTATGTGGGTGAAATTACGATGTCATGCCAAGTTTCAAGCTTTCTAGAGTTCATTTGTATAGCATTTCAATTTCAGGGTCATCTAGCTCAAAATAAGTCATTAAATGCATGAAAAATATCAAATGAAGTCAGAAAGTGTTGAAAATTGATGATGTGACTTTCAATGGTGCATATTGAACATACAAAAAGTATGGAGTTAAAATACGTTATTAAGAATGAAATCCCTTTGTAATAGTTGAGTTTTCGTCCGAAACCCTCATACTTCGAACGAGATTCTCCAGTTTGTACACGAAGTGCATCCAGTTTTTGTCGTAACCCTCTCAACTCTTTAGAAGTTGCTATGTGGGTGAAATGATGATGTCATGCAAAGTTTCAACCTCTTTAGAGTTCATTTGTACTACGTTTAGTTTTCAGGGTTATTTAGCTCAAAATAAATCATTAGATGCATGAAAAATATCAAATGAAGTCAGAAAGGATTCAAAATTGATGACGTGCCTTTGAATGGTGCATATTGAACACACAAAAAGTATGGAGTTAAAATAAGTTATTAAGAATGAAATCTCTTCGTAATACATGAGTTTTCGTCCGAAACCGTCATACTTCAAAAGAGATCGTCCAGTTTGTACACGATGTGCATCCAGTTTTTCCCGTAACCCTCTAAACTCTTTAGAAGTTTCTTTGTGGGTGAAATTATGATGTCTTGCCAAGTTTCAACCTTTCCAGAGTTCATTTGTACTGCTTTTCAATTTTAGGGTCATTTAGCTCAAAATAAATAATTAAAGGCATGAAAAATATCAAATGAAGTCAGAAAGGGTTGAAATTGATGATGTGCCTTTGAATGGTGCATATTTAACACACAAAATGAAATCCTTTTGTAATAGATGAGTTTTCCTCCGAAACCCTCATACTTCAAAAGAGATTGTCCAGTTTGTAGACAAAGTGCATCTATTTTTTGCCATAACCCTCTCAAGTCTTTAGAAGTTGCTATGTGGGTGAAATTACGATGTCATGCCAAGTTTCAACCTTTTTAGAGTTTATTTGTACTGCTTTTCAATTTCAGAGTCATTTAGCTCAAAATAAATCATTAGATGCATCAAAAATATCAAATGAAGTCAGAAAAGGTTGAAAATTGGTGATGTGCCTTTGAATGGTGCATATCAAACACACAAAAAGTTTGGAGTTAAAATAAGTTATTAAAAATTGAATCCCTTTGTAATAGATGAGTTTTCGTCCCAAACCCTCATACTTCGAAAGAGATTATCCAGTTTGTACACGAAGTGCATTCAATTTTTGCTGTAACCCTCTCAACTCTTTACAAGTTGCTATGTGGGTGAAATTATGATGTCATGCCAAGTTTCAACCTTATCAGAGTTCATTTGTACTGCATTTCAATTTCACGGTCATTTAGCTCAAAATAAATCATTGAATGAATGAAAAATATCAAATGAAGTCAGAAGGGGTTGAAAATTGATGATGTGCCTTTGAATGGTGCATATTCAACACAAAAAAAGTATGGTGTTAAAATAAGTTATTAAGAATGAAATCCCTTTGTAATAGATGAGATTTCGTCCGAAACCATCATACTTCGAAACAAATTGTCTAGTTTGTACACGAAGTGCATCCAGTTTTTCCAGTAACCTTCTCAACTCTTTAGAAGTTTCTTTGGGGGTGAAACTGTGATGTCATGCCAAGTTTCAACCTTTTCAGAGTTCATTTGTACTGCTTTTCAATTTCAAGGTCATTTTCCTCAAAGTAAATCTTCAAAGGCATGAAAAATATCAAATGAAGTCAAAAAGGGTTGAAAGTGATGATGTGCCTTTTAATGGGGAATATTAAACACACAAAAAGTATCAAGTTAAAATAAGTTATTAAGAATGAAATCCCTTTGTAACAGATGAGTTTTCGTCCGAAACCCTCATACTTCGAAATAGATTGTCCAGTTTGTAGACAAAGTGCATCCAGTTTTTGCCGTAACCCTCTCAAGTGTTTAGAAGTTGCTATGTGGGTGAAATTATGATGTCATGCCAAGTTTCAACCTTTTCAGATTTCATTTGCATTGTTTTTCAATTTCAGGGTCATTTAGCTAGAAATAAATCATTAAATGCTTGAAAAATATCAAATGAAGTCAGAAAGGGTTCAAAATTGATGATGTACCTTTGAATGGTGCATATTGAATATAAAAAAAGTGAGGAGTTAAAATAAGTTATTAAGAATGAAATCCCTTTGTAATAAATGAGTTTTCGTCGGAAACCTTCATACTTCGAAAGAGATTGTCTAGTTTGGACACAAAGTGCATCCAATTTTTCCCGTAACCCTCTCAACTCTTCAGAAGTTGCTATGTGGGTGAAATTATGATGTCATGCAAGGTTTCAACCTTTTTAGCGTTCATTCGTACTGCATTTCAATTTCAGGGTCATTTAGCTCAAAATAAATCATTAAGTGCATGAAAAATATCAAATGAAGTCAGAAAGGGTTGAAAATTGATGATGTGCCTTTGAATGCTGCATATTGAACTCACAAAAAGTATGGAGTTAAAATATGTTATTAAGAATGAAAACCCTTTGTAATAGATGAGTTTTCGTCCGAAACCCTCATACTTCGAAAGAGATTGTCCAGTTTGTAAACGAAGTGCATCCAATTCTTGCCGTAAGCCTCTCAACTCTTTAGAAGTTGCTATATGGGTGAAATTATGATGTCATGCCAAGTTTCAACCTTTTCAGAGTTCATTGGTACTTCATTTCATTTTGAGGGTCATTTAGCTCAAAATAAATCATTAAATGCATGAAAAATATCAAATGTAGTGAGAAGGGGTTGAAAATTGATGATGTCCCTTTCAATGGTGCATATTGAACATACAAAAAGTATGGAGTTAGAATATGTTATTAAGAATGAAATCCCTTTTTAATAGTTAAGTTTTGGTCGAAAACCCTCATACTTCGAAAGAGATTCTCAAGTTTGTACATGAAGTGCATCCAGTTTTTTTCGTAACCCTCTCAACTCTTTAGAAGTTGCTATGTGGGTGGAATTATGATATCATGCCAGGTTTCAACCTCTTCAGAGCTCATTTGTACTACATTTCATGTTCAGGGTTATTTAGCTCAAAATAAATCATTAGATAGATGAAGAATATCAAATGAAGTCAGAAAGGATTGAAAATTGATGACGTGCCTTTGAATGGTGCATATTGAACACACAAAAAGTATGGAGTTAAAATAAGTTATTAAGAATGAAATCCCTTTGTAATAGATGAGTTTTCGTCCGAAACCCTCATACTTCAAAAGAGATTGTCCAGTTTGTACACGAAGTGCATCCAGTTTTTCCCGTAACCCTCTCAAGTCTTTAGAAGTTGCTATGTGGGTGAAATTATGATGTCATACCAATTTTCAACCTTTTCAGAGTTCATTTGTATTGCATTTCAATTTCACGGTCATTTAGCTCAAAATAAATCATTAAATGCATGAAAAATATCAAATGAAGTAAGAAGGGGTTGAAAATTGATGATGTGCCTTTGAATGGTGCATATTCAACACACAAAAATTAGGGAGTTAAAATAAGTTATTAAGAATGAAATCCCTTTCTAATAGATGAGTTTTCGTCCGAAACCATCTTGCTTCGAAAGAGATTGTCTAGTTTGTACATGAAGTGCAGCCAGTTTTTCCTGTAACCCTCTCAACTCTTTAGAGGTTTCTTTGGGGGTGAAACTGTGATGTCATGCCAAGTTTCATCCTTTTCAGAGTTCATTTGTACTGCTTTTCAATTTCAAGGTCATTTTGCTCAAAGTAAATCTTCAAAGGCATGAAAAATATCAAATGAAGTCAGAAAGGGTTGAAAATTGATGATGCGGCTTTGAATGGTGCATATTAAACTCACAAAAAGTATGGAGTTAAAATATGTTATTAAGAATGAAATCCCTTTGTAATAGATGACTTTTCGTTCGAAACCATCATATTTCGAAAGAGATTGTCCAACTTGTACACGAAGTGCATCCAGTTTTTGCCATAACCCTCTCAACACTTTAGAAGTTGTTATGTGGGTGAAATTATGATGTCATGGCAAGTTTCAACCTTTTCAGAGTTCATTTGTACTACATTTCACTTTCAGGGACATTTAGCACAAAATAAATCATTAAATGCATGAAAAATATGAAATGAAGTCAGAAAGGGTTGAAAATTGATGATGTGCCTTTGAATGGTGCATATTGAACACGCAAAAACTATGGAGTTCAAATAAGTTATTAAGAATGAAATCCCTTTGTAATAGATGAGTTTTCGTCTGAAACCCTCATACTTCGAAAGAGATTGTCCAGTTTGTACAGGACGCGCATCCAATTTTTGTTGTAATCCTCTCAACTCTTTAGAAGTTTCTATGTGGGTGAAATTATGATGTCATGCCAAGTTTCAACCTTTTCAGAGTTTATTTGTACTGCTTTTAAATTTCAGGGTCATTTAGCTCAAAATAAATCATTAAATACATGAAAAATATAAAATGAAGTCCGAAAGGGTTGAAAATTGATGATGTGCCTTTGAATGGTGCATATTGAACACACAAAAAGTATGGAGTTAAAATAAGTTATTAAGAATGAAATCCCTTTGTAATAGATGAGTTTTTGTCCGAAACCCTCATACTTCGAAAGAGATTGTCCAGTTTGTACACGAAGTGCATCAAGTTTTTGTCGTAACCCTCTCAACTCTTTAGAAGTTGCTATGTCTGTGAAATTATGATCTCATGCCAAGTTTCAACCTCTTCAGAGTTCTTTTGTACTGCATTTCAATTTCAGGGTCATTTAGCTCAAAATAAATCATTTAATGCATGAAAAATATCAAATGAAGTCAGAAAGGGTTGAAAATTGATGATGTGCCTTTGAATGGTGCATATTGAACACACAAAAAGTATGGAGTTAAAATAAGTTATTAAGAATGATATCCCTTTGTAATAGATGAGTTTTTTTCCGAAACCCTCATACTTGAAAAGAGATTGTCCAGTTTCTACACGAAGTGCATCCAGTTTTTCCCGTCACCCTATCAACTCTTTAGAAGTTTCTTTGTGGTTGAAATTATGATGTAATGGCAAGTTTCAACCTTTTGAGAGTCATTTGTACTGCTTTTCAATTTCAGGGTCATTTAGCTCAAAATAAATCATTAAAGGCATGAAAAATATCACATGAAGTCAGAAAGGGTTGAAATTGAGGACGTGCCTTTGAATGGTGCATATTGAACACACAAAATGTATGGAGTTAAAATAAGTTATTAAAAATGAAATCCCTTTGTAATAGATGAGTTTTCGGGCGAAACCCCCATACTTCGAAAGAGATTGTCTAGTTTGTAGACGAAGTGCATCTAGTTTTTGCCGTAACCCTCTCGACTCTTTAGAAGTTGCTATGTGGGTGAAATTATGATGTCATGCCAAGTTTCAACCTTTTCAGAGTTCATTTGTACTGCATTTCAATTTCGGGGTCATTTAGCTCAAAATAAATCATTAAACGCATAAAAAATATCAAATGAAGTCAGAAAGGGTTGAAAATTGATGATCTGCCTTTGAATGGTGCATATTGAGCACACAAAAAGTTTGGAGTTAAAATAAGTTATTAAAAATCGAATCCCTTTGTAATAGATGAGTTTTCGTCCGAAACCCTCATACTTCGAAAGAGATTGTCCAGTTTGTACACAAAGTGCATCCAATTTTTGCCGTAACCCTCTCAACTCTTTAGAAGTTTCTATGTGGGTGAAATTATGATGTCATGCCAAGTTTCAACCTTTTCAGAGTTCATTTGTATTGCATTTCAATTTTCGGGTCATTTAGGTCAAAATAAATCATTAAAGGCATGAAAAATATAAAATGAAGTCAGAAAGGGTTGAAATTGATGATGTGCCTTTGAATGGTGAATATTTAACACACAAAAAGTATGGAGTTAAAATAAGTTATTAAAAATGAAATCCCTTTGTAATAGATGAGTTTTCCTCCGAAACCCTCATACTTCAAAAGAGATTGTCCAGTTTGTGGACGAAGTGCATCTAGTCTTTGCCATAACCCTCTCAAGTCTTTAGAAGTTGCTATGTGGGTGAAATTATGATGTAATTCCAAGTTTCAACCTTTTCAGAGTTCATTTGTACAGCTTTTCAATTTCAGGGTCATCTAGCTCAAAATAAATCATTAGATGCATGAAAAATATCAAATGAAGTCAGAAAAGGTTGAAAATTGGTGATGTGCCTTTGAGTGGTGCATATTGAACACACAAAAAGTTTCCTGTTAAAATAAGTTATTAAAAATCGAATCCCTTTGTAATAGGTGAGTTTTCGTCGGAAACCTTCATACTTCGAAAGAGATTGTCTAGTTTGGACACAAAGTGCATCCAATTTTTCCCGTAACCCTCTCAACTCTTCAGAAGTTGCTATGTGGGTGAAATTATGATGTCATGCAAGGTTTCAACCTTTTTAGCGTTCATTCGTACTGCATTTCAATTTCAGGGTCATTTAGCTCAAAATAAATCATTAAGTGCATGAAAAATATCAAATGAAGTCAGAAAGGGTTGAAAATTGATGATGTGCCTTTGAATGCTGCATATTGAACTCACAAAAAGTATGGAGTTAAAATATGTTATTAAGAATGAAAACCCTTTGTAATAGATGAGTTTTCGTCCGAAACCCTCATACTTCGAAAGAGATTGTCCAGTTTGTAAACGAAGTGCATCCAATTCTTGCCGTAACCCTCTCAACTCCTTAGGAGTTTCTATGTGGGTGAAATTATGATGTCATTCCAAGGTTCAACCTTTTTAGAGTTCATTTGTACTACATTTCAATTTCAGGATCATTTAGCTCAAAATAAATCATTAAATGCATGAAAAATATGAAATGAAGTCAGAAGGGGTTGAAATCTGATGATTTGCCTTTGAAAGGTGCATATTGAACACACAAAAAGTTTGGAGTTGAAATAAGTTATTAAGGATGAAATCCCTTTGTAATAGATGAGTTTTCGTCCGAAACCATCATACTTCGAAAGGGATTGTCTAGTTTGTACACGAAGTGCGTCCAGTTTTTACCGTAACCCTCTCAACTCATTAGAAGTTGTTATGTGGGTGAAATTATGATGTCATGGCAAGTTTCAATCTTTTCAGAGTTCATTTGTACTGCATTTCAATTTCAGGGACATTTAGCTCAAAATAAATCATTAAATGCATGAAAAGTATCAAATGAAGTCAGAAAGGGTTGAAAATTGTGCCTTTGAATGGTGCATATTGAACACACAAAAAGAATGGAGTTAAAATAGGTTATTAAAAATGAAATCCCTTTATAATGGATGAGTTTTCGTCCGGAACCCTCATACTTCGAAAGAGATTGTCTAGTTTGTACACTATGTGCGTTCAATTTTTGCCGTCATCCTCTCAACTCTTTAGAAGTTTTTATGTGGCTGAAATTACGATGTCATGCCAAGTTTCAACCTATTTAGAGTTCATTTGTATAGCATTTCAATTTCAGGATCATTTAGCTCAAAATAAATCATTAAATGGATGAAAAATATGAAATGAAGTCAGAAAGGGTTGAAAATTGATGATGTGCCTTTCACTGGTGCATATTGAACATTCAAAAAGTATGGAGTTAAAATACGTTATTAAGAATGAAATCCCTTTGTAATAGTTGAGTTTTCGTCCGAAACCCTCATACTTCGAAAGAGATTGTCCAGTTTGTACACGAAGTGCATCCAGTTTTTGTCGTAACCCTCTCAACTCTTTACAAGTTGCTATGTGGGTGAAATTATGATGTCATGCCAAGTTTCGACCTCTTAATAGTTCATTTGTACTACATTTCAATTTCAGGGTCATTTAGCTCAAAATAAATCATTAAATGCATGAAAAGTATCAAATGAAGTCAGAAAGGGTTGAAAATTGTGCCTTTGAATGGTGCATATTGAACACACAAAAAGTATGGAGTTAAAATAGGTTATTAAAAATGAAATCCCTTTATAATGGATGAGTTTTCGTCCGAAACCCTCATACTTCGAAAGAGATTGTCTAGTTTGTACACGATGTGCGTTCAATTTTTGCCGTCATCCTCTCAACTCTTTAGAAGTTTCTATGTGGCTGAAATTCCGATGTCATGCCAAGTTTCAACCTATTTAGAGTTCATTTGTATAGCATTTCAATTTCAGGATCATTTAGCTCAAAATAAATCATTAAATGCATGAAAAATATGAAATGAAGTCAGAAAGGGTTGAAAATTGATGATGTGCCTTTCAATGGTGCATATTGAAGATTCAAAAAGTATGGAGTTAAAATACGTTATTAAGAATGAAATCCCTTTGTAATAGTTGAGTTTTCGTCCGAAACCCTCATACTTCGAAAGAGATTGTCCAGTCTGTACACGAAGTGCATCCAGTTTTTGTCGTAACCCTCTCAACTCTTTACAAGTTGCTATGTGGGTGAAATTATGATGTCATGCCAAGTTTCAACCTCTTCAGAGGTCATTTGTACTACATTTCAATTTCAGGGTTTTTTAGCTCAAAATAAATCATTAACTGCATGAAAAATATCAAATGAAGTCAGAAAGGATTGAAAATTGATGATGTGCCTTTGAACGGTGCATATTTAACACACAAAAACCATGGAGTTAAAATAAGTTATTAGGAATTAAGTCCCTTTGTAATAGATGAGTTTTCGCTTGAAACCCTCATACTTCGAAAGAGGTTGTCCAGTTTGTACAGGATGCGCATCCAATTTTTGCTCTAATCCTCTCAACTCTTTAGAAGTTTCTATGTGGGTGAAATTATGATGTCATGCCAAGTTTCAACCTTTTTAGAGTTTATTTGTACTGCTTTTCAATTTCAGGGTCATTTAGCTCAAAATAAATCATTAAATACATGAAAAACATAAAATGAAGTAATAAAGGGTTGAATATTTATGATGTGCCTTTGAATGGTGCATATTGAACACACAAAAAGATGGAGTTAAAATAAGTTATTAAGAATGAAATCCCTTTGTAATAGACGAGTTTTCGTCCGAAACCCTCATACTTCGAAAGAGATTGTCCAGTTTGTGCACGAAGTGCATCCAATTTTTGCCGTAACCCTCTCAACTCTTTAGAAGTTGCTATGTGGGTGAAATTATAATGTCATGCCAAGTTTCAACCTTTTCAGAGTTCATTTGTACTGCATTTCAATTATAGGGTTATTTAGCTCAAAATAAATCATTAAATGCATGAAAAAGATCAAATGAAGTCAGAAGGGGTTGAAAATTAATGATGTGCCATTGAATGGTGCATATTGAACACACAAAAAGTATGGAGTTAAAATAAGTTATTAAAAATGAATTCCCTTTGTAATAGATGAGTTTTCATCCGAAACGCTCATAATTCAAAAGAGATTGTCCAGTTTGTACATGAAGTGCATCCAATTTTGGCCGTCACCCTCTCAACTCTTTAGAAGTTTCTATGTGGGTGAAATTATAATGTCATGCCAAGTTACAACCTTTTCAGAGTTCATTTGCACTGCTGTTCAATTTCAGGGTCATTTTGCTCAAAATAAATCATTAAAGGCATGAAAAATATCAAATGAAGTCAGAAAGGGTTGAAAGTGATGATGTGCCTTTGAATGGGGCATATTGAACACACAAAGAGTATGGAGTTAAAATAAGTTATTAAGAATGAAATCCCTTTGTAATAGATGAGTTTTCATCCGAAACCATCATACTTCGAAAGAGCTTATCCAGTTTGTAGACGAAGTGCATCCAGTTTTTGCCGTAACCCTCTCAAGTGTTTAGAAGTTGTTATTTGGGTGAAATTATGATGTCATGCCAAGTTTCAACCTTTTCAGAGTCCATTTGTACTGCTTTTCAATTTCAGGGTCATTTAGCTCAAAATAAATTATTAAATGCATGAAAAATATCAAATGAAGTCAGAAAGGGTTCAAAATTGATGATGTGCCTTTGAATGGTTCAAAGAGATTGTCCAGTTTGTAGACGAAGTGCATCCAGTTGCTATGAAAGGGTTCAAATTGGTGTTGTGCCTTTGAATTGTGCATATTGAACACAAAAAATTATGGAGTTAAAATAAGTTATTAAGAATGAAATCCCTTTGTAATAGATGAGTTTTCGTCTGAAACCCTCATACTTCGAAAGAGATTGTCCAGTTTGTACACGAAGTGCAACAAATTTTTGCCATAACCCTCTCAACTCTTTAGAAGTTTTTATGTGGGTGAAATTATGATGTCATGCCAAGTTTCAACCTTTTCAGAGTTGATTTGTACTGCTTTTCAATTTCAGGGTCATTTAGCTCAACTTAAATCATTAAATGCATGAAAAATATCAAATGAAGTGAGAAAGGGTTGAAAATTGATGATGTGTCTTTGAATGGTGCATATTGAACACAAGAAATTATGGAGTTAAAATAAGTTATTAAAATGAAATCCCTTTGTAATAGATGAGTTTTCGTCCGAAACCCTCATACTTCGAATGAGATTGTCTAGTTTGTAGACGAAGTGCATCCAATTTTTGTTGTAACCCTCTCAAGTCTTCAGAAGTTACTATGTGGGTGAAATTTGATGTCATGCCAAGTTTCAATCTTTTCAGAGTTTATTTGTACTGCTTTTCAATTTCAGGGTCATTTAGCTCAAACTAAATCATTAAAAGCATGAAAAATATCAAATGAATTCAGAAAGGGTTGAAAATTGATGATGCTCCTTTCAATGGTTCATATTGAACTCACAAGAAGTATGGAGTTAAAATAAGTTATTAAAAATGAAATCCGTTTGTAATGATGAGTTTTCGTGCGAAACCCTAATACTTTGAAAGAGATTCTCCAGTTTGTAGACGAAGTGCATCCAATTTTTGTCGTAACCCTCTCAAGTCTTTAGAAGTTGCTATGTGGGTAAAATTTTATGTCATGCCAAATTTCAATCTTTTCAGAGTTTATTTGTACTGCTTTTCATGTTCAGGGTCATTCAGCTCAAAATAAATCATTTAAAGCATGAAAAATATCAAATGAAGTCAGAAAAGGTTGAAAATTGGTGACGTGCCTTTCAACGGTGCATATTGAACACAAAAAAAGTTTGGAGGTAAAATAAGTTATGAAAAATGAAATCCATTTCTAATAGATGAGTTTTCGTCCGAAACCCTCATACTTCGGAAGAGATTGTCCAGTTTGTAGACGAAGTGCATCTAGTTTTTGCCATAACCCTCTCAACTCTTTAGAAGCTGCTATGTGGGTGAAATTATGATGTCATGCCAAGTTTCAACCTTTTCAGAGTTCATGTGTACTGCTTTTCAATTTTAGGGTTATTTACCTCAAAATCAATCATTAAATGCATGAAAAATATCAAATGAAGTTAGAAAGGGTTCAAAATTGATGATGTGCCTTTGAATGGTGCATAGTGAACACAAAAAAAGAAGCAGTTAAAATAAGTTATTAAGAATGAAATACCTTTGTAATAGATGAGTTTTCGTCAGAAACCATCATACTTCAAAAGAGATTGTCTAGTTTGTACACGAAGTGCATACAATTTTTGGCGTAACCCTCTCAACTCTTTAGAAGTCGCAATGTAGGTGAAATTATGATGTCATGTAAAGTTTCAACCTTTTCAGAGTTCATTAGTACTCCATTTCAATTTCAGGGTCTTTTAGCTGAAAATAAATAATTAAATGCATGAAAAATATCAAATGAAGTCAGAAAGGGTTGAAAATTGATGATATGCCTTTGAATGGTGCATATTGAACACACAAAAAGTATGGTTTTAAAATAAGTTATTAAAAATGAAATCCCTTTGTAATAGATGAGTTTTCGTCCGAAACCCACATACTTCGAAATAGATTGTCCAGTTTGTAGACAAAGTGCATCCAATTTTTGCTGTAACCTTCTCAAGTCTTTAAAAGTTGCTATGTGGGTGAAATTATGTTGTCATGCCAAGTTTCAACCTTTTCAGAGTTCATTAGTACTGCATTTTATTTTCAGGGTCATTTAGCTCAAAATAAATCATTAAAAGCATGAAAGATATCAAATTAAGTCAGAAAGGCTTGAAAATTGATGATGCATCTTCAAATGGTGCATATTGAACACAAGAAAAGTAAGGAGTTAAAATAAGTTATTAAGAATGAAATACCTTTGTAATAGATGAGTTTTCATCAAAAACCATCATACTTCGAAAGAGATTGTCTAGTTTGTACAAGAAGTGCATAAAATTTTTGGCGTAACCCTCTCAACTCTTTAGAAGTCGCAATGTAGGTGAAATTATGATGTCATGTGAAGTTTCAACCTTTTCAGAGTTCATTAGTACTCCATTTCAATTTCAGGGTCATTTAGCTCAAAATAAATAAATAAATGCATGAAAAATATCAAAGGAAGTCAGAAAGGGTTGAAAATTGATGAGGTGCCTTTGAATGGTGCATATTGAACACACAAAAAGTATGGTGTTAATATAAGTTATGAAAAATGAAATCCCTTTGTAATAGATGAGTTTTCGTCCGAAACCCACATACTTCGAAAGAGATTGTCCAGTTTGTAGACAAAGTGCATCCCATTTTTGTTGTAACCTTCCCAAGTCTTTACAAGTTGCTATGTGGGTGAAATTATGATGTCATGCCAAGTTTCAACCTTTTTAGAGTTCATTAGTACTCCATTTTAATTTCAGGGTCATTTAGCTAAAAATAAATCATTAAACGCATGAAAAATATGAAATGAAGTCAGAAAGGGTTGAAAATTGATGATGTGCCTTCGAATGGTGCATCTTGACCACAAAAAAAGTAAGGAGTTAAAATAAGTTATTAAGAATGAAATACCTTTGTAATAGATGAGTTTTCGTTAGAAACCATAATACTTCAAAAGAGATTGTCTAGTTTGTACAAGAAGTGCATACAGTTTTTGGCGCAACCCTCTCAACTCTTTAGAAGTTGCAATGTGGGTGAGATTATGATGTCATGTCAAGTTTCATCCTTTTTAGAGTTTATTAGTACTCCATTTCAATTTCAGGGTCATTTAGCTCAAACTAAATAATTAAATGCATGAAAAATATCAAATGAAGTCAGAAAGGGTTGAAAATTGATGATGTGCCTTTGAATGGTGCATATTGAAGACACAAAAAGTATGGTGTTAAAATAAGTTATTAAAAATGAAATCTCTTTGTAATAGATGAGTTTTCGTCAGAAACCCACATACTTCGAAAGAGATTGTCCAGTTTGTAGACAAAGTGCATCCAATTTTTGCGGTAACCATCTCAGATCTTTAGAAGTTGCTATGTGGGTGAAATTATGATGTCATGCCAAGTTTCAACCTTTTTAGACTTCATTAGTACTCCATTTTAATTTCAGGGTCATTTACCTCAAAATAAATCATTAAAAGCATGAAAAATATCAAATGAAGTCAGAAAGGGTTGAAAATTGATGATGTGCCTTTGAATGGTTCATATTGAACACACAAAAAGTAAGGAGTTAAAATAAGTTATTAAGAATGAAATACCTTTGTAACAGATGACTTTTTGTCAGAAACCATCATACTTCGAAAGAGATTGTCTACTTTGTACAAGAACTGCATACAGTTTTTGGCGCAACCCTGTCAACTCTTTAAAAGTTGCAATGTGGGTGAAATTATGATGTCATGTCAAGTTTCAATCTTTTCAGAGTTTATTAGAACTCCATTTCAATTTCAGGGTCATTTAGCTCAAAATAAAAAATTAAATGCATGAAAAATATCAAATGAAGTCAGAAAGGGTTGAAATTGATGATGTGCATTTGAATGGTGCATATTGAACACACAAAAAGTATGGAGTTAAAATAGGTTATTAAGAATGATATCCGTTTGTAATAGATGAGTTTTCATCCGAGACCCTCATACTTCGAAACAGATTGTCCAGTTTGTAAACGAAGTGCATCCAGTTTTTTCCGTAACCCTCTCAAGTCTTTAGAAGTTGCTATGTGGGTGAAATTATGATGTCATGCCAAGTTTCAAACTTTTCACAGTTCATTTGTACTACTTTTCAATTTCAGGGTCATTTAGCTCAAAATAAATCATTAAATGCATGAAAAATATCAAATGAAGTCAGAAAGGGTTCAAAATAGATGATCTGCCTTTGAATGATGCATATTGAACACAGAAAAAGTATGGAGCTAAAATAAACTATCAAAAATGAAATCCCTTTGTAATAGATGAGTTTTCGTCGGAAACCATCATACTTCGAAAGAGATTGTCCAGTTTGTAGACGCAGTGCATCCTGTTTTTGCTGCAACCCTCTCAAGTGTTTAGAAGTTGCTATGTGGGTGAAATTATGATGTCATGCCAAGTTTCAACCTTTTTGGAGTTCATTTGTACTGCTTTTCAATTTCAGGGTCATTTAGCTCAAAATAAATCATTAAATGCATGAAAAATATCAAATGAAGTCAGAAAGGGTTGAAAATTGATGATGTGCCTTTGAATGGTTCATATTGAACACACAAAAAGTAGGGAGTTATAATAAGTTATTAAGAATGAAATACCTTTGTAATAGATGAGTTTTCGTCAGAAACCATCATACTTCGAAAGAGATTGTCTAGTTTGTACAAGAAGTGCATACAGTTTTTGGCGCAACCCTCTCAACTCTTTAGAAGTTGCAATGTGGGTGAAATTATGATGTCATGTCAAGTTTCATCCTTTTCAGAGTTTATTAGTACTCCATTTCAATTTCAGGGTCATTTAGCTGAAAATAAATAATTAAATGCATGAAAAATATCAAATGAAGTCAGAAAGGGTTGAAAATTGATGATATGCCTTTGAATGGTGCATATTGAACACACAAAAAGTATGGTGTTAAAATAAGTTATTAAAAATGAAATACCTTTGTAATAGATGAGTTTTCGTCCGAAACCCACATACTTCGAAAGAGATTGTCCAGTTTGTAGACAAACTGCATCAAATTTTTGTTGTAACCTTCTCAGGTCTTTAGAAGTTGCTATGTGGGTTAAATTATGATGTCATGCCAAGTTTCAACGTTTTCAGAGTTCATTAGTACTCCATTTCAATTTCAGGGTCATTTAGCTCAAAATAAATCATTAAAATCATGAAAAATATCAAATGAAGTCAGAAAGGGTTGAGAATTGATGATGTGCCTTTGAATGGTTCATGTTGAACACACAAAAAGTAAGGAGTTAAAATAAGTTATTAAGAATGAAATACCTTTGTAATAGATGAGTTTTCGTCAGAAACCATCATACTTCGAAAGAGATTGTCTAGTTTGTACAAGAACTGCATACAGTTTTTGGCGCAACCCTCTCAACTCTTTAAAAGTTCCAATGTGGGTGAAATTATGATGTCATGTCAAGTTTCAATCTTTTCAGAGTTTATTAGTACTCCTTTTCAATTTCAGGGTCATTTAGCTCAAAATAAAAAATTAAATGCATGAAAAATATCAAATGAAGTCAGAAAGGGTTGAAAATTGATGATGTGCCTTTGAATGGAGCATATTGAACACACATAAAGTATGGTGTTAAAATAAGTTATTAAAAATGAAATCCCTTTGTAATAGATGAGTTTTCGTCCGAAACCCTCATACATCGAAACAGATTGTCTAGTTTGTAGACGAAGTGCATCCAGTTCCTGCCGTAACTCTCTTAAGCCTTTGGAAGTTGCTATGTGGGTGAAATTATGATGGCATGCCAAGTTTCAACCTTTTCGGATTTCATTTGTACTGCTTTTCAATTTCAGGGTCATTTAGCTCAAAATAAATCATTAAAGGCATGAAAAATATCAAATGAAGTCAGAAAGGGTTGAAATTGATGATGTGCATTTGAATGGTGCATATTGAACACACAAAAAGTATGGAGTTAAAATAGGTTATTAAGAATGATATCCATTTGTAATAGATGAGTTTTCATCCGAGACCCTCATACTTCGAAACAGATTGTCCAGTTTGTAAACGAAGTGCATCCAGTTTGTTCCGTAACCCTCTCAAGTCTTTAGAAGTTGCTATGCGGGTGAAATTATGATGTCATGCCAAGTTTCAAACTTTTCACACTTCATTTGTACTACTTTTCAATTTCAGGGTCATTTAGCTCAAAATAAATCATTAAATGCATGAAAAATATCAAATGAAGTCAGAAAGGGTTCAAAATTGATGATGTTCCTTTGAATGATGCATATTGAACACAGAAAAAGTATGGAGCTAAAATAAACTATCAAAAATGAAATCCCATTGTAATAGATGAGTTTTCGTCGGAAACCATCATACTTCGAAAGAGATTGTCCAGTTTGTAGACGAAGTGCATCCAGTTTTTGCTGCAACCCTCTCAAGTGTTTAGAAGTTGCTATGTGGGTGAAATTATGATGTCATGCCAAGTTTCAACCTTTTTGGAGTTCATTTGTACTGTTTTTCAATTTCAGGGTCATTTAGCTCAAAATAAATCATTAAATGCATGAAAAATATCAAATGAAGTCAGAAAGGGTTGAAAATTGATGATGTGCCTTTGAATGGTTCATATTGAACACACAAAAAGTAGGGAGTTATAATAAGTTATTAAGAATTAAATACCTTTGTAATAGATGAGTTTTCGTCAGAAACCATCATACTTCGAAAGAGATTGTCTACTTTGTACAAGAAGTGCATACAGTTTTTGGCGCAACCCTCTCAACTCTTTAGAAGTTGGAATGTGGGTGAGATTATGATGTCATGTCAAGTTTCATCCTTTTCAGAGTTTATTAGTACTCCATTTCAATTTCAGGGTCATTTAGCTGAAAATAAATAATTAAATGCATGAAAAATATCAAATGAAGTCAGAAAGGGTTGAAAATTGATGATATGCCTTTGAATGGTGCATATTGAACACACAAAAAGTATGGTGTTAAAATAAGTTATTAAAAATGAAATACCTTTGTAATAGATGAGTTTTCGTCCGAAACCCACATACTTCGAAAGAGATTGTCCAGTTTGTAGACAAACTGCATCCAATTTTTGTTGTAACCTTCTCAGGTCTTTAGAAGTTGCTATGTGGGTTAAATTATGATGTCATGCCAAGTTTCAACGTTTTCAGAGTTCATTAGTACTCCATTTTAATTTCAGGGTCATTTAGCTCAAAATAAATCATTAAAAGCATGAAAAATATCAAATGAAGTCAGAAAGGGTTGAGAATTGATGATGTGCCTTTGAATGGTTCATGTTGAACACACAAAAAGTAAGGAGTTAAAATAAGTTATTAAGAATGAAATACCTTTGTAATAGATGAGTTTTCGTCAGAAACCATCATACTTCGAAAGAGATTGTCTAGTTTGTACAAGAAGTGCATACAGTTTTTGGCGCAACCCTCTCAACTCTTTAGAAGTTGCAATGTGGGTCAGATTATGATGTCATGTCAAGTTTCATCCTTTTCAGAGTTTATTAGTACTCCATTTCAATTTCAGGGTCATTTAGCTGAAAATAAATAATTAAATGCATGAAAAATATCAAATGAAGTCAGAAAGGGTTGAAAATTGATGATATGCCTTTGAATGGTGCATATTGAACACACAAAAAGTATGGTGTTAAAATAAGTTATTAAAAATGAAATACCTTTGTAATAGATGAGTTTTCGTCCGAAACCCACATACTTCGAAAGAGATTGTCCAGTTTGTAGACAAACTGCATCCAATTTTTGTTGTAACCTTCTCAGGTCTTTAGAAGTTGCTATGTGGGTTAAATTATGATGTCATGCCAAGTTTCAACGTTTTCAGAGTTCATTAGTACTCCATTTTAATTTCAGGGTCATTTAGCTCAAAATAAATCATTAAAAGCATGAAAAATATCAAATGAAGTCAGAAAGGGTTGAGAATTGATGATGTGCCTTTGAATGGTTCATGTTGAACACACAAAAAGTAAGGAGTTAAAATAAGTTATTAAGAATGAAATACCTTTGTAATAGATGAGTTTTCGTCAGAAACCATCATACTTCGAAAGAGATTGTCTAGTTTGTACAAGAAGTGCATACAGTTTTTGGCGCAACCCTCTCAACTCTTTAGAAGTTGCAATGTGGGTGAGATTATGATGTCATGTCAAGTTTCATCCTTTTCAGAGTTTATTAGTACTCCATTTCAATTTCAGGGTCATTTAGCTGAAAATAAATAATTAAATGCATGAAAAATATCAAATGAAGTCAGAAAGGGTTGAAAATTGATGATATGCCTTTGAATGGTGCATATTGAACACACAAAAAGTATGGTGTTAAAATAAGTTATTAAAAATGAAATACCTTTGTAATAGATGAGTTTTCGTCCGAAACCCACATACTTCGAAAAAGATTGTCCAGTTTGTAGACAAACTGCATCAAATTTTTGTTGTAACCTTCTCAGGTCTTTAGAAGTTGCTATGTGGGTTAAATTATGATGTCATGCCAAGTTTCAACGTTTTCAGAGTTCATTAGTACTCCATTTTAATTTCAGGGTCATTTAGCTCAAAATAAATCATTAAAAGCATGAAAAATATCAAATGAAGTCAGAAAGGGTTGAGAATTGATGATGTGCCTTTGAATGGTTCATGTTGAACACACAAAAAGTAAGGAGTTAAAATAAGTTATTAAGAATGAAATACCTTTGTAATAGATGAGTTTTCGTCAGAAACCATCATACTTTGAAAGAGATTGTCTAGTTTGTACAAGAAGTGCATACAGTTTTTGGCGCAACCCTCTCAACTCTTTAGAAGTTGCAATGTGGGTGAGATTATGATGTCATGTCAAGTTTCATCCTTTTCAGAGTTTATTAGTACTCCATTTCAATTTCAGGTTCATTTAGCTCAAAATAAATAATTAAATGCATGAAAAATATCAAATGAAGTCAGAAAGGGTTGAAAATTGATGATGTGCCTCTGAATGGTGCATATTGAAGACACAAAAAGTATGGTGTTAAAATAAGTTATTAAAAATGAAATCTCTTTGTAATAGATGAGTTTTCGTCAGAAACCCACATACTTCGAAAGAGATTGTCCAGTTTGTAGACAAAGTGCATCCAATTTTTGCGGTAACCATCTCAGGTCTTTAGAAGTTGCTATGTGGGTGAAATTATGATGTCATGCCAAGTTTCAACCTTTTTAGAGTTCATTAGTACTCCATTTTAATTTCAGGGTCATTTAGCTCAAAATAAATCATTAAAAGCATGAAAAATATCAAATGAAGTCAGAAAGGGTTGAAAATTTATGATGTGCCTTTGAATGGTTCATATTGAACACACAAAAAGTAAGGAGTTAAAATAAGTTATTAAGAATGAAATACCTTTGTAATAGATGAGTTTTCGTCAGAAACCATCATACTTCGAAAGAGATTGTCTAGTTTGTACAAGAACTGCATACAGTTTTTGGCGCAACCCTCTCAACTCTTTAAAAGTCCAATGTGGGTGAAATTATGATGTCATGTCAAGTTTCAATCTTTTCAGAGTTTATTAGTACTCCTTTTCAATTTCAGGGTCATTTAGCTCAAAATAAAAAATTAAATGCATGAAAAATATCAAATGAAGTCAGAAAGGGTTGAAAATTGATGATGTGCCTTTGAATGGAGCATATTGAACACACATAAAGTATGGTGTTAAAATAAGTTATTAAAAATGAAATCCCTTTGTAATAGATGAGTTTTCGTCCGAAACCCTCATACATCGAAACAGATTGTCTAGTTTGTAGACGAAGTGCATCCAGTTCCTACCGTAACTCTCTTAAGTCTTTGGAAGTTGCTATGTGGGTGAAATTATGATGTCATGCCAAGTTTCAAACTTTTCACAGTTCATTTGTACTACTTTTCAATTTCAAGGTCATTTAGCTCAAAATAAATCATTAAATGCATGAAAAATATCAAATGAAGTCAGAAAGGGTTCAAAATTGATGATGTGCCTTTGAATGATGCATATTGAACACAGAAAAAGTATGGAGCTAAAATAAACTATCAAAAATTAAATCCCTTTGTAATAGATGAGTTTTCGTCGGAAACCATCATACTTCGAAAGACATTGTCCAGTTTGTAGATGAAGTGCATCCAGTTTTTGCTGCAACCCTCTCAAGTGTTTAGAAGTTGCTATGTGGGTGAAATTATGATGTCATGCCAAGTTTCAACCTTTTTGGAGTTCATTTGTACTGCTTTTCAATTTCAGGGTCATTTAGCTCAAAATAAATCATTAAATGCATGAAAAATATCAAATGAAGTCAGAAAGGGTTGAAAATTGATGATGTGCCTTTGAATGGTTCATATTGAACACACAAAAAGTAGGGAGTTATAATAAGTTATTAAGAATGAAATACCTTTGTAATAGATGAGTTTTCATCAGAAACCATCATACTTCGAAAGAGATTGTCTACTTTGTACAAGAAGTGCATACAGTTTTTGGCGCAACCCTCTCAACTCTTTAGAAGTTGCAATGTCGGTGAAATTATGATGTCATGTCAAGTTTCAACCTTGTCAGAGTTTATTAGTACTCCATTTCAATTTCAGGGTCATTTAGCTGAAAATAAATAATTAAATGCATGAAAAATATCAAATGAAGTCAGAAAGGGTTGAAAATTGATGATGTGCCTTTGAATGATGCATATTGAACACACAAAAAGTAAGGAGTTAAAATAAGTTACTAAGAATGACATACCTTTGTAATAGATGAGTTTTCGTCGGAAACCATCATACTTCGAAAGAGATTGTCCAATTTGTACACGAAGTGCATCTAGGTTTTGCCGTAACCCTCTCAACTCTTTATAAGTTTCTATGTGGGTGAAATTATGATGTCACGTCAAGTTTCAACCTTTTCAGAGTTCATTCGTACTCCATTTCAATTTCAGGGTCATTTAGCTCAAAATAAATCATCAAATGCATGAAAAATATCAAATGAAGTCAGACAGGGTTGAAAATTGATGATGTGCCTTTTAATGGTGCATATTGAACACACAAAAAGTATGGAGCTAAAATAAACTATCAAAAATGAAATCCCTTTGTAATAGATGAGTTTTCGTCGGAAACCATCATACTTCGAAAGAGATTGTCCAATTTGTACACGAAGTGCATCTAGGTCTTGTCGTAACCCTCTCAACACTTTAGAAGTTTCTATGTGGGTGAAATGATGATGTCACGTCAAGTCTCAACCTTTTCAGAGTTCATTCGTACTCCATTTCAATTTCAGGGTCATTTAGCTCAAAATAAATCATCAAATGCATGAAAAATATCAAATGAAGTCAGAAAGGGTTGAAAATTGATGATGTGCCTTTGAATAGTGCATATTGAACACACAAAAATTATGGAGCTAAAATAAACTATCAAAAATGAAATCCCTTTGTAATAGATGAGTTTTCGTCCAAAACCCTCATACTTCGAAAGAGATTGTCCAGTTTGTAGACGAAGTGCATCAAGTTTTTGCTGCAACCCTCTCAAGTGTTTAGAAGTTGCTATGTGGGTGAAATTATGATGTCATGCCAAGTTTCAACCTTTTTAGAGTTCATTTCTACTACTTTTCAATTTCAGGGTCATTTAGCTCAAAGTAAATCATTAAATGCATGAAAAATATCAAATGAAGTCAGAAAGGGTTGAATATTGGTGATGTGCCTTTGAATGGTTCATATTGAAAACACAAAAAGTAGGGAGTTATAATAAGTTATTAAGAATGAAATAGCTTTGTAATAGATGAGTTTTCGTCAGAAACCACCATACTTCGAAAGAGATTGTCTAGTTTGTACAAGAAGTGCATACAGTTTTTGGCGCAACCCTCTCAACTCTTTAAAAGTTGCAATGTGGGTGAAATTATGATGTCATGTCAAGTTTCAACCTTTTCAGAGTTTATTAGTACTCCATTTCAATTTCAGGGTCATTTAGCTCAAAATAAATAATTAAATGCATGAAAAATATCAAATGAAGTCAGAAAGGGTTGAAAATTGATGATGTGCCTTTCAATGATGCATATTGAACACACAAAAAGTAAGGAGTTAAAATAAGTTACTAAGAATGAAATACCTTTGTAATAGATGAGTTTTCGTCGGAAACCATCATACTTCGAAAGAGATTGTCCAATTTGTACACGAAGTGCATCTAGGTTTTGCCGTAACCCTCTCAACTCTTTAGAAGTTGCTATGTGGGTGAAATTATGATGTCACATGAAGTCTCAACCTTTTCAGAGTTCATTCGTACTCCATTTCAATTTCAGGGTCATTTAGCTCAAAATAAATCATCAAATGCATGAAAAATATCAAATGAAGTCAGAAAGGGCTGAAAATTGATGATGTGCCTTTGAATGGTGCATATTGAACACACAAAAAGTATGGAGCTAAAATAAACTCTCACAAATGAAATCCCTTTGTAATAGATGAGTTTTTGTCGGAAACCATCATACTTCGAAAGAGATTGTCCAATTTGTACACGAAGTGCATCTAGGTTTTGCCGTAACCCTCTCAACTCTTTATAAGTTTCTATGTCGGTGAAATTATGATGTCACGTCAAGTTTCAACCTTTTCAGAGTTCATTCGTACTCCATTTCAATTTCAGGGTCATTTAGCTCAAAATAAATCATCAAATGCATGAAAAATATCAAATGAAGTCAGACAGGGTTGAAAATTGATGATGTGCCTTTGAATGGTGCATATTGAACACACAAAAAGTATGGAGCTAAAATAAACTATCAAAAATGAAATCCCTTTGTAATAGATGAGTTTTCGTCGGAAACCATCATACTTCGAAAGAGATTGTCCAATTTGTACACGAAGTGCATCTAGGTTTTGTCGTAACCCTCTCAACACTTTAGAAGTTTCTATGTGGGTGAAATGATGATGTCACGTCAAGTTTCAACCTTTTCAGAGTTCATGCGTACTCCATTTCAATTTCAGGGTCATTTAGCTCAAAATAAATCATCAAATGCATGAAAAATATCAAATGAAGTCAGACAGGGTTGAAAATTGATGATGTGCCTTTGAATGGTGCATATTGAACACACAAAAAGTATGGAGCTAAAATAAACTATCAAAAATGAAATCCCTTTGTAATAGATGAGTTTTCGTCGGAAACCATCATACTTCGAAAGAGATTGTCCAATTTGTACACGAAGTGCATCTAGGTTTTGCCGTAACCCTCTCAACTCTTTAGAAGTTGCTATGTGGGTGAAATTATGATGTCACCTCAAGTTTCAACCTTTTCAGAGTTCATTCGTACTCCATTTCAATTTCAGGGTCATTTAGCTCAAAATAAATCATCAAATGCATGAAAAATATCAAATGAAGTCAGAAAGGGCTGAAAGTTGATGATGTGCCTTTGAATGGCTCATATTGAACACACAAAAAGTATGGAGCTAAAATAAACTATCAAAAATGAAATCCCTTTGTAATAGATGAGTTTTCGTCGGAAACCATCATACTTCGAAAGAGATTGTCCAATTTGTACACGAAGTGCATCTAGGTTTTGTCGTAACCCTCTCAACACTTTAGAAGTTTCTATGTGGGTGAAATTTTGATGTCACGTCAAGTTTCAACCTTTTCAGAGTTTATTAGAACTCCATTTCAATTTCAGGGTCATTTAGCTCAAAATAAAAAATTAAATGCATGAAAAATATCAAATGAAGTCAGAAAGGGTTGAAAATTGATGATGTGCCTTTGAATGGAGCATATTGAACACACATAAAGTATGGTGTTAAAATAAGTTATTAAAAATGAAATCCCTTTGTAATAGATGAGTTTTCGTCCGAAACCCTCATACTTCGAAACAGATTGTCTAGTTTGTAGACGAAGTGCATCCAGTTCTTGCCGTAACTCTCTTAAGTCTTTGGAAGTTGCTATGTGGGTGAAATTATGATGTCATGCCAAGTTTCAACCTTTTTGGAGTTCATTTGTACTGCTTTTCAATTTCAGGGTCATTTAGCTCAAAATAAATTATTAAAGGCATGAAAAATATCAAATGAAGTCAGAAAGGGTTGAAATTGATGATGTGCATTTGAATGATGCATATTGAACACACAAAAACTATGGAGCTAAAATAAACTATCAAAAATGAAATCCCTTTGTAATAGATGAGTTTTCGTCGGAAACCATCATACTTCGAAAGAGATTGTCCAATTTGTACACGAAGTGCATCTAGGTTTTGTCGTAACCCTCTCAACACTTTAGAAGTTTCTATGATGGTGAAATTATGATGTCACGTCAAGTTTCAACCTTTTCAGAGTTTATTAGAACTCCATTTCAATTTCAGGGTCATTTAGCTCAAAATAAAAAATTAAATGCATGAAAAATATCAAATGAAGTCAGAAAGGGTTGAAAATTGATGATGTGCCTTTGAATGGAGCATATTGAACACACATAAAGTACGGTGTTAAAATAAGTTATTAAAAATGAAATCCCTTTGTAATAGATGAGTTTTCGTCCGAAACCCTCATACTTCGAAACAGATTGTCTAGTTTGTAGACAAAGTGCATCCAGTTCTTGCCGTAACTCTCTTAAGTCTTTGGAAGTTGCTATGTGGGTGAAATTATGATGTCATGCCAAGTTTCAACCTTTTCGGAGTTCATTTGTACTGCTTTTCAATTTCAGGGTCATTTAGCTCAAAATAAATCATTAAAGGCATGAAAAATATCAAATGACGTCAGAAAGGGTTGAAATTGATGATGTGCATTTGAATGATGCATATTGAACACACAAAAAGTATGGAGCTAAAATAAACTATCAAAAATGAAATCCCTTTGTAATAGATGAGTTTTCGTCGGAAACCATCATACTTCGAAAGAGATTGTCCAGTTTGTAGACGAAGTGCATCCAGTTTTTGCTGCAACCCTCTCAAGTGTTTAGAAGTTGCTATGTGGGTGAAATTATGATGTCATGCCAAGTTTCAACCTTTTTGGAGTTCATTTGTACTGCTTTTCAATTTCAGGGTCATTTAGCTCAAAATAAATCATGAAATGCATGAAAAATATCAAATGAAGTCAGAAAGGGTTGAAAATTGATGATGTGCCTTTGAATGGTTCATATTGAACACACAAAAAGTAGGGAGTTATAATAAGTTATTAAGAATGAAATACCTTTGTAATAGATGAGTTTTCGTCAGAAGCCATCATACTTCGAAAGAGATTGTCTAGTTTGTACAAGAAGTGCATACAGTTTTTGGCGCAACCCTCTCAACTCTTTAGAAGTTGCAATGTGGGTGAAATTATTATGTCATGTCAAGTTTCAACCTTTTCAGAGTTTATTAGTACTCCATTTCAATTTCAGGGTCATTTAGCTCAAAATAAATAATTAAATGCATGAAAAATATCAAATGAAGTCAGAAAGGGTTGAAAATTGATGATGTGCCTTTGAATGATGCATATTGAACACACAAAAAGTAAGGAGTTAAAATAAGTTACTAAGAATGAAATACCTTTGTAATAGATGAGTTTTCGTCGGAAACCAACATACTTCGAAAGAGATTGTCCAATTTGTACACGAAGGGCATCTAGGTTTTGCCGTAACCCTCTCAACTCTTTAGAAGTTTCTATGTGGGTGAAATTATGATGTCACGTCAAGTTTCAACCTTTTCAGAGTTCATTCGTACTCCATTTCAATTTCAGGGTCATTTAGCTCAAAATAAATCATCAAATGCATGAAAAATATCAAATGAAGTCAGAAAGGGTTTAAAATTGATGATGTGCCTTTGAATGGTGCATATTGAACACATAAAAAGTATGGAGCTAAAATAAACTATCAAAAATGAAATCCCTTTGTAATAGATGAGTTTTCGTCGGAAACCATCATACTTCGAAAGAGATTGTCCAATTTGTACACGAAGTGCATCTAGGTTTTGTTGTAACCCTCTCAACACTTTAGAAGTTTCTATGTGGGTGAAATTATGATGTCACGTCAAGTTTCAACCTTTTCAGAGTTCATTCGTACTCCATTTCAATTTTAGGGTCATTTAGCTCAAAATAAATCATCAAATGCATGAAAAATATCAAATGAAGTTAGAAAGGGATGAAAATTGATGATGTGCCTTTGAATGGTGCATATTGAACACACAAAAAGTATGGAGCTAAAATAAACTATCAAAAATGAAATCCCTTTGTAATAGATGAGTTTTCGTCCAAAACCCTCATACTTCGAAAGAGATTGTCCAGTTTGTAGACGAAGTGCATCCAGTTTTTGCTGCAACCCTCTCAAGTGTTTAGAAGTTGCTATGTGGGTGAAATTATGATGTCATGGCAAGTTTCAACCTTTTTAGAGTTCATTTGTACTGCTTTTCAATTTCAGGGTCATTTAGCTCAAAATAAATCATTAAATGCATGTAAAATATCAAATGAAGTCAGAAAGGGTTGAAAATTGATGATGTGCCTTTGAATGGTTCATATTTAACACACAAAAAGTAGGGAGTTATAATAAGTTATTAAGAATGAAATACCTTTGTAATAGATGAGTTTTCGTCAGAAACCACCATACTTCGAAAGAGATTGTCTAGTTTGTACAAGAAGTGCATACAGTTTTTGGCGCAACCCTCTCAACTCTTTAGAAGTTGCAATGTGGGTGAAATTATGATGTCACGTCAAGTTTCAACCTTTTCAGAGTTTATTAGAACTCCATTTCAATTTCAGGGTCATTTAGCTCAAAATAAAAAATTAAATGCATGAAAAATATCAACTGAAGTCAGAAAGGGTTGAAAATTGATGATGTGCCTTTGAATGGAGCATATTGAACACACATAAAGTATGGTGTTAAAATAAGTTATTAAAAATGAAATCCCTTTGTAATAGATTACTTTTCGTCCGAAACCCTCATACTTCGAAACAGATTGTCTAGTTTGTAGACGAAGTGCATCCAGTTCTTGCCGTAACTCTCTTAAGTCTTTGGAAGTTGCTATGTGGGTGAAATTATGATGTCATGCCAAGTTTCAACCTTTTCGGAGTTCATTTGTACTGCTTTTCAATTTCAGGGTCATTTAGCTCAAAATAAATCATTAAAGGCATGAAAAATATCAAATGAAGTCAGAAAGGGTTGAAATTGATGATGTGCATTTGAATGATGCATATTGAACACACAAAAAGTATGGAGCCAAAATAAACTATCAAAAATGAAATCCCTTTGTAATAGATGAGTTTTCGTCGGAAACCATCATACTTCGAAAGAGATTGTCCAATTTGTACACGAAGTGCATCTAGGTTTTGTCGTAACCCTCTCAACACTTTAGAAGTTTCTATGATGGTGAAATTATGATGTCACGTCAAGTTTCAACCTTTTCAGAGTTTATTAGAACTCCCTTTCAATTTCAGGGTCATTTAGCTCAAAATAAAAAATTAAATGCATGAAAAATATCAAATGAAGTCAGAAAGGGTTGAAAATTGATGATGTGCCTTTGAATGGAGCATATTGAACACACATAAAGTATGGTGTTAAAATAAGTTATTAAAAATGAAATCCCTTTGTAATAGATGAGTTTTCGTCCGAAACCCTCATACTTCGAAACAGATTGTCTAGTTTGTAGACAAAGTGCATCCAGTTCTTGCCGTAACTCTCTTAAGTCTTTGGAAGTTGCTATGTGGGTGAAATTATGATGTCATGCCAAGTTTCAACCTTTTCGGAGTTCATTTGTACTGCTTTTCAATTTCAGGGTCATTTAGCTCAAAATAAATCATTCAAGGCATGAAAAATATCAAATGAAGTCAGAAAGGGTTGAAATTGATGATGTGCATTTGAATGATGCATATTGAACACACAAAAAGTATGGAGCTAAAATAAACTATCAAAAATGAAATCCCTTTGTAATAGATGAGTTTTCGTCGGAAACCATCATACTTCGAAAGAGATTGTCCAGTTTGTAGACGAAGTGCATCCAGTTTTTGCTGCAACCCTCTCAAGTGTTTAGAAGTTGCTATGTGGGTGAAATTATGATGTCATGCCAAGTTTCAACCTTTTTGGAGTTCATTTGTACTGCTTTTCAATTTCAGGGTCATTTAGCTCAAAATAAATCATGAAATGCATGAAAAATATCAAATGAAGTCAGAAAGGGTTGAAAATTGATGATGTGCCTTTGAATGGTTTATATTGAACACACAAAAAGTAGGGAGTTATAATAAGTTATTAAGAATGAAATACCTTTGTAATAGATGAGTTTTCGTCAGAAACCATCATACTTCGAAAGAGATTGTCTAGTTTGTACAAGAAGTGCATACAGTTTTTGGCGCAACCCTCTCAACTCTTTAGAAGTTGCAATGTGGGTGAAATTATTATGTCATGTCAAGTTTCAACCTTTTCAGAGTTTATTAGTACTCCATTTCAATTTCAGGGTCATTTAGCTCAAAATAAATAATTAAATGCATGAAAAATATCAAATGAAGTCAGAAAGGGTTGAAAATTGATGATGTGCCTTGGAATGATGCATATTGAACACACAAAAAGTAAGGAGTTAAAATAAGTTACTAAGAATGAAATACCTTTGTAATAGATGAGTTTTCGTCGGAAACCAACATACTTCGAAAGAGATTGTCCAATTTGTACACGAAGGGCATCTAGGTTTTGCCGTAACCCTCTCAACTCTTTAGAAGTTTCTATGTGGGTGAAATTATGATGTCACGTCAAGTTTCAACCTTTTCAGAGTTCATTCGTACTCCATTTCAATTTCATGGTCATTTAGCTCAAAATAAATCATCAAATGCATGAAAAATATCAAATGAAGTCAGAAAGGGTTGAAAATTGATGATGTGCCTTTGAATGGTGCATATTGAACACACAAAAAGTATGGAGCTAAAATAAACTATCAAAAATGAAATCCCTTTCTAATAGATGAGTTTTCGTCGGAAACGATCATACTTCGAAAGAGATTGTCCAATTTGTACACGAAGTGCATCTAGGTTTTGTCGTAACCCTCTCAACACTTTAGAAGTTTCTATGTGGGTGAAATTATGATGTCACGTCAAGTTTCAACCTTTTCAGAGTTCATTCGTACTCCATTTCAATTTTAGGGTCATTTAGCTCAAAATAAATCATCAAATGCATGAAAAATATCAAATGAAGTCAGAAAGGGTTGAAAATTGATGATGTGCCTTTGAATGGTGCATTTTGAGCACACAAAAAGTATGGAGCTAAAATAAACTATCAAAAATGAAATCCCTTTGTAATAGATGAGTTATCGTCGGAAACCATCATACTTCGAAAGAGATTGTCCAATTTGTAGACGAAGTGCATCCAGTTTTTGCTGCAACCCTCTCAACACTTTAGAAGTTGCTATGTGGGTGAAATTATGATGTCACGTCAAGTTTCAACCTTTTCAGAGTTCATTCGTACTCCATTTCAATTTCAGGGTCATTTAGCTCAAAATAAATCATTAAATGCATGTAAAATATCAAATGAAGTCAGAAAGGGTTGAAAATTGATGATGTGCCTTTCAATGGTTCATATTTAACACACAAAAAGTAGGGAGTTATAATAAGTTATTAAGAATGAAATACCTTTGTAATAGATGAGTTTTCGTCAGAAACCACCATACTTCGAAAGAGATTGTCTAGTTTGTACAAGAAGTGCATACAGTTTTTGGCGCAACCCTCTCAACTCTTTAGAAGTTGCAATGTGGGTGAAATTATGATGTCACGTCAAGTTTCAACCTTTTCAGAGTTTATTAGAACTCCATTTCAATTTCAGGGTCATTTAGCTCAAAATAAAAAAATAAATGCATGAAAAATATCAAATGAAGTCAGAAAGGGTTGAAAATTGATGATGTGCCTTTGAATGGAGCATATTGAACACACATAAAGTATGGTGTTAAAATAAGTTATTAAAAATGAAATCCCTTTGTAATAGATTACTTTTCGTCCGAAACCCTCATACTTCGAAACAGATTGTCTAGTTTGTAGACGAAGTGCATCCAGTTCTTGCCGTAACTCTCTTAAGTCTTTGGAAGTTGCTATGTGGGTGAAATTATGATGTCATGCCAAGTTTCAACCTTTTCGGAGTTCATTTGTACTGCTTTTCAATTTCAGGGTCATTTAGCTCAAAATAAATCATTAAAGGCATGAAAAATATCAAATGAAGTCAGAAAGGGTTGAAATTGATGATGTGCATTTGAATGATGCATATTGAACACACAAAAAGTATGGAGCCAAAATAAACTATCAAAAATGAAATCCCTTTGTAATAGATGAGTTTTCGTCGGAAACCATCATACTTCGAAAGAGATTGTCCAATTTGTACACGAAGTGCATCTAGGTTTTGTCGTAACCCTCTCAACACTTTAGAAGTTTCTATGATGGTGAAATTATGATGTCACGTCAAGTTTCAACCTTTTCAGAGTTTATTAGAACTCCATTTCAATTTCAGGGTCATTTAGCTCAAAATAAAAAATTAAATGCATGAAAAATATCAAATGAAGTCAGAAAGGGTTGAAAATTGATGATGTGCCTTTGAATGGAGCATATTGAACACACATAAAGTATGGTGTTAAAATAAGTTATTAAAAATGAAATCCCTTTGTAATAGATGAGTTTTCGTCCGAAACCCTCATACTTCGAAACAGATTGTCTAGTTTGTAGACAAAGTGCATCCAGTTCTTGCCGTAACTCTCTTAAGTCTTTGGAAGTTGCTATGTGGGTGAAATTATGATGTCATGCCAAGTTTCAACCTTTTCGGAGTTCATTTGTACTGCTTTTCAATTTCAGGGTCATTTAGCTCAAAATAAATCATTCAAGGCATGAAAAATATCAAATGAAGTCAGAAAGGGTTGAAATTGATGATGTGCATTTGAATGATGCATATTGAACACACAAAAAGTATGGAGCTAAAATAAACTATCAAAAATGAAATCCCTTTGTAATAGATGAGTTTTCGTCGGAAACCATCATACTTCGAAAGAGATTGTCCAGTTTGTAGACGAAGTGCATCCAGTTTTTGCTGCAACCCTCTCAAGTGTTTAGAAGTTGCTATGTGGGTGAAATTATGATGTCATGCCAAGTTTCAACCTTTTTGGAGTTCATTTGTACTGCTTTTCAATTTCAGGGTCATTTAGCTCAAAATAAATCATGAAATGCATGAAAAATATCAAATGAAGTCAGAAAGGGTTGAAAATTGATGATGTGCCTTTGAATGGTTTATATTGAACACACAAAAAGTAGGGAGTTATAATAAGTTATTAAGAATGAAATACCTTGTAATAGATGAGTTTTCGTCAGAAACCATCATACTTCGAAAGAGATTGTCTAGTTTGTACAAGAAGTGCATACAGTTTTTGGCGCAACCCTCTCAACTCTTTAGAAGTTGCAATGTGGGTGAAATTATTATGTCATGTCAAGTTTCAACCTTTTCAGAGTTTATTAGTACTCCATTTCAATTTCAGGGTCATTTAGCTCAAAATAAATAATTAAATGCATGAAAAATATCAAATGAAGTCAGAAAGGGTTGAAAATTGATGATGTGCCTTGGAATGATGCATATTGAACACACAAAAAGTAAGGAGTTAAAATAAGTTACTAAGAATGAAATACCTTTGTAATAGATGAGTTTTCGTCGGAAACCAACATACTTCGAAAGAGATTGTCCAATTTGTACACGAAGGGCATCTAGGTTTTGCCGTAACCCTCTCAACTCTTTAGAAGTTTCTATGTGGGTGAAATTATGATGTCACGTCAAGTTTCAACCTTTTCAGAGTTCATTCGTACTCCATTTCAATTTCAGGGTCATTTAGCTCAAAATAAATCATCAAATGCATGAAAAATATCAAATGAAGTGAGAAAGGGTTGAAAATTGATGATGTGCCTTTGAATGGTGCATATTGAACACACAAAAAGTATGGAGCTAAAATAAACTATCAAAAATGAAATCCCTTTGTAATAGATGAGTTTTCGTCGGAAACTATCATACTTCGAAAGAGATTGTCCAATTTGTACACGAAGTGCATCTAGGTTTTGTCGTAACCCTCTCAACACTTTAGAAGTTTCTATGTGGGTGAAATTATGATGTCACGTCAAGTTTCAACCTTTTCAGAGTTCATTCGTACTCCATTTCAATTTTAGGGTCATTTAGCTCAAAATAAATCATCAAATGCATGAAAAATATCAAATGAAGTTAGAAAGGGATGAAAATTGATGATGTGCCTTTGAATGGTGCATATTGAACACACAAAAAGTATGGAGCTAAAATAAACTATCAAAAATGAAATCCCTTTGTAATAGATGAGTTTTCGTCCAAAACCCTCATACTTCGAAAGAGATTGTCCAGTTTGTAGACGAAGTGCATCCAGTTTTTGCTGCAACCCTCTCAAGTGTTTAGAAGTTGCTATGTGGGTGAAATTATGATGTCATGCCAAGTTTCAACCTTTTTAGAGTTCATTTGTACTGCTTTTCAATTTCAGGGTCATTTAGCTCAAAATAAATCATTAAATGCATGTAAAATATCAAATGAAGTCAGAAAGGGTTGAAAATTGATGATGTGCCTTTGAATGGTTCATATTTAACACACAAAAAGTAGGGAGTTATAATAAGTTATTAAGAATGAAATACCTTTGTAATACATGAGTTTTCGTCAGAAACCACCATACTTCGAAAGAGATTGTCTAGTTTGTACAAGAAGTGCATACAGTTTTTGGCGCAACCCTCTCAACTCTTTAGAAGTTGCAATGTGGGTGAAATTATGATGTCATGTCAAGTTTCAACCTTTTCAGAGTTTATTAGTACTCCATTTCAATTTCAGGGTCATTTAGCTCAAAATAAATCATCAAATGCATGAAAAATATCAAATGAAGTCAGAAAGGGTTGAAAATTGATGATGTGCCTTTGAATGATGCATATTGAACACACAAAAAGTAAGGAGTTAAAATAAGTTACTAAGAATGAAATACCTTTGTAATAGATGAGTTTTCGTCGGAAACCATCATACTTCGAAAGAGATTGTCCAATTTGTACACGAAGTGCATCTAGGTTTTGCCGTAACCCTCTCAACTCTTTAGAAGTTTCTATATGGGTGAAATTATGACGTCACGTCAAGTTTCAACCTTTTCAGAGTTCATTCGTACTCCATTTCAATTTCAGGGTCAATTAGCTCAAAATAAATCATCAAATGCATGAAAAATATCAAATGAAGTCAGAAAGGGTTGAAAATTGATGATGTGCCTTTGAATGGTGCATATTGAACACACAAAAAGTATGGAGCTAAAATAAACTATCAAAAATGAAATCCCTTTGTAATAGATGAGTTTTCGTCCAAAACCCTCATACTTCGAAAGAGATTGTCCAGTTTGTAGACGAAGTGCATCCAGTTTTAGCTGCAACCCTCTCAAGTGTTTAGAAGTTGCTATGTGGGTGAAATTATGATGTCATGCCAAGTTTCAACCTTTTTGGAGTTCATTTGTACTGCTTTTCAATTTTAGGGTCATTTAGCTCAAAATAAATCATTAAATGCATGAAAAATATGAAATGAAGTCAGAAAGGGTTGAAAATTGATGATGTGCCTTTGAATGGTTCATATTGAACACACAAAAAGTAGGGAGTTATAATAAGTTATTAAGAATGAAATACCTTTGTAATAGATGAGTTTTCGTCAGAAACCATCATACTTCGAAAGAGATTGTCTAGTTTGTACAAGAAGTGCATACAGTTTTTGGCGCAACCCTCTCAACTCTTTAGAAGTTGCAATGTGGGTGAAATTATGATGTCATGTCAAGTTTCAACCTTTTCAGAGTTTATTAGTACTCCATTGCAATTTCAGGGTCATTTAGCGCAAAATAAATAATTAAATGCATGAAAAATATCAAATGAAGTCAGAAAGGGTTGAAAATTCATGATGTGCCTTTGAATGATGCATATTGAACACATAAAAAGTAAGGAGTTAAAATAAGTTACTAAGAATGAAATACCTTTGTAATAGATGAGTTTCCGTCGGAAACCATCATACTTCGAAAGAGATTGTCCAATTTGTACACGAAGTGCATCTAGGTTTTGCCGTAACCCTCTCAACTCTTTAGAAGTTTCTATGTGGGTGAAATTATGATGTCACGTCAAGTTTCAACCTTTTCAGAGTTCATTCATACTCCATTTCAATTTCAGGGTCATTTAGCTCAAAATAAATCATCAAATGCATGAAAAATATCAAATGAAGTCAGAAAGGGTTGAAAATTGATGATGTGCCTTTGAATGGTGCATATTGAACACACAAAAAGTATGGAGCTAAAATAAACTATCAAAAATGAAATCCCTTTGTAATAGATGAGTATTCGTCGGAAACCATCATACTTCGAAAGAGATTGTCCAATTTGTACACGAAGTGCATCTAGGTTTTGTCGTAACCCTCTCAACTCTTTAGAAGTTTTTATGTGGGTGAAATTATGATGTCACGTCAAGTTTCAACCTTTTCAGAGTTCATTCGTACTCCATTTCAATTTCAGGGTCATTTAGCTCAAAATAAATCATCAAATGCATGAAAAATATCAAATGAAGTCAGAAAGGGTTGAAAATTGATGATGTGCCTTTGAATGGTGCATATTGAACACACAAAAAGTATGGAGCTAAAATAAACTATAAAAAATGAAATCCCTTTGTAATAGATGAGTTTTCGTCCAAAACCCTCATACTTCGAAAGAGATTGTCCAGTTTGTAGACGAAGTGCATCCAGTTTTTGCTGCAACACTCTCAAGTGTTTAGAAGTTGCTATGTGGGTGAAATTATGATGTCATGCCAAGTTTCAACCTTTTTAGAGTTCATTTGTACTGCTATTCAATTTCAGGGTCATTTAGCTCAAAATAAATCATTAAATGCATGAAAAATATCAAATGAAGTCAGAAAGGGTTGAAAATTGATGATGTGCCTTTGAATGGTTCATATTGAACACACAAAAAGTAGGGAGTTATAATAAGTTATTAAGAATGAAATACCTTTGTAATAGATGAGTTTTCGTCGGAAACCATCATACTTCGAAAGAGATTCTCCAATTTGTACACGAAGTGCATCTAGGTTTTGCCGTAACCCTCTCAACTCTTTAGAAGTTTCAATGTGGGTGAAATTATGATGTCATGTCAAGTTTCAACCTTTTCAGAGTTTATTAGTACTCCATTTCAATTTCAGGGTCATTTAGCTCAAAATAAATAATTAAATGCATGAAAAATATCAAATGAAGTCACAAAGGGTTGAAAATTGATGATGTGCCTTTGAATGATGCTTATTGAACACATAAAAAGTTAGGAGTTAAAATAAGTTACTAAGAATGAAATACCTTTGTAATAAATGAGTTTTCGTCGGAAACCATCATACTTCGAAAGAGATTCTCCAACTTGTACACGAAGTGCATCTAGGTTTTGCCGTAACCCTCTCAACTCTTTAGAAGTTTCTATGTGGGTAAAATTATGATGTCACGTCAAGTTTCAACCTTTTCAGAGTTCATTCGTACTCCATTTCAATTTCAGGGTCATTTAGCTCAAAATAAATCATCAAATGCATGAAAAATATCAAATGAAGTCAGAAAGGGTTGAAAATTGATGATGTGCCTTTGAATGGTGCATATTGAACACACAAAAAGTAAGGAGTTAAAATAAGTTATTAAGAATGAAATGCCTTTGTAATAGATGAGTTTTCGTAGGAAACCATCATACTTCGAAAGAGATTGTCCAATTTGTACACGAAGTGCATCTAGGTTTTGTCGTAACCTTCTCAACTCTTTAGAAGTTTCTATGTGGGTGAAATTATGATGTCACGTCAAGTTTCAACCTTTTCAGAGTTCATTCGTACTCCATTTCAATTTCTGGGTCATTTAGCTGAAAATAAATCATCAAATGAATGAAAAATATCAAATGAAGTCAGAAAGGGTTGAAAATTGATGATGTGCCTTTGAATGGTGCATATTGAACACACAAAAAGTATGTAGTTATAATAAGTTATCAAAAATGGAATCCCTTTGTAATAGATGAGTTTTCGTCCAAATCCCTCATACTTCGAAAGAGATTGTCCAGTTTGTAGACGAAGTGCATCCAGATTTTGCTACAACCCTCTCAAGTGTTTAGAAGTTGCTATGTGGGTGAAATTATGATGTCATGCCAAGTTTCAACCTTTTTAGAGTTCATTTGTACTGCTTTTCAATTTCAGGGTCATTTAGCTCAAAATAAATCATTAAATGCATGAAATATATCAAATGAAGTCAGAAAGGGTTGAAAATTGATGATGCGCCTTTGAATTGTTCATATTGAACACACAAAAAGTAGGGAGTTATAATAAGTTATTAAGAATGAAATACCTTTGTAATAGATGAGTTTTCGTCAGAAACCATCATACTTCGAAAGAGTTTTTCTAGTTTGTACAAGAAGTGCATACAGTTTTTGCCGTAACCCTCTCAACTCTTTAGAAGTTTCTATGTGGGTGAAATTATGATGTCACGTCAAGTTTCAACCTTTTCAGAGTTCATTCGTACTCCATTTCAATTTTAGGGTCATTTAGCTCAAAATAAATCATCAAATGCATGAAAAATATCAAATGAAGTTAGAAAGGGATGAAAATTGATGATGTGCCTTTGAATGGTGCATATTGAACACACAAAAAGTATGGAGCTAAAATAAACTATCAAAAATGAAATCCCTTTGTAATAGATGAGTTTTCGTCCAAAACCCTCATACTTCGAAAGAGATTGTCCAGTTTGTAGACGAAGTGCATCCAGTTTTTGCTGCAACCCTCTCAAGTGTTTAGAAGTTGCTATGTGGGTGAAATTATGATGTCATTCCAAGTTTCAACCTTTTTAGAGTTCATTTGTACTGCTTTTCAATTTCAGGGTCATTTAGCTCAAAATAAATCATTAAATGCATGTAAAATATCAAATGAAGTCAGAAAGGGTTGAAAATTGATGATGTGCCTTTGAATGGTTCATATTTAACACACAAAAAGTAGGGAGTTATAATAAGTTATTAAGAATGAAATACCTTTGTAATACATGAGTTTTCGTCAGAAACCACCATACTTCGAAAGAGATTGTCTAGTTTGTACAAGAAGTGCATACAGTTTTTGGCGCAACCCTCTCAACTCTTTAGAAGTTGCAATGTGGGTGAAATTATGATGTCATGTCAAGTTTCAACCTTTTCAGAGTTTATTAGTACTCCATTTCAATTTCAGGGTCATTTAGCTCAAAATAAATCATCAAATGCATGAAAAATATCAAATGAAGTCAGAAAGGGTTGAAAATTGATGATGTGCCTTTGAATGATGCATATTGAACACACAAAAAGTAAGGAGTTAAAATAAGTTACTAAGAATGAAATACCTTTGTAATAGATGAGTTTTCGTCGGAAACCATCATACTTCGAAAGAGATTGTCCAATTTGTACACGAAGTGCATCTAGGTTTTGCCGTAACCCTCTCAACTCTTTAGAAGTTTCTATGTGGGTGAAATTATGACGTCACGTCAAGTTTCAACCTTTTCAGAGTTCATTCGTACTCCATTTCAATTTCAGGGTCAATTAGCTCAAAATAAATCATCAAATGCATGAAAAATATCAAATGAAGTCAGAAAGGGTTGAAAATTGATGATGTGCCTTTGAATGGTGCATATTGAACACACAAAAAGTATGGAGCTAAAATAAACTATCAAAAATGAAATCCCTTTGTAATAGATGAGTTTTCGTCCAAAACCCTCATACTTCGAAAGAGATTTTCCAGTTTGTAGACGAAGTGCATCCAGTTTTAGCTGCAACCCTCTCAAGTGTTTAGAAGTTGCTATGTGGGTGAAATTATGATGTCATGCCAAGTTTCAACCTTTTTGGAGTTCATTTGTATTGCTTTTCAATTTTAGGGTCATTTAGCTCAAAATAAATCATTAAATGCATGAAAAATATGAAATGAAGTCAGAAAGGGTTGAAAATTGATGATGTGCCTTTGAATGGTTCATATTGAACACACAAAAAGTAGGGAGTTATAATAAGTTATTAAGAATGAAATACCTTTGTAATAGATGAGTTTTCGTCAGAAACCATCATACTTCGAAAGAGATTGTCTAGTTTGTACAAGAAGTGCATACAGTTTTTGGCGCAACCCTCTCAACTCTTTAGAAGTTGCAATGTGGGTGAAATTATGATGTCATGTCAAGTTTCAACCTTTTCAGAGTTTATTAGTACTCCATTGCAATTTCAGGGTCATTTAGCGCAAAATAAATAATTAAATGCATGAAAAATATCAAATGAAGTCAGAAAGGGTTGAAAATTGATGATGTGCCTTTGAATGATGCATATTGAACACATAAAAAGTAAGGAGTTAAAATAAGTTACTAAGAATGAAATACCTTTGTAATAGATGAGTTTCCGTCGGAAACCATCATACTTCGAAAGAGATTGTCCAATTTGTACACGAAGTGCATCTAGGTTTTGCCGTAACCCTCTCAACTCTTTAGAAGTTTCTATGTGGGTGAAATTATGATGTCACGTCAAGTTTCAACCTTTTCAGAGTTCATTCATACTCCATTTCAATTTCAGGGTCATTTAGCTCAAAATAAATCATCAAATGCATGAAAAATATCAAATGAAGTCAGAAAGGGTTGAAAATTGATGATGTGCCTTTGAATGGTGCATATTGAACACACAAAAAGTATGGAGCTAAAATAAACTATCAAAAATGAAATCCCTTTGTAATAGATGAGTATTCGTTGGAAACCATCATACTTCGAAAGAGATTGTCCAATTTGTACACGAAGTGCATCTAGGTTTTGTCGTAACCCTCTCAACTCTTTAGAAGTTTGTATGTGGGTGAAATTATGATGTCACGTCAAGTTTCAACCTTTTCAGAGTTCATTCGTACTCCATTTCAATTTCAGGGTCATTTAGCTCAAAATAAATCATCAAATGCATGAAAAATATCAAATGAAGTCAGAAAGGGTTGAAAATTGATGATGTGCCTTTGAATGGTGCATATTGAACACACAAAAAGTATGGAGCTAAAATAAACTATAAAAAATGAAATCCCTTTGTAATAGATGAGTTTTCGTCCAAAACCCTCATACTTCGAAAGAGATTGTCCAGTTTGTAGACGAAGTGCATCCAGTTTTTGCTGCAACACTCTCAAGTGTTTAGAAGTTGCTATGTGGGTGAAATTATGATGTCATGCCAAGTTTCAACCTTTTTAGAGTTCATTTGTACTGCTATTCAATTTCAGGGTCATTTAGCTCAAAATAAATCATTAAATGCATGAAAAATATCAAATGAAGTGAGAAAGGGTTGAAAATTGATGATGTGCCTTTGAATGGTTCATATTGAACACACAAAAAGTAGGGAGTTGTAATAAGTTATTAAGAATGAAATACCTTTGTAATAGATGAGTTTTCGTCGGAAACCATCATACTTCGAAAGAGATTCTCCAATTTGTACAAGAAGTGCATCTAGGTTTTGCCGTAACCCTCTCAACTCTTTAGAAGTTTCAATGTGGGTGAAATTATGATGTCATGTCAAGTTTCAACCTTTTCAGAGTTTATTAGTACTCCATTTCAATTTCAGGGTCATTTAGCTCAAAATAAATAATTAAATGCATGAAAAATATCAAATGAAGTCACAAAGGGTTGAAAATTGATGATGTGCCTTTGAATGATGCTTATTGAACACATAAAAAGTTAGGAGTTAAAATAAGTTACTAAGAATGAAATACCTTTGTAATAAATGAGTTTTCGTCGGAAACCATCATACTTCGAAAGAGATTCTCCAACTTGTACACGAAGTGCATCTAGGTTTTGCCGTAACCCTCTCAACTCTTTAGAAGTTTCTATGTGGGTGAAATTATGATGTCACGTCAAGTTTCAACCTTTTCAGAGTTCATTCGTACTCCATTTCAATTTCAGGGTCATTTAGCTCAAAATAAATCATCAAATGCATGAAAAATATCAAATGAAGTCAGAAAGGGTTGAAAATTGATGATGTGCCTTTGAATGGTGCATATTGAACACACAAAAAGTAAGGAGTTAAAATAAGTTATTAAGAATGAAATGCCTTTGTAATAGATGAGTTTTCGTAGGAAACCATCATACTTCGAAAGAGATTGTCCAATTTGTACACCAAGTGCATCTAGGTTTTGTCGTAACCTTCTCAACTCTTTAGAAGTTTCTATGTGGGTGAAATTATGATGTCACGTCAAGTTTCAACCTTTTCAGAGTTCATTCGTACTCCATTTCAATTTCTGGGTCATTTAGCTGAAAATAAATCATCAAATGCATGAAAAATATCAAATGAAGTCAGAAAGGGTTGAAAATTGATGATGTGCCTTTGAATGGTGCATATTGAACACACAAAAAGTATGTAGTTATAATAAGTTATCAAAAATGGAATCCCTTTGTAATAGATGAGTTTTCGTCCAAATCCCTCATACTTCGAAAGAGATTGTCCAGTTTGTAGACGAAGTGCATCCAGATTTTGCTACAACCCTCTCAAGTGTTTAGAAGTTGCTATGTGGGTGAAATTATGATGTCATGCCAAGTTTCAACCTTTTTAGAGTTCATTTGTACTGCTTTTCAATTTCAGGGTCATTTAGGTCAAAATAAATCATTAAATGCATGAAATATATCAAATGAAGTCAGAAAGGGTTGAAAATTGATGATGTGCCTTTGAATTGTTCATATTGAACACACAAAAAGTAGGGAGTTATAATAAGTTATTAAGAATGAAATACCTTTGTAATAGATGAGTTTTCGTCAGAAACCATCATACTTCGACAGAGTTTTTCTAGTTTGTACAAGAAGTGCATACAGTTTTTGGCGCAACCCTCTCAACTCTTTAGAAGTTGCAATGTGGGTGAAATTATGATGTCATGTCAAGTTTCAACCTTTTCAGAGTTTATTAGTACTCCATTTCAATTTCAGGGTCATTTAGCTCAAAATAAATAATTAAATGCATAAAAAATATCAAATGAAGTCAGAAAGGGGTGAAAATTGATGATCTGCCTTTGAATGATGCATATTGAACACACAAAAAGTTAGGAGTTAAAATAAGTTACTAAGAATGAAATACCTTTGTAATAGATGAGTTTTCGTCGAAAACCATCATACTTCGAAAGAGATTGTCCAATTTGGACACGAAGTGCATCTAGGTTTTGTCGTAACCCTCTCAACTCTTTAGAAGTTTCTATGTGGGTGAAATTATGATGTCACGTCAAGTTTCAACCTTTTCAGAGTTCATTCATACTCCATTTAAATTTCAGGGTCATTTAGCTCAAAATAAATCATCAAATGCATCAAAAATATCAAATGAAGTCAGAAAGGGTTGAAAATTGATGATGTGCCTTTGCATGGTGCATATTGAACACACAAAATATATAGAGCTAAAATAAACTATCAAAAATGAAATCCCTTTGTAATAGATGAGTTTTCGTCCAAAACCCTCATACTTCGAAAGAGATTGTCCAGTTTGTAGACGAAGTGCATCCAGTTTTTGCTGCAACCCTCTCAAGTGTTTAGAAGTTGCTATGTGGGTGAAATTATGATGTCATGCCAAGTTTCAACCTTTCTAGAGTTCATTTGTACTGCTTTTCAATTTCAGGGTCATTTAGCTCAAAATAAATCATTAAATGCATGAAAAATATCAAATGAAGTCAGAAAGGGTTGAAAATTGATGATGTGCCTTTGAATGGTTCATATTGAACACACAAAAAGTAAGGAGTTAAAATAAGTTATTAAGAATGAAATACCTTTGTAATAGATGAGTTTTCGTCAGAAACCATCATACTTCGAAAGAGATTGTCTAGTTTGTACAAGAAGTGCATACAGTTTTTGGCGCAACCGTCTCAACTCTTTAGAAGTTGCAATGTGGGTGAAATTATGATGTCATGTCAAGTTTCAACCTTTTCAGAGTTTATTAGTACTCCATTTCAATTTCAGGGTCATTTAGCTCAAAATAAATAATTAAATGCATGAAAAATATCAAATGAAGTCAGAAAGGGTTGAAAATTGATGATGTGCCTTTGAATGGAGCATATTGAACACACATAAAGTATGGTGTTAAAATATGTTATTAAAAATGAAATCCCTTTGTAATAGATGAGTTTTCGTCCAAAACCCTCATACTTCGAAACAGATTGTCTAGTTTTTAGACGAAGTGCATCCAGTTCTTGCTGTAACTCTCTCAAGTCTTTGGAAGTTGCTATGTGGGTGAAATTATGATTTTATGCCAAGTTTCAACCTTTTCGGCGTTCATTTGTACCGCTTTTCAATTTCAGGGTCATTTAGCTCAAAATGAATCATTAAAGGCATGAAAAATATCTAATGCAGTCAGAAAGGGTTGAAATTGATGATGTGCATTTGAATGGTGCATATTGAACACACAAAAAGTATGGAGTTAAAATAGGTTATTAAGAATGATATCCGTTTGTAATAGATGAGTTTTCATCCGAGACCCTCATACTTCGAAACAGATTGTCTAGTTTGTAAACGAAGTGCATCGAGTTTTTCCGTAAACCTCTCAAGTCTTTAGAAGTTGCTATGTGGGTGAAATTATGATGTCATGGCAAGTTTCAAACTTTTCACAGTTCATTTGTACTACTTTTCAATTTCAGGGTCATTTAGCTCAACATAAATCATTAAATGCATGAAAAATATCAAATGAAGTCAGAAAGGGTTCAAAATTGATGATGTGCCTTTGAATGATGCATATTGAACACACAAAAAGTAAGGAGTTAAAATAAGTTATTAAGAATGAAATACCTTTGTAATAGATGAGTTTTCGTCGGAAACTATCATACTTCGAAAGAGATTGTCCAATTTGTACACGAAGTGCATCCAGGTGTTGCCGTAACCCTCTCAACTCGTTAGAAGTTGCTATGTGGGTGAAATTCTGATGTCACGTCAAGTGTCAACCTTTTCAGAGTTCATTCGTACTCCATTTCAATTTCAGGGTCATTTAGCTCAAAATAAATCATCAAATGCATGAAAAATATCAAATGAAGTCAGAAAGGGTTGAAAATTGATGATGTGCCTTTGAATGGTGCATATTGAACACACAAAAAGTATGGAGTTAAAATAAACTATCAAAAATGAAATCCCTTTGTAATAGATGAGTTTTTGTCCAAAACCCTCATACATCGAAAGAGATTGTCCAGTTTGTAGACGAAGTGCATCCAGTTTTTGCTGCAACCCTCTCAAGTGTTTAGAAGTTGCTATGTGGGTGAAATTATGATGTCATGCCAAGTTTCAACCTTTTTAGAGTTCATTTGTACTGCTTTTCAATTTCAGGGTCATTTAGCTCAAAATAAATCATTAAATGCATGAAAAATATCAAATGAAGTCAGAAAGGGTTCAAAATTGATGATGTGACTTTGAATGGTGCATATTGAACACAGAAAAAGTAAGGAGCTAAAATAAGTTATTAAGAATGAAATCCGTTTGTAATAAATGAGTTTTCGTCGGAAACCATCATACTTCGAAAGAGATTGTCTAGTTTGGACACGAAGTGCATCCAATTTTTGCCGTAACCCTCTCAACTCTTTAGAAGTTGCTATGTGGGTGAAATTATGATCTCATGCCAAGTTTCAACCTTTTCCGAGTTCATTTGTACTGCATTTCAATTTCAGGTTCATTTAGCTCAAAATAAATCATGAAATGCATGAAAAATATCAAATGAAGTCAAAAAGGGTTGAAAATTGATGATGAGCCTTTGAATGGTGCATATTGAACACACAAAAAGTATGGAGTTAAAATAAGTTATTAAAAACGAAATACCTTTGTAATAGAGGAGTTTTCGTTCGAAACCCTCATACTTCGAAACAGATTGTCTAGTATGTACACGAAGTGCATCTAGTTTTTGCCGTAACCCTCTCAACTCTATAGAAGTTGCTATGTGGGTGAAATTATGATCTCATGCCAAATTTCAACCTTTTCCGAGTTCATTTGTACTGCATTTCAATTTCAGGATCATTTAGCTCAAAATAAATCATTAAATGCATGAAAAATATCAAATGAAGTCAAAAAGGGTTGAAAATTGATGATGAGCCTTTGAATGGTGCATATTGAACACAAAAAAAGTATGGAGTTAAAATAAGTTATTAAAAACGAAATACCTTTGTAATAGAGGAGTTTTCGTTCGAAACCCTCATACTTCGAAACAGATTGTCTAGTATGTACACGAAGTGCATCTAGTTTTTGCCGTAACCCTCTCAACTCTTTAAAAGTTTCTAAGTGGGTGAAATTATTATGTCATGCCAAGTTTCAACCTTTTCAGAGTTCATTTGTACTACTTTTCAATTTCAGGGTCATTTAGCTCAAAATAAATCATTAAAGGCATGAAAAACATCAAATGAAGTCAAAAAGGGTTGAAATTGATGATGTGCCTTTGAATGGTGCATATTGAACACACAAAAAGCATGGAGTTAAAATAGGTTATTAAGAATGAAATCTCTTTGTAATAGATGATTTTTCATCTAATACCCTCATACTTTGAAAGAGATTGTCTAGTTTGTAGACAAAGTGCATCCAGTTTGTGCCATAACCGTCTCAAGTCTTTAGAAGTTGCTATGCAGGTGAAATTATGATGTCATGCCAAGTTTCAACCTTTTCAGAGTTCATTTGTACTGCTTTTCGATTTTAGGGTTATTTAGCTCAAAATAAATCATTAAATGCATGAAAAATGTCAAATGAAGTCAGAAAGGGTTGAAAATTGATGATGTGCCTTTCAATGGTGCATATTGAACACACAAAAAGTATGGTGTTAAAATAAGTTATTAAAATGAAATTCCTTTCTAATAGATGAGTTTTCGTGCGAAACCCTGATACTTCGAAAGCGATTCTCCAGTTTGTAGACGAAGTGCATCCAATTTTTGCCGTAACCCTCTCAAGTCTTTAGAAGTTGCTATGTGTGTGAAATTTTATGTCATGCCAAATTTCAATCTTTTCAGTGTTTATTTGTACTGCTTTTCAAGTTCAGGGTTATTTAGCTCAAACTAAATCATTAAAACCATGAAAAATATCAAATGAATTCAGAAAGGGTTGAAAATTGATGACGTGCCTTTGAATGGTGCATATTGAACACACAAAAAATATGGAGTTAAACTAAGTTATTAAAAATGAAATCCCTTTCTAATAGATGAGTTTTCGTCTGAAACCCTCATACTTCGAAAGACATTGTCCAGAATGTAGACGAAGTGCATCCAGTTTTTTGCCGTAACCCTCTCAAATCTTTAGAAGTTGCTATGTGGGTGAAATTATGATGTCATGCCAAGTTTCAACCTTTTCAGAGTTCATTTGTACTACTTTTAATTTCATGGTCATTTAGCTCAAAATAAATCATTAAATGCAGGTAAAATATGAAATGAAGTCAAAAAGGGTTCAAAATTGATGATGTGCCTTTGAATGGTCCATATTGAACACACAAAAAGTATGGAGTTAAAATAAGTTACTAAAAATGAAATCCCTTTGTAATAGATGAGTTTTCATGCGAAACCCTGTAATTCGAAAGAGATTCTCAAGTTTGTAGACGAAGTGCATCCAATTTTTGCCGTAACCCTCTCAAGTCGTTAGAAGTTGCTATGTGTGTGAAATTTTATGTCATGCCAAATTTAAATATTTTCAGAGTTTATTTCTACTGCTTTTCAAGTTCAGGGTCATTTAGCTCAAAATAAATCATTAAAAGCATGACAAATATCAAATGAATTCAAAAAGGGTTGAAAATTGATGGTGTGCCTTTGAATGGTGCATATTGAACACACAAAAAGCATGGAGTTAAAATAGGTTATTAAGAATGAAATCCCTTTGTAATAGATGAGTTTTCACCTAAAACCCTCATACTTCGAAAGAGATTGTCTAGTTTGTAGACAAAGTGCATCCAGTTTTTGCGATAACCCTCTCAAGTCTTTAGAAGTTGCTATGCAGGTGAAATTATGATGTCATGCCAAGTTTCAACCTTTTCAGAGTTCATTTGTACTGCTTTTCAATTTTAGGGTCATTTAGCTCAAAATAAATCATTAAATGCATGAAAAATGTCAAATGAAGTCAGAAAGGGTTGAAAATTGATGATGTGCCTTTGAATGGTGCGTATTGAACACACAAAAAGTATGGTGTTAAAATAAGTTATTAAAAATGAAATCCCTTTGTAATAGATGAGTTTTCATGCGAAACCCTGATACTTCGAAAGCGATTCTCCAGTTTGTAGACGAAATGCAACCAATTTTTGCTGTAACCTTCTTAGGTCTTTAGAAGTTGCTATGTGGGTGAAATTATGATGACATGCCAAGTTTCAACGTTTTCAGAGTTCATTAGTACTCCATTTTAATTTCAGGGTCATTTAGCTCAAAATAAATCATTAAAGGCATGAAAAATATCAAATGAAGTCAGAAAGGGTTGAAAATTGATGATGTGCCTTTGAATGGTTCATATTGACCACACAAAAAGTAAGGAGTTAAAATAAGTTATTAAGAATGAAATACCTTTGTAATAGATGAGTTTTCATCAGAAACCATCATACTTCGAAAGAGATTGTCTAGTTTGTACAAGAACTGCATACAGTTTTTGGTGCAACCCTCTCAACTCTTTAGAAGTTGCAATGTGGGTGAAATTATGATGCCATGTCAGGTTTTAACCTTTTCAGAGTTTATTAGTACTCCATTTCAATTTCAGGGTCATTTAACTCAAAATAAATAAATAAATGCATGAAAAATATCAAATGAAGTCAGAAAAGGTTGAAAATTGATGATATGCCTTTGAATGGAGCATATTAAACACATATAAAGTATGGTGTTATAATAAGTTATTAAAAATGAAATCCCTTTGTAATAGATGAGTTTTCGTCCGAAACCCTCATACTTCGAAACAAATTGTCTAGTTTGTAGACGAAGTGCATCCAGTTCTTGTCGTAACTCTCTCAAGTATTTGGAAGTTGCTATGTGGGTGAAATTATGATGTCATGCCAAGTTTCAACCTTTTCGGAGTTCATTTGTACTGCTTTTCAATTTCAGGGTCATTTAGCTCAAAATAAATCATTAAAGGCATGAAAAATATCAAATGAAGTCAGAAAGGGTTGAAATTGATGATGTGCATTTGAATGGTGCATATTGAACACACAAAAAGTATGGAGTTAAAATAAGTTATTAAGAATGAAATACCTTTGTAATAGATGAGTTTTCGTCGGAAACCATCATACTTCGAAAGAGATTGTCCAATTTGTACACGAAGTGCATCCAGTTTTTGCCGTAACCCTCTCAACTCTTTAGAAGTTGCTATGTGGGTGAAATTATGATGTCACGTCAAGTTTCAACCTTTTCAGAGTTCATTCGTACTCCATTTAAATTTCAGGGTCATTTAGCTCAAAATAAATCATCAAATGCATGAAAAATATCAAATGAAGTCAGAAAGGGTTGAAAATTGATGATGTGCCTTGGAATGGTGCATATTGAACACACAAAAAGTATGGAGTTAAAATAAACTATCAAAAATGAAATCCCTTTGTAATAGATGAGTTTTCGTCCGAAACCCTCATACTTCGAAAGAGATTGTCCAGTTTGTAGACGAAGTGCATCCAGTTTTTGTTGCAACCCTCTCATGTGTTTAGAAGTTGCTATGTGGGTGAAATTACGATGTCAGGCCAAGTTTCAACCTTTTTAGAGTTCATTTGTACTTCTTTTCAATTTCAGGGTCATTTAGCTCAAAATAAATCATTAAATGCATGAAAAATATCAAATGAAGTCAAAAAGGGTTCAAAATTGATGATGTGACTTTGAATGGTGCATATTGAATACAGAAAAAGTAAGGAGCTAAAATAAGTTATTAAGGATGAAATCCCTTTGTAATAAATGAGTTTTCGTCGGAAACCATCATACTTCGAAAGAGATTATCTAGTTTGGACACGAATTGCATCCAATTTTTGCCGTAACCCTCTCAACTCTTTAGAAGTTGCTATGTGGGTGAAATTATGATGTCATGCCAAGTTTCAACCTTTTCAGAGTTCATTTGTACTGCATTTCAATTTTAGGTTGATTTAGCTCAAAATAAATCATTAAATGCATGAAAAATATCAAATGAAGTCAGAAAGGGTTGAAAATTGATGATGAGCCTTTGAGTGGTGCATATTGAACACACAAAAAGTATGGAGTTAAAATAAGTTATTAAAAACGAAATACCTTTGTAATAGAGGAGTTTTCGTTCGAAACCCTTATACTTCGAAACAGATTGTCCAGTTTGTACACGAAGTGCATCCAGTTTTTGCCGTAAGCCTCTCGACTCTTTAGAAGTTTCTAAGTGGGTGAAATTATGATGTCATGCCAAGTTTCAACCTTTTCAGAGTTCATTTGTACTGCTTTTCAATGTGAGGCTAATTTAGCTCAAAATAAATCATTAAAGGCATGAAAAACATCAAATGAAGTCAGAAAGGGTTGAAATTTATGATGTGCCTTTGAATGGTGCATATTGAACACACAAAAAGCATGGAGTTAAAATAGGTTATTAAGAATGAAATCCCTTTGTAGTAGATGAGTTTTCACCTAAAACCCTCATACTTCGAAAGAGATTGTCTAGTTTGTAGACAAAGTGCATCCAGTTTTTTCGATAACCCTCTCAAGTCTTTAGAAGTTGCTATGCAAGTGAAATTATGATGTCATGCCAAGTTTCAACCTTTTCAGAGTTCATTTGTACTGCTTTTCAATTTTAGGGTCATTTAGCTCAAAATAAATCATTAAATGCATGAAAAATGTCAAATGAAGTCAGAAAGGGTTGAAAATTGATGATGTGCCTTTGAATGGTGCGTATTCAACACACAAAAAGTATGGTGTTAAAATAAGTTATTAAAAATGAAATCCCTTTGTAATAGATGAGTTTTCATGCGAAACCCTGATACTTCGAAAGCGATTCTCCAGTTTGTAGACGAAATGCAACCAATTTTTGCTGTAACCTTCTTAGGTCTTTAGAAGTTGCTATGTGGGTGAAATTATGATGACATGCCAAGTTTCAACGTTTTCAGAGTTCATTAGTACTCCATTTTAATTTCAGGGTCATTTAGCACAAAATAAATCATTAAAGGCATGAAAAATATCAAATGAAGTCAGAAAGGGTTGAAAATTGATGATGTGCCTTTGAATGGTCCATATTGAACACACAAAAAGTATGGAGTTAAAATAAGTTACTAAAAATGAAATCCCTTTGTAATAGATGAGTTTTCATGCGAAACCCTGTAATTCGAAAGAGATTCTCAAGTTTGTAGACGAAGTGCATCCAATTTTTGCCGTAACCCTCTCAAGTCGTTAGAAGTTGCTATGTGTGTGAAATTTTATGTCATGCCAAATTTAAATATTTTCAGAGTTTATTTGTACTGCTTTTCAAGTTCAGGGTCATTTAGCTCAAAATAAATCATTAAAAGCATGACAAATATCAAATGAATTCAAAAAGGGTTGAAAATTGATGGTGTGCCTTTGAATGGTGCATATTGAACACACAAAAAGCATGGAGTTAAAATAGGTTATTAAGAATGAAATCGCTTTGTAATAGATGAGTTTTCACCTAAAACCCTCATACTTCGAAAGAGATTGTCTAGTTTGTAGACAAAGTGCATCCAGTTTTTGCGATAACCCTCTCAAGTCTTTAGAAGTTGCTATGCAGGTGAAATTATGATGTCATGCCAAGTTTCAACCTTTTCAGAGTTCATTTGTACTGCTTTTCAATTTTAGGGTCATTTAGCTCAAAATAAATCATTAAATGCATGAAAAATGTCAAATGAAGTCAGAAAGGGTTGAAAATTGATGATGTGCCTTTGAATGGTGCGTATTGAACACACAAAAAGTATGGTGTTAAAATAAGTTATTAAAAATGAAATCCCTTTGTAATAGATGAGTTTTCATGCGAAACCCTGATACTTCGAAAGCGATTCTCCAGTTTGTAGACGAAATGCAACCAATTTTTGCTGTAACCTTCTTAGGTCTTTAGAAGTTGCTATGTGGGTGAAATTATGATGACATGCCAAGTTTCAACGTTTTCAGAGTTCATTAGTACTCCATTTTAATTTCAGGGTCATTTAGCTCAAAATAAATCATTAAAGGCATGAAAAATATCAAATGAAGTCAGAAAGGGTTGAAAATTGATGATGTGCCTTTGAATGGTTCATATTGACCACACAGAAAGTAAGGAGTTAAAATAAGTTATTAAGAATGAAATACCTTTGTAATAGATGAGTTTTCATCAGAAACCATCATACTTCGAAAGAGATTGTCTAGTTTGTACAAGAACTGCATACAGTTTTTGGTGCAACCCTCTCAACTCTTTAGAAGTTGCAATGTGGGTGAAATTATGATGCCATGTAAAGTTTTAACCTTTTCAGAGTTTATTAGTACTCCATTTCAATTTCAGGGTCATTTAACTCAAAATAAATAAATAAATGCATGAAAAATATCAAATGAAGTCAGAAAAGGTTGAAAATTGATGATATGCCTTTGAATGGAGCATATTAAACACATATAAAGTATGGTGTTATAATAAGTTATTAAAAATGAAATCCCTTTGTAATAGATGAGTTTTCGTCCGAAACCCTCATACTTCGAAACAAATTGTCTAGTTTGTAGACGAAGTGCATCCAGTTCTTGTCGTAACTCTCTCAAGTCTTTGGAAGTTGCTATGTGGGTGAAATTATGATGTCATGCCAAGTTTCAACCTTTTCGGAGTTCATTTGTACTGCTTTTCAATTTCAGGGTCATTTAGCTCAAAATAAATCATTAAAGGCATGAAAAATATTAAATGAAGTCAGAAAGGGTTGAAATTGATGATGTGCATTTGAATGGTGCATATTGAACACACAAAAAGTATGGAGTTAAAATAAGTTATTAAGAATGAAATACCTTTGTAATAGATGAGTTTTCGTCGGAAACCATCATACTTCGAAAGAGATTGTCCAATTTGTACACGAAGTGCATCCAGTTTTTGCCGTAACCCTCTCAACTCTTTAGAAGTTGCTATGTGGGTGAAATTATGATGTCACGTCAAGTTTCAACCTTTTCAGAGTTCATTCGTACTCCATTTCAATTTCAGGGTCATTTAGCTCAAAATAAATCATCAAATGCATGAAAAATATCAAATGAAGTCAGAAAGGGTTGAAAATTGATGATGTGCCTTGGAATGGTGCATATTGAACACACAAAAAGTATGGAGTTAAAATAAACTATCAAAAATGAAATCCCTTTGTAATAGATGAGTTTTCGTCCGAAACCCTCATACTTCCAAAGAGATTGTCCAGTTTGTAGACGAAGTGCATCCAGTTTTTGTTGCAACCCTCTCATGTGTTTAGAAGTTGCTATGTGGGTGAAATTACGATGTCAGGCCAAGTTTCAACCTTTTTAGAGTTCATTTGTACTTCTTTTCAATTTCAGGGTCATTTAGCTCAAAATAAATCATTAAATGCATGAAAAATATCAAATGAAGTCAAAAAGGGTTCAAAATTGATGATGTGACTTTGAATGGTGCATATTGAATACAGAAAAAGTAAGGAGCTAAAATAAGTTATTAAGGATGAAATCCCTTTGTAATAAATGAGTTTTCGTCGGAAACCATCATACTTCGAAAGAGATTATCTAGTTTGGACACGAATTGCATCCAATTTTTGCCGTAACCCTCTCAACTCTTTAGAAGTTGCTATGTGGGTGAAATTATGATGTCATGCCAAGTTTCAACCTTTTCAGAGTTCATTTGTACTGCATTTCAATTTTAGGTTGATTTAGCTCAAAATAAATCATTAAATGCATGAAAAATATCAAATGAAGTCAGAAAGGGTTGAAAATTGATGATGAGCCTTTGAATGGTGCATATTGAACACACAAAAAGTATGGAGTTAAAATAAGTTATTAAAAACGAAATACCTTTGTAATAGAGGAGTTTTCGTTCGAAACCCTTATACTTCGAAACAGATTGTCCAGTTTGTACACGAAGTGCATCCAGTTTTTGCCGTAAGCCTCTCGACTCTTTAGAAGTTTCTAAGTGGGTGAAATTATGATGTCATGCCAAGTTTCAACCTTTTCAGAGTTCATTTGTACTGCTTTTCAATGTCAGGCTCATTTAGCTCAAAATAAATCATTAAAGGCATGAAAAACATCAAATGAAGTCAGAAAGGGTTGAAATTTATGATGTGCCTTTGAATGGTGCATATTGAACACACAAAAAGCATGGAGTTAAAATAGGTTATTAAGAATGAAATCCCTTTGTAGTAGATGAGTTTTCACCTAAAACCCTCATACTTCGAAAGAGATTGTCTAGTTTGTAGACAAAGTGCATCCAGTTTTTTCGATAACCCTCTCAAGTCTTTAGAAGTTGCTATGCAAGTGAAATTATGATGTCATGCCAAGTTTCAACCTTTTCAGAGTTCATTTGTACTGCTTTTCAATTTTAGGGTCATTTAGCTCAAAATAAATCATTAAATGCATGAAAAATGTCAAATGAAGTCAGAAAGGGTTGAAAATTGATGATGTGCCTTTGAATGGTGCGTATTGAACACACAAAAAGTATGGTGTTAAAATAAGTTATTAAAAATGAAATCCCTTTGTAATAGATGAGTTTTCATGCGAAACCCTGATACTTCGAAAGCGATTCTCCAGTTTGTAGACGAAGTGCAACCAATTTTTGCCGTAACCCTCTCAAGTCTTTAGAAGTTGCTATGTGTGTGAAATTTTATGTCATGCCAAATTTAAATCTTTTCAGTGTTTATTTGTACTGCTTTTCAAGTTCAGGGTCATTTAGCTCAAAATAAATCATTAAAACCATGAAAAATATCAAATCAATTCAGAAAGGGTTGAAGATTGATGATGTGCCTTTGAATGGTGCATATTGAACACACAAAAAATATGGAGTTAAACTAAGTTATTAAAAATGAAATCCCTTTGTAATAGATGAGTTTTCGTCCGAAACCCTCATACTTCGTAAGAGATTGTCCAGTTTGTAGACGAAGTGCATCCAGTTTTTTGTCGTAACCCTCTCAAATATTTAGAAGTTGCTATGTGGGTGAAATTATGATGTCATGCCAAGTTTCAACCTTTTTCATAGTTCATTTGTACTGCTTTTAATTTCAAGGTCATTTAGCTCAAAATAAATCACTAAATGCATGTAAAATATCAAATGAAGTCAGAAAGGGTTCAAAATTGATGATGTGCCTTTGAATGGTGCATATTGTGTTGGAAATATGCCCTAGAGGCAATAATAAATTAGTTATTATCATATTTCCATGTTCGTGATAATCGTTTATTATCCATGCTATAATTGTATTGATCGGAAACTCAGATACATGTGTGGATACATTGACAACACCATGTCCCTAGTATGCCTCTAGTAGACTAGCTCGTTGATCAAAGGATGGTTAAGGTTTCCTAGCCATGGACATGAGATGTCATTTGATAATGGGATCACATCATTAGGAGAATGATGTGATGGATAAGACCCAAACTACAAACATAGCATATGATCGTGTCAGTTTATTGCTACTGTTTTCTGCATGTCAAGTAAATGTTCCTATGACCATGAGATCATGCAACTCACGGATATCGAGGAGTGCCTTGTGTGTATCAAACGTCGCAACGTAACTGGGTGACTATAAAGGTGCTCTACAGGTATCTCCGATGGTGTTTGTTGAGTTGGCATGGATCGAGACTGGGATTTGCTACTCCGTGTAACGGAGAGGTATCTCGGGGCCCACTCGGTAATGCAACATCACAATAAGCCTTGCAAGCAATGTGACTAATTGTTATTTGTGGGATCTTGTATTACGGAACGAGTAAAGAGACTTTCCGGTAACGAGGTTGAACTAGGTATGGAGATACCGACGATCGAATCTCGGGCAAGTAACATACCGAAGAACAAAGGGAACGATATACGGGATTAACTGAATCCTTGACATAGAGGTTCGACCGATAAAGTTCTTCGTAGAATATGTAGGAACCAATGTGGACGTCCAGGTCCCGCCATTGGTTATTGACCGTAGAGGTGTCTCGGTCATGTCTACATAGTTCTCGAACCCGCAGGGTCTGCACACTTAAGGTTCGGTGACGTTTCGGTAGTGTAGAGTTATGTATGGTGGTGACCGAAGGTTGTTCGGAGTCCCGGATGAGATCCCGGATATCACGAGGAGCTCCGGAATGGTCCGGAGGTAAAGATTCATATATAGGAAGTCCCAGTTTGGTTTCCGAAAAAGTTTCGGGCTCATCGGTAGTGTACCGGGAGTATCGGTATTGTACCGGGAGTGCCGGTAGTGTACCGGAGGACCTCCGGGAGGGGTATTTCGACCCCAAGAGGTCCATGGTCTGTGGGGGAATAATAACCAGCCCTTAGTGGGCTGGGAAAACATCCACAAAGGCCCATGGCGCAGGAGAGAAAGTCCTAACGCAAAAAGTGGAAAATCAGCCAATAGGAGACAATCCTACTCCAACTAGGATTGGAGGTGAAGTAGGATTGCTCCCACCTCCTATTTCGGCCGACCCAAAGGCCTTGGCTGCCTCTCCTCTCCTCTCCTCCTATACATACTAGTGGATTGGGTGGTTTTTGGACAGAATTTCCGGCCACGTGCTACCCGTTTCACCGGTGCACAGTTTCTCCTCTAGATCGGTTTTCCGCAGCGCTTAGGCGAAGCCCTGCCGGAATCACTCCACCACCATCACCGGAGCTCCGTCATGCTGCCGGTGAACTCTCTCTCCTCTCCACCTCCTCTTGCTGGATCAAGATGGTGGAGATCGTCATCAAGCTGCACGTGTGCTGAACGCGGAGGTGCCGTCCGTTCGGCGCTAGATCGGAAGGACCGTGATCGAGATCGCGAGACGGTTCGTGAAGAGATCGCGGAATGGATCATGATGAGTTCGCAGGACGGATCGTGATCAAGATCGTGAGACGGAACGTGATGAGATCGCGGGACGGATCGTGATGAGTTCACGGGACGGATCGTGATTGGATCGCGAGACGGATCGTGATGAGATCGCGGGACGCTCGGCAATTTGGATCGCGAAGATGTTTGACTACACCAACCGCGTTTCTTAACGCTTCCCGCTTAGCGATCTAGAAGGGTACATAGATCCACTCTCCCTCTCGTAGATGCTCATCACCATGGATAGGTTTGCGTGTGCGTAGGAAAATTTTTGTTTCCCATGCGACGTTCCCCAACAGTGGCATCATGAGCTAGGTTGATGGTTCGATGAGATCTCGAGTAGAACACAAAAGGTTTGTGGGCGTTGATGCTTAGATTGCTTCCTCCCTTGGTCGTATTTTGGTTCAGCGGGATTGTGAGATGAAGTGTCCCAGACCAACATTACTCGTACGCTTACGAGAGACCGGTTCCCTCGACGCAACTTGTTGCCTAGATGGCTTGCGGGTGACAGTTTCTCTCACTTTAGTTGGATCCGATTCAACAAAGGCGGTCCTTGAGAAGGTTGAAAAGCAAACTAGTGTATCACCGTTGTGGTTTATGCGTAGGTGAGAATCGTTCTTGGTAAATACCCATAGCAGCCACGTAAAATATGCAACAACAATTAGAGGACGTCTAACTTGTTTTTGCAGGGTATGTTGTGATGTGATATGGCCAATTACATGATGAGATATATGTGATGTATGAGATGATCATGTGATGTATAGATTATCACGACTTGCATGTCGATGAGTACGGCAACCGGCAGGAGCCATAGGGTTGTCTTTAATTATTGTATGACCTGCGTGTCAATCATTAAGCGCTATGTAATGCTTTACTTTATCGCTACGGTAGCAATAGTAGTAGAAGCATGCAGGGCGTGACAACCCCAATGGCAACACATTGATGGAGATCAAGATGATAGAGATCATGGTGTTGTGCCGGTGACGATGGAGATCATGCCGGTGCTTTCTAGATGGAGATCAAAAGCACAAGTTCATGGCCATATCATGTCACTTATGATTTGCATGTGATGTTAATCCTTTTTATGCACCTTATTTTGCTTAGGACGACGGTAGCATTATAAGGTGATCCCTCACTTAATTTCAAGCTAAATTGTGTTCTCCCCGAGTGTGCACTGTTGTGAAAGTTCGTCGTGTTGAGACACCACGTGATTATCGGGTGTGATAGACTCTACGTTCACATACAACAGGTGCAAGCCAGATTTGCACGCGCAGAACACTCGGGTTAAAGTTGACGAGCCTAGCATGTACAGACATGGCCTCGGAACACGAGAGACCGAAAGGTCGAACATGAGTCATATAGTAGATATGAACAACATAATGATGTTCACCATTGCAGCCACCTCAACTCACGTGATGATCGGACTTGAGTTGGTGAATTTGGATCATGTATCACTCGAATGATCGGAGGGATGTCAATTTGAGTGGGAGTTCTTAAGTAATATGATTAATTGAACTCATTATCATGAACATAGTCAAAGTGTCTTTGCAAATGATGTTGTAGATTACTAGCTCGCGCTGTAGCTCCCGTGTCTTTTATATGTTCCTAGAGAAATAGAATTGAAAGATGTTGGTAGCAAAATTGTGGACTGGGTCCGTGATCTGAGGATTGTCCTCATTGCTGCACAGAAGGCTTATGTCCTTAATGCACCGCTCGGTGCGCCACCCCCTCTAGCGTCGTCTATAGATGTTGTGAACATCTAACAGGCACGTTTCGATGACTACTTGATAGTTTAGTGCGTCATGCATTACGTCTTAGAATTGAGGCTCCAAAACGTTTTGAACGTCACGCAACATATGAGATGTTCTAGGAGCAGAGATTGTGATCTCAGGCTCGTGCCTTTGTTGCGAGATATGAGATCTCCAACAAGATTCTTTGCTTGTAAGATGAAGGAGAATAGCTCAATCGTTGAGCATGTACTCAGATTGTCTGGGTACTACAATCACTTGAATCAAGTGGGAGTTGATCTTCCAGATAAGATAGTGATTGATATAGTTCTCCAAGTCACTGTCACTAAAGCTACTAGAACTTAGTGATGAACTATAATACACCAGGGATAGAAGTATTGATCCCTGAGCTGTTTGCGATGTTTGACACCGCGAAGGTAGAAATCAAGAAGGAGCGTCAAGTGTTGATGGTTAATCAAACCACTAGTTTCGAAAAGGGCAAGAGCAAGGAGGGAAACTTCATGGATAGCAAGTCAGTTGCTGCTCCAGTGAAGCAACCCAAAGTTGAACTCAAACCCGAGACTAAGTGCTTCTATTATGAGGTGAGAGGTCGCTGAAGCGGAACAACCCTAGATACTTGGTAGATAAGAAGGCTGGCAACATCGACAGAAGTATATTTGATATACGAGTTATTGATGTGTACCTTGCTAGTACTCCTAGTAGCACCTGGGTATTGGATACCGGTTCGGTTGCTAAATGTTAGTAACTCGAAATAAAAGCTACGGAATAAACGGAGAACTAGCTAAGGATGAGGTGACGATGTGTGTTGAAAATGTTTCCAAGGTTGATGTGATCAACATCGCACGCTCTCTCTACCTTCAGGATTAGTGACGAACCTAAATAAATGTTATTTGGTGTTTTGCGTTGAGCATGAACATGATTAGATCATGTTTGTTGCAATACGGTTATTCATTTAAGTCAGAGAATAATAGTTATTCTGGTTACATGAATAATACCTTCAATGGTCATGCACCAAGTGAGAATGGTTTGTTGAAATCTTGATCGTAGTAGTACACATGTTCATAACATTGATGTCAAAAGATACAAAGTTAATAATGATAGTACCACATACTTGTGGCGCTGCCGCTAAATGTCATATTGGTATAAAGCGCATGTAGAAACTCCATGCTGATGGATATTTGGACTCATCGATTTCGAATCGGTTGAGACATGCAAACCATGCCTCTTGGGCAAGATGACTAAAGGAACCCGTTGGATGGAGCGGGCAAGTGATTCATTAGAAATGATACATGTTGATGTATGCAATCTAGTGAGTCTTGTAGCGTGCAGTGGATATCGTTATTTTCTTACCTTCACTGATGATTTGAGTAGATATAGTGTATACTTACTTAATGAAACACAAGTCTGAATCGTTTGAAAGGTTCAAGCAAATTCAGAGTGAAGTTTAAAGATCATCGTGACAAGAAGATAAAAATGACCGCGATATGATCATGGAGGTGAATATCTGAGTTACGAGTTTGGCATACAACTTAAGACAACGTGAAATTTGTTTCACAACTAACGCCACCTGGAACACCATGCTGTGATGGTGTGTCCGAACATCATAGTCATGCTCTATTGATATAGTGCATACTGTGATCTCTCTTATCGTTTTACTACTATAATTTTTGGGGTTATGCATTAGAGACAACTACATTCACTTTAAATAGGGCATCATCTAAATCCGTTGAGATGACACCGTGTGAATTATGGTTTGATAGAAACCTAAGCTGTCATTTCTTAATGTTTGGGGCTGCGATGCTTGTGTGGAAAATGTTTTCACATAATAAGCTAGAACCCAAAGCGGACAAATGTATCTTCATAGAATACCCTAAGAACGGATGGGTATGCCTTCTATCTCAGATCCGAGTGCAAAGTGTTTGTTGCTAGAACTGGGTCCTTTCTCGAGAAAAAGTTTCTCTCAAAATAATTGAGTGGGAGGAAGATAGAACTTGATGAGGTTGTTCAACCTTTGTTCAACCAGAGAGTAGCGCAGCGCAGAAAGATGTTTCTGTGAAGCCTACGTTAGTTGGAGAGGAAGTTAATGATGATGATCATGAAGCTTCAGGATCAAGTTACTATCGAACTTCGTAGGTCGACAAGGATGTGTACTCCTCCTGAGCGGTACGACAACTCTGTCTTGGAGGTCATGTTGTTGGACAACGATGAACCTACGAGCTATGGAGAAGTGATGATGGGCCCGGATTCCGACAAATGGTTGGAGGCCATGAAATCCGAGATAGGATCCATGTATTAAAACCAAGTGTAGACTTTGGTAGACTTGCTCGTTGGACGGCAGGTCATTGAGTACAAATGGATCTTTAAAATGAAGACAGACACTGATGGTGAATGTCACTATTTGTAAAGCTCGACTTGTTGCAAAGATGTTTGTGACAAGTTCAAGGAGTTGACTACGATGAAACTTTCTCACTCGTAGCGATGCTAAAAGTCTGTTGGAATTATGTTAGCAGTTGTTGTGTTCTCAATTAGGAAATCTGGCAGATGGATGTCAAAACATCGTTTCCTTAATGGTTTACTTGAGGAAAGGTTGTATGTGATACAACCAGAAGGTTTTGTCATGCCTAAGGATGCTAAAAGGTGTGCAAGCTTCGGTGATCCTTCCATGGACTGAAGCAAGCATCTCGGAGTTGGAATATACGCTTTGATGAGGTGATCAAAGTTTTGATGTTTATACAAAGTTTATGAGAAACTTGTATTCGCAATAAAGTGAGTGGGAGCACTATAGAATTTCTGATAAGTATATGTGGATGACATATTGTTGTTCAGAAATAATGTAGAGTTTCTGGAAAGCATAAAACGGTTATTTGGAAAGTGATTTTCAAAGGAAGACCTGGATAAAGCTACCTAATTGTTGAGCATCAAAATCTATAGAGATAGATCAAGATGCTTGATGAGACTTTCAATGAGTGCATACCTTCACAAGATTTTGAAAGAGTTCAAAATGGATCAGCCAGAGAAATAGTTCTCGTCTGATTTGTAAGGTGTGAAGTTGAGTGGGACTCAAAGCTCGACAACGGCAGAAGAAAGAGAAAGGACGAACGTCGTCCCCTATGCCTTAGCCATAGGCTCTATTTTATGCCATGTTGTGTACCGCACCTATGTGTGCCTTGCCATGAGTTTGTCAAGGGGTACAAGAGTGGTCCAGGAGTGGATCACTGGACAGCGGTCGGAATTATCCTTAGTAACCAGAGGACTAAGGAAATGTTTCTTGATTATGGAGGTGATAAAGAGTTCGTCGTAAAGAGTTACGTTGATGCAAGCTTTAACACCTATCCGGATGACTAGTAGTAGCAATCTGGATACGTATAGTGGAGCAGCCATTTGGAAATAGTACCAAGTGGAGTGTGGTAGCAGTGTTTACGGTTTGACATAGAGATTTGCAAAGTACACACGGATCTGAATATCACAGACCTGTTGACTATAAGACCTCTCTCACATGCAAAGCATGATCGAGCCCCAAAACTCATTGGGTGTTAGATTCATAACAATGCGAATCACATGGTGATGTGAACTAGATTATTGACTCTAGTGCAAGTGGGAGACTATTGGAAATATGCACTAGAGGCAATAATAAATTAGTTATTATCATATTTCCTTGTTCGTGATAATCGTTTATTATCCATGCTATAATTGTATTGATCGGAAACTCAGATACATGTGTGGATACATAGACAACACCATGTCCCTAGTATGCCTCTAGTAGACTAGCTCGTTGATCAAAGGATGGTTAAGGTTTCCTAGCCATGGACATGAGATGTCATTTGATAACGGGATCACATCATTAGGAGAACGATGTGATGGATAAGACCCAAACTACAAACATAGCATATGATCGTGTCAGTTTATTGCTACTGTTTTCTCCATGTCAAGTATATGTTCCTATGACCATGAGATCACGCAACTCACGGATATCGGAGGAGTGCCTTGTGTGTATCAAATGTCGCAACGTAACTGGGTGACTATAAAGGTGCTCTACAGGTATCTCCGATGGTGTTTGTTGAGTTGGCATGGATCGAGACTGGGATTTTTGTTACTCCGTGTAACGGAGAGGTATCTCGGGGCCCACTCGGTAATGCAACATCACAATAAGCCTTGCAAGCAATGTGACTAATTGTTAGTTGCGGGATCTTGTATTACGGAACGAGTAAAGAGACTTGCCGGTAACGAGGTTGAACTAGGTATGGAGATACCGACGATCGAATCTCGGGCAAGTAACATACCGAAGAACAAAGGGAACGATATACGGGATTAACTGAATCCTTGACATAGAGGTTCGACCGATAAAGATCTTCATAGAATATGTAGGAACCAATGTGGACGTCCAGGTCCCGCCATTGGTTATTGACCGTAGAGGTGTCTCGGTCATGTCTACATAGTTCTCGAACCTGCAGGGTCTGCACACTTAAGGTTCAGTGACGTTTCGGTAGTGTAGAGTTATGTATGGTGGTGACCGAAGGTTGTTCGGAGTCCCGGATGAGATCCCGGACGTCACGAGGAGCTCCGGAATGGTCCGGAGGTAAAGATTCATATATAGGAAGTCCCAGTTTGGTTTCCGAAAAAGTTTCGGGCTCATCGGTAGTGTACCGGGAGTATCGGTATTGTACCGGGAGTGCCGGTAGTGTACCGGAGGACCTCCGGGAGGGGTATTTCGACCCCAAGAGGTCCATGGGCTGTGGGAGAATAATAACCAGCCCTTAGTGGGCTGGGAAAACAGCCACAAAGGCCCATGGCGCAGGAGAGAAAGTCCTAAAGCAAAAGGTGGAAAATCAGCCAATAGGAGGCAATCCTACTCCAACTAGGATTGGAGGTGAAGTAGGATTGCTCCCACCTCCTATTTCGGCCGACCCAAAGGCCTTGGCTGCCTCTCCTCTCCTCTCCTCCTATATATACTAGTGGATTGGGTGGTTTTTGGACAGAATTTCCGGCCACGTGCTACCCGTTTCACCGGTGCACAGTTTCTCCTCTAGATCGATTTTCCGCAGCGCTTAGGCAAAGCCCTGCCGGAATCACTCCACCACCATCACCGGAGCACCGTCACGCTGCCGGTGAACTCTCTCTCCTCTCCACCTCCTCTTGCTGGATCAAGATGGTGGAGATCGTCATCAAGCTGCACGTGTGCTGAACGCGGAGGTGCCGTCCGTTCGGCGCTAGATCGGAAGGACCGTGATCGAGATCGCGAGACGGTTCGTGATGAGATTGCGGAACGGATCGTGATGAGTTCGCGGGACAGATCGTGAGACGGATCGTGATGAGATTGCGGGACGGATCGTGATGAGATCGCGGGACGCTCGGCGATTTGGATCGCGAAGATGTTCGACTACACCCACCGCGTTTCTTAACGCATCCCGCTTAGCAATCTACAAGGGTACGTAGATCCACTCTCCCTCTCGTAGATGCTCATCACCATGGATAGGATTGCGTGTGCGTAGGAAATTTTTTGTTTCCCATGCGACGTTCCCCAACATATTGAACACACAAAAAGTATGGATTTAAAATAAGTTATTAAAAATGAAATTCCTTTGTAATAGATGAGTTTTCGTGCGAAACCCTGATACTTCGAAAGAGATTCTCCAGTTTGTAGATGAAGTGCATCCAATTTTTTCCGTAACCCTCTCAAGTCGTTAGAAGTTGCTATGTGTGTGTAATTTTATGTCATGCCAAATTTCAATCTTTTCAGAGTTTATTTGTACTGCTTTTTAAGTTCAGGGTCATTTAGCTCAAAATAAATCATTAAAAGCATGACAAATATCAAATGAATTCATAAAGGGTTGAAAATTGATGATGTTCCTTTGAATGGTGCATATTGAACACACAAAAAATATGGAGTTAAAATAAGTTATTAAAAATGAAATCCCTTTGTAATAGATGAGTTTTCGTCCGGAACCCTCATACGTCGAAAGAGATTGTCCAGTTTGTAGACGAAGTGCATCCAGTTTTTTGCCGTAACCCTCTCAAATCTTTAGAAGTTGCTATGTGGGTGAAATTATGATGTGATGCGAAGTTTCAACCTTTTTAGAGTTCATTTGTACTGCTTTTAATTTCAAGGTGATTTAGCTCAAAATAAATCATTAAATGCATGAAAAATATGAAATGAAGTATGAAAGGGTTGAAAATTGATGATGTGCCTTTGAATGGTGCATATTGAAGACAAAAAAAGTATGGTGTTAAAATAAGTTATTAAAAATGAAATTTCTTTGTAATAGATGAGTTTTCGTCCGAAACCCACATACTTCGAAAGAGATTGTCCAGTTTGTAGACAAACTGCATCCAATTTTTGTTGTAACCTTCTCAGGTCTTTAGAAGTTGCTATGTGGGTTAAATTATGATGTCATGCCAAGTTTCAACGTTTTCAGAGTTCATTAGTACTCCATTTTAATTTCAGGGTCATTTAGCTCAAAATAAATCATTAAAAGCATGAAAAATATCAAATGAAGTCAGAAAGGGTTGAGAATTGATGATGTGCCTTTGAATGGTTCATGTTGAACACGCAAAAAGTAAGGAGTTAAAATAAGTTATTAAGAATGAAATACCTTTGTAATAGATGAGTTTTCGTCAGAAACCATCATACTTCGAAAGAGATTGTCTAGTTTGTACAAGAAGTGCATACAGTTTTTGGCGCAACCCTCTCAACTCTTTAGAAGTTGCAATGTCGGTGAAATTATGATGTCATATAAAGTTTCAACCTTTTCAGAGTTTATTAGTACTCCATTTCAATTCCGGGGTCATTTAGCTCAAAATAAATAATTAAATGCATGAAAACTATCAAATGAAGTCAGAAAGGGTTGAAAATTGATGATGTGCCTTTGAATGGTGCATATTGAACACACATAAAGTATGGTGTTAAAATAAGTTATTAAAAATGAAATCCCTTTGTAATAGATGAGTTTTCGTCCGAAACCCTCACACTTCGAAACAAATTGTCCAGTTTGTAGACGAAGTGCATCCAGTTCTTGCCGTAACTCTCTCAAGTCTTTGGAAGTTGCTATGTGGGTGAAATTATGATGTCCTGCCAAGTTTCAACCTTTACAGAGTTCATTTGTACTGCTTTTCAATTTCAGGGTCATTTAGCTCAAAATAAATCATTAAAGGCATGAAACATATCAAATGAAGTCAGAAAGGGTTGAAATTGATGATGTGCCTTTGAATGGTGCATATTGAACACAAAAAGTATGGAGTTAAAATAGGTTATTAAGAATGATATCCGTTTGTAATAGATGAGTTTTCATCCGAGACCCTCATACTTCGAAAGAGATTGTCCAGTTTGTAGACGAAGTGTATCCAGTTTTTTCCGTAACCCTCTTAATTCTTTAGAAGTTGCTATGTGGGTGAAATTATAATGTCATGCCAAGTTTCAAACTTTTCAGAGTTCATTTGTACTACTTTTCAATTTCAGGGTCATTTAGCTCAAAATAAATCATTAAATGCATGAGAAATATCAAATGAAGTCAGAAAGGGTTGAAAATTGATGATCTGCCTTGGAATGATGCATATTGAACACACAAAAAGTATGGAGTTAAAATAAGTTATTAAAAACGAAATACCTTTCTAATAGAGGAGTTTTCATTCGAAACCCTCATACTTCAAAACAGATTTTCTAGTTTGTACACGAAGTGCATCCAGTTTTTGCCGTAACCCTCTCAAGTCTTTAGAAGTTGCTATGTGGGTGAAATTATGATGTCATGCAAATTTTCAACCTTTTCAGATTCATTTGTAGTGCTTTTAAATTTCATGGTCATTTACCTCAAAATTAATCATTAAAGGAATGAAAAATATCAAATGAAGTCAGAAAGGGTTGAAATTTATGATGTGCCTTTGAATGGTGCATATTGAACACACAAAAAGCATGGAGTTAAAATAGGTTATTAAGAATGAAATCCCTTTGTAATAGATGAGTTTTCATCTAAAACCCTCATACTTCGAAAGAGATTGTTTAGTTTGTAGACGAAGTGCATCCAGTTTTTGCCGTAACCCTCTCAAGTCTTTAGAAGTTGCTATGCAGGTGAAATTATGATGTCATGCCAAGTTTCAACCTTTTCAGAGTTCATTCGTACTGCTTTTAAATTTTAGGGTCATTTACTTCAAAATAAATCATTAAATGCATGAAAAATATCAAATGAAGTCAGAAAGGGTTCGAAATTGATGATGTGACTTTGAATGGTGCATATTGAATACGGAAAAAGTACGGAGCTAAAATAGGTTATTAAGAATGAAATCCCTTTGTAATAGATGAGTTCTCGTCCGACAACCTCATACCTCAAAAGAGATTGTCCAGTTTGTACACGAAGTGCATCCAGTTTTTGCCGTAACACTCTCAACTCTTTAGAAGTTGCTATGTGGGTGAAATTATGATGTCATGCCAAGTTTCAACCGTTTCAAAGTTTATATGTACTGATTTTCAATTTCAGGGTCATCTAGCTCAAAATTAATCATTAAAGGCATGAAAAATATCAAATGAAGTGAGAAAGGGTTGAAATTTATGATGTGCCTTTGAATGGTGCATACTGAACACACAAAAAGTATGGAGTTAAAATAGGTTATTAAGAATTAAATCCCTTTGTAATAGATGAGTTTTCGTTTGAGACCTTCATACTTCGAAAGAGATTGTCCACTTTGTAGACGAAATGCATCCAGTTTGTGCCGTAACCCTCTCAAGTCTTTGGAAGTTGCTATGTGGGTGGAATTATGATGTCATGCCAAGTTTCAACCTTTTCAGAGTTCATTCGTACTCCATTTCAATTTCGAGGTCATTTAGCTCAAAATAAATCATTAAATGCATGAAAAATATCAAATGAATTCAGAAAGGGTTGAAAATTGATGATGTGCCTTTGAATGGTGCATATTGAACACAAAAAAGTATGGAGTTAAAATAAGTTATCAAAAATGAAATCCCTTTGTAATAGATGAGTTTTCATCCGAAACCCTCATACTTCGAAAGAGATTGTCCACTTTGTAGACGAAGTGCATCCAGTTTTTGCGGTAACCCTCTCAAGTGTTTAGAAGTTGCTATGTGTGTAAAATTATGATGTCATGTCAAGTTTCAACCTTTTCAGAGTTCATTCGTACTCCATTTCAATTTCAGGGTCATTTAGCTCAAAATAAATCATTAAATGCATGAAAAATATCAAATGAATTCAGAAAGGGTTGAAAATTGATGATGTGCCTTTGAATGGTGCATATTGAACACAAAAAAAGTATGGAGTTAAATTAAGTTACCAAAAATGAAATCCCTTTGTAATAGATGAGTTTTCGTCCGAAACCGTCATACTTCGTAAAAGATTGTCCAGTTTGTAGACGAAGTGCATCCAGTTTTTGCGGTAACCCTCTCAAGTGTTTAGAAGTTGCTATGTGGGTGAAATTATGATGTCATGCCAAGTTTCAACCTTTTCAGAATTCATTCGTACTGCTTTTCAATTTCAGGGTCATTTAGCTCAAAATAAATTATTAAATGCATGAAAAATAGCAAATCAAGTCAGAAAGGGTTCGAAATTGATGATGTGACTTTGAGTGGTGCATATTGAATACGGAAAAAGTAAGGAGCTAAAATAAGTTATTAAGAATGAAATCCCTTTGTAATAGATGAGTTTTCGACCGAAAACCTCATACCTCAAAACAGATTGTCCAGTTTGTACACGAAGTGCATCCAGTTTTTGCCGTAACCCTCTCAACTCTTCAGAAGTTGCTATGTGTGTGAAATTATGATGTCATGCCAAGTTTCAACCTTTTCAAAGTTCATTTGTACTGATTTTCAATTTCAGGGTCATCTAGCTCAAAATAAATCATTAAAGGCATGAAAAATATCAAATGAAGTGAGAAAGGGTTGAATTTTATGATGTGCCTTTGAATGGTGCATATTGAATACGGAAAAAGTACGGAGCTAAAATAGGTTATTAAGAATGAAATCCCTTTGTAATAGATGAGTTCTCGTCCGACAACCTCATACCTCAAAACAGATTGTCCAGTTTGTACACGAAGTGCATCCAGTTTTTGCCGTAACACTCTCAACTCTTTAGAAGTTGCTATGTGGGTGAAATTATGATGTCATGCCAAGTTTCAACCGTTTCAAAGTTCATATGTACTGATTTTCAATTTCAGGGTCATCTAGCTCAAAATAAATCATTAAAGGCATGAAAAATATCAAATGAATTGAGAAAGGGTTGAAATTTATGATGTGCCTTTGAATGGTGCATACTGAACACACAAAAAGTATGGAGTTAAAATAGGTTATTAAGAATTAAATCACTTTGAAATAGATGAGTTTTCGTTTGAGACCCTCATACTTCGAAAGAGGTTGTCCACTTTGTAGACGAAATGCATCCAGTTTGTCCCGTAACCCTCTCAAGTCTTTGGAAGTTGCTATGTGGGTGGAATTATGATGTCATGCCAAGTTTCAACCTTTTCAGAGTTCATTCGTACTCCATTTCAATTTCAGGGTCATTTAGCTCAAAATAAATCATTAAATGCATGAAAAATATCAAATGAATTCAGAAAGGGTTGAAAATTGATGATGTGCCTTCGAATGGTGCATATTGAACACAAAAAAGTATGGAGTTAAAATAAGTTATCAAAAATGAAATCCCTTTGTAATAGATGAGTTTTCATCCGAAACCCTCATACTTCGAAAGAGATTGTCCAGTTTGTAGACGAAGTGCATCCAGTTTTTGCGGTAACCCTCTCAAGTGTTTTGAAGTTGCTATGTGGGTGAAATTATGATGTCATGTCAAGTTTCAACCTTTTCAGAGTTCATTCGTACTCCATTTCAATTTCAGGGTCATTTAGCTCAAAATAAATCATTAAATGCATGAAAAATATCAAATGAATTCAGAAAGGGTTGAAAATTGATGATGTGCCTTTGAATGGTGCATATTGAACACAAAAAAAGTATGGAGTTAAATTAAGTTACCAAAAACGAAATCCCTTTGTGATAGATGAGTTTTCGTCCGAAACCCTCATACTACGTAAAAGATTGTCCAGTTTGTAGACGAAGTGCATCCAGTTTTTGCGGTAACCCTCTCAAGTGTTTAGAAGTTGCTATGTGGGTGAAATTATGATGTCATGCCAAGTTTCAACCTTTTCAGAATTCATTCGTACTGCTTTTCAATTTCAGGGTCATTTAGCTCAAAATAAATTATTAAATGCATGAAAAATATCAAATCAAGTCAGAAAGGGTTCGAAATTGATGATGTGACTTTGAGTGGTGCATATTGAATATGGAAAAAGTAAGGAGCTAAAATAAGTTATTAAGAATGAAATCCCTTTGTAAAAGATGAGTTTTCGACCGAAAACCTCATACCTCAAAACAGATTGTCCAGTTTGTACACGAAGTGCATCCAGTTTTTGCCGTAACCATCTCAACTCTTCAGAAGTTGCTATGTGGGTGAAATTATGATGTCATGCCAAGTTTCAACCTTTTCAAAGTTCATTTGTACTGATTTTCAATTTCAGGGTCATCTAGCTCAAAATAAATCATTAAAGGCATGAAAAATATCAAATGAAGTGAGAAAGGGTTGAATTTTATGATGTGCCTTTGAATGGTGCATATTGAACACACAAAAAGTATGGAGTTAAAATAGGTTATTAAGAATTTAATCCCTTTGTAATAGATGCGTTTTCGTCTAAGACCCTCATACTTCGAAAGAGATTGTCCAGTTTGTAGACGAAATGCATCCAGTTTGTGCCGTAACCCTCTCAAGTCTTTGGAAGTTGCTATGTGGGTGGAATTATGATGTCATGCCAAGTTTCAACCTTTTCAGAGTTCATGTGTACTGCTTTTCAATTTTAGGGTCATTTAGCTCAAAATCAAGCATTAAATGCATGAAAAATATCAAATGAAGTCAGAAAGGGTTGAAAATTGATGATGTGCCTTTGAATGGTGCATATTAAACACACAAAAAGTATGGTGTTAAAATAATTTATTAAAAATGAAATCCCGTTGTAATAGATGAGTTTTCGTCCAAAACCCTCATACGTCGAAACAAATTATCCAGTTTGTAGATGAAGTGCATCAAGTCCTTGCGTAACTCTCTCAAGTCTTTGGAAGTTGCTATGTGGGTGATGTTATGATGTCATGCCAAGTTTCAACCTTTTCAGAGTTCATTCGTACTGCTTTTCAATTTCAGGGTCATTTAGCTCAAAATAAATCATTAAAGGCATGAAAAATATCAAATGAAGTCAGAAAGGCTTGAAATTGATGATGTGCCTTTGAATGGTGCATATTGAACACAAAAAAAGTATGGAGTTAAGATAGGTTATTAAGAATGATATCCGTTTGTAATAGATGAGTTTTCATTCGAGACCCTCATACTTCGAAACAGATTGTCCAGTTTGTGGACGAAGTGCATCCAGTTTTTTCCGTAACCCTATCAAGTCTTTAGAAGTTGCTATGTGGGTGAAATTATGATGTCATGCCAAGTTTCAAACTTTTCAGAGTTCATTTGTACTACTTTTCAATTTCAGGGTCATTCAGCTCAAAATAAATCATTAAATGCATGAAAAATATCCAATGAAGTCAGAAAGGGTTGAAAATTGATGATCTGCCTTGGAATGATGCATATTGAACACACAAAAAGTATGGAGTTAAAATAAGTTATTAAAAACGAAATACCTTTCTAATAGAGGAGTTTTCATTCGAAACCGTCATACTTCAAAACAGATTGTCCAGTTTGTACACGAAGTGCATCCAGTTTTTGCCGTAACCCTCTCAAGTCTTTAGAAGTTGCTATGTGGGTGAAATTATGATGTCATGCAAATTTTCAACCTTTTCAGATTCATTTGTAGTGCTTTTCAATTTCATGGTCATTTACCTCAAAATTAATCATTAAAGGAATGAAAAATATCAAAGGAAGTCAGAAAGGGTTGAAATTTATGATGTGCCTTTGAATGGTGCATATAGAACACACAAAAAGTATGGAGTTAAAATAGGTTATTAAGAATGAAATCCCTTTGTAATAGATGAGTTTTCATCTAAAACCCTCATACTTCGAAAGAGATTGTCTAGTTTGTAGACGAAGTGCATCCAGTTTTTGCCGTAACCCTCTCAAGTCTTTAGAAGTTGCTATGCAGGTGAAATTATGATGTCATGCCAAGTTTCAACCTTTTCAGAGTTCATTCGTACTGCTTTTCAATTTTAGGGTCATTTACTTCAAAATGAATCATTAAATGCATGAAAAATATCAAATGAAGTCAGAAAGGGTTCGAAATTGATGATGTGACTTTGAATGGTGCATATTGAATACGGAAAAAGTACGGAGCTAAAATAGGTTATTAAGAATGAAATCCCTTTGTAATAGATGAATTTTCGTTCGAAAACCTCATACCTCAAAACAGATTGTCCAGTTTGTACACGAAGTGCATCCAGTTTTTGCCGTAACCCTCTCAACTCTTTAGAAGTTGCTATGTGGGTGAAATTATGATGTCATGCCAAGTTTCAACCGTTTCAAAGTTCATATGTACTGATTTTCAATTTCAGGGTCATCTAGCTCAAAATAAATCATTAAAGGCATGAAAAATATCAAATGAAGTGAGAAAGGGTTGAAATTTATGATGTGCCTTTGAATGGTGCATACTGAACACACAAAAAGTATGGAGTTAAAATAGGTTATTAAGAATTAAATCCCTTTGTAATAGATGAGTTTTCGTTTGAGACCCTCATACTTCGAAAGAGATTGTCCAGTTTGTAGACGAAATGCATCCAGTTTGTGCAGTAACCCTCTCAAGTCTTTGGAAGTTGCTATGTGGGTGGAATTATGATGTCATGCCAAGTTTCAACCTTTTCAGAGTTCATTCGTACTCCATTTCAATTTCAGGGTCATTTAGCCCAAAATAAATCGTTAAATGCATGAAAAATATCAAATGAATTCAGAAAGGGTTGAAAATTGATGATGTGCCTTTGAATGGTGCATATTGAACACAAAAAAATATGGAGTTAAAATAAGTTATCAAAAATGAAATCCCTTTGTAATAGATGAGTTTTCGTCCGAAACCCTCATACTTCGAAAGAGATTGTCCAGTTTGTAGACGAAGTGCATCCAGTTTTTGCGGTAACCCTCTCAAGTGTTTAGAAGTTGCTATGTGGGTGAAATTATGATGTCATGTCAAGTTTCAACCTTTTCAGAGTTCATTCGTACTCCATTTCAATTTCAGGGTCATTTAGCTCAAAATAAATCATTAAATGCATGAAAAATATCAAATGAATTCAGAAAGGGTTGAAAATTGATGATGTGCCTTTGAATGGTGCATATTGAACACAAATAAAGTATGGAGTTAAAATAAGTTATCAAAAATGAAATCACTTTGTAATAGATGAGTTTTCGTCCGAAACCCTCATACTTCGAAAGAGATTCTCCAGTTTGTTGGCGAAGTGCATCCAGTTTTTGCGGTAACCCTCTCAAGTGTTTAGAAGTTGCTATGTGGGTGAAATGATGATGTCATGCCAAGTTTCAACCTTTTCAGAATTCATTCGTACTGCTTTTCAATTTCAGGGTCATTTAGCTCAAAATAAATTATTAAATGCATGAAAAATATCAAATCAAGTCAGAAAGGGTTCGAAATTGATGATGTGACTTTGAGTGGTGCATATTGAATACGGAAAAAGTAAGGAGCTAAAATAAGTTATTAAGAATGAAATCCCTTTGTAATAGATGAGTTTTCGACCGAAAACCTCATACCTCAAAACAGATTGTCCAGTTTGTACACGAAGTGCATCCAGTTTTTGCCGTAACCCTCTCAACTCTTCAGAAGTTCCTATGTGGGTGAAATTATGATGTCATGCCAAGTTTCAACCTTTTCAAAGTTCATTTGTACTGATTTTCAATTCGAGGGTCATCTAGCTCAAAATAAATCATTAAATGCACGAAAAATATCAAATGAAGTCAGAAAGGGTTGAAAATTGATAATGTGCCTTTGAATGGTGCATATTGAACACAAAAAAAGTATGGAGTTAAAATAAGTTATCAAGAATGAAATCCCTTTGTAATAGATGAGTTTTCGTCCGAAACCCTCATACTTCGAAAGAGATTGTCCAATTTGTAGACGAAGTGCATCCAGTTTTTGCGGTAACCCTCTCAAGTGTTTAGAAGTTGCTATGTGGGTGAAATTATGATGTCATGCCAAGTTTCAACCTTTTCAGAATTCATTCGTACTGCTTTTCAATTTCAGGGTCATTTAGCTCAAAATAAATTATTAAATGCATGAAAAATATCAAATCAAGTCAGAAAGGGTTCGAATTGATGATGTGACTTTGAATGGTGCGTATTGAATACGGAAAAAGTAAGGAGCTAAAATAAGTTATTAAGAATGAAATCCCTTTGTAATAGATGAGTTTTCATCCGAAAACCTCATACCTCAAAACAGATTGTCCAGTTTGTACACGAAGTGCATCCAGTTTTTCCCGTAACCCTCTCAACTCTTTAGAAGTTGCTATGTGGGTGAAATTATGATGTCATGCCAAGTTTCAACCTTTTCAAAGTTCATTTGTACTGATTTTCAATTTCATGGTCATCTAGCTCAAAATAAATCATTAAAGGCATGAAAAATATAAAATGAAGTGAGAAAGGGTTGAAATTTATGATGTGCCTTTGAATGGTGCATATTGTACACACAAAAAGTATGGAGTTAAAATAGGTTATTAAGAATTAAATCCCTTTGTAATAGATGAGTTTTTGTCTGAGACCCTCATACTTCGAAAGAGATTGTCCAGTTTGTAGACGAAATGCATCCAGTTTGTGCCGTAACCCTCTCAAGTCTTTAGAAGTTGCTATGTGGGTGGAATTATGATGTCATGCCAAGTTTCAACCTTTTCAGAGTTCATGTGTACTGCTTTTCAATTTTAGGGTCATTTAGCTCAAAATCAATCATTAAATGCATGAAAAATATCAAATGAAGTCAGAAAGGGTTGAAAATTGATGATGTGCCGTTGAATGGTGCATATTGAGCACACAAAAAGTATGGTGTTAAAATAATTTATTAAAAATGAAATCCCTTTGTAATAGATGAGTTTTCGTCTGAAACCCTCATACGTCGAAACAAATTGTCCAGTTTGTAGATGAAGTGCATCAAGTTCTTGTCGTAACTCTCTCAAGTCTTTGGAAGTTTCTATGTGGGTGAAGTTATGATGTCATGCCAAGTTTCAACCTTTTCAGAGTTCATTTGTACTACTTTTCTATTTCAGGGTCATTTAGCTCAAAATAAATCATTAAAGGCATGAAAAATATCAAATGAAGTCAGAAAGGCTTGAAATTGATGATGTGCCTTTGAATGGTGCATATTGAACACACAAAAAGTATGGAGCTAAAATAGGTTATTAAGAATGATATCCGTTTGTAATAGATGAGTTTTCATTCGAGACCCTCATACTTCGAAAGAGATTGTCCAGTTTGTGGACGAAGTGCATCCAGTTTTTTCCGTAACCCTATCATGTCTTTAGAAGTTGCTATGTGGGTGAAATTATGATGTCATGCCAAGTTTAAACATTTTTAGAGTTCATTTGTACTACTTTTCAATTTCAGGGTCATTTAGCTCAAAATAAATCATTAAATGCATGAAAAATATCAAATGAAGTCAGAAAGGGTTCAAAATTGATGATCTGCCTTGGAATGATGCATATTGAACACACAAAAAGTATGGAGTTAAAATAAGTTATTAAAAACGAAATACCTTTCTAATAGAGGAGTTTTCATTCGAAACCCTCATACTTCAAAACAGATTGTCCAGTTTGTACACGAAGTGCATCCAGTTTTTGCCGTAACCCTCTCAAGTCTTTAGAAGTTGCTATGTGGGTGAAATTATGATGTCATGCAAATTTCCAACCTTTTCAGATTCAGTTGTAGTGCTTTTCAATTTCATGGTCATTTACCTCAAAATTAATCATTAAAGGAATGAAAAATATCAAATGAAGTCAGAAAGGGTTGAAATTTATAATGTGCCTTTGAATGGTGCATATTGAACACACAAAAAGCATGGAGTTAAAATAGGTTATTAAGAATGAAATACCTTTGTAATAGATGAGTTTTCATCTAAAACCCTCATCCTTCGAAAGAGATTGTCTAGTTTGTAGACGAAGTGCATCCAGTTTTTGTCGTAACCCTCTCAAGTCTTTAGAAGTTGCTATGCAGATGAAATTATGATGTCATGCCAAGTTTCAACCTTTTCAGAGTTCATTCGTACTGCTTTTCAATTTTAGGGTCATTTACTTCAAAATAAATCATCAAATGCATGAAAAATATCAAATGAAGTCAGAAAGGGTTCGAAATTGATGATGTGACTTTGAATGGTGCATATTGAATACGGAAAAAGTACGGAGCTAAAATAGGTTATTAAGAATGAAATCCCTTTGTAATAGATGAGTTTTCATCCGAAAACCTCATATCTCAAAACAGATTGTCTAGTTTGTACACGAAGTGCATCCAGTTTTTGCCGTAACCCTCTCAACTCTTTAGAAGTTTCTATGTGGGTGAAATTATGATGTCATGCCAAGTTTCAACCGTTTCAAAGTTCATATGTACTGATTTTCAATTTCAGGGTCATCTAGCTCAAAATAAATCATTAAAGGCATGAAAAATATCAAATGAAGTGAGAAAGGGTTGAAATTTATGATGTGCCTTTGAATGGTGCATACTGAACACACAAAAAGTATGGAGTTAAAATAGGTTATTAAGAATTAAATCCCTTTGTAATAGATGAGTTTTCGTTTGAGACCCTCATACTTCGAAAGAGATTGTCCAGTTTGTAGAAGAAATGCATCCAGTTTGTGCCGTAACCCTCTCATGTCTTTGGAAGTTACTATGTGGGTGGAATTATGATGTCATGCCAAGTTTCAACCTTTTCAGAGTTCATTCGTACTCAATTTCAATTTCAGGGTCATTTAGCTCAAAATAAATCATTAAATGCATGAAAAATATCAAATGAATTCAAAAAGGGTTGAAAATTGATGATGTGCCTTTGAATGGTGCATATTGAACACAAAAAAAGTATGGAGTTAAAATAAGTTATCAAAAATGAAATCCCTTTGTAATAGATGAGTTTTCGTCCGAAACCCTCATACTTCGAAAGAGATTGTCCAGTTTGTAGACGAAGTGCATCCAGTTTTTGCGGTAACCCTCTCAAGTGTTTAGAAGTTGCTATGTGGGTGAAATTATGATGTCATGTCAAGTTTCAACCTTTTCAGAGTTCATTCGTACTCCATTTCAATTTCAGGGTCATTTAGCTCAAAATAAATCATTAAATGCATGAAAAATATGAAATGAATTCAGAAAGGGTTGAAATTTGATGATGTGCCTTTGAATGGTGCATATTGAACACAAAAAAAGTATGGAGTTAAAATAAGTTATCAAAAATGAAATCCCTTTGTAATAGATGAGTTTTCGTCCGAAACCCTCATACTTCGAAAGAGATTGTCCAGTTTGTAGACGAAGTGCATCCAGTTTTTGCGGTAACCCTCTCAAGTGTTTAGAAGTTGCTATGTGCGTGAAATTATGATGTCATGCCAAGTTTCAACCTTTTCAGAATTCATTCGTACTGCTTTTCAATTTCAGGGTCATTTAGCTCAAAATAAATTATTAAATGCATGAAAAATATCAAATCAAGTCAGAAAGGGTTCGAAATTGATGATGTGACTTTGAGTGGTGCATATTGAATACGGAAATAGTAAGGAGCTAAAATAAGTTATTAAGAATGAAATCCCTTTGTAATAGATGAGTTTTCGTCCGAAAACCTCATACCTCAAAACAGATTGTCCAGTTTCTACACGAAGTGCATCCAGTTTTTGCCGTAACCCTCTCAACTCTTCAGAAGTTCCTATGTGGGTAAAATTATGATGTCATGCCAAGTTTCAACCTTTTCAAAGTTCATTTGTACTGATTTTCAATTTGAGGGTCATCTAGCTCAAAATAAATCATTAAAGGCATGAAAAATATGAAATGAAGTGAGAAAGGGTTGAAATTTATGATGTGCCTTTGAATGATGCATATTGAACACACAAAAAGTATGGAGTTAAAATAGGTTATTAAGAATTAAATCCCTTTGTAATAGATGAGTTTTCGTCTGAGACCCTCATACTTCGAAAGAGATTGTCCAGTTTGTAGACGAAATGCATCCAGTTTGTGCCGTAACCCTCTCATGTCTTTAGAAGTTGCTATGTGGGTGGAATTATGATGTCATGCCAAGTTTCAACCTTTTCAGAGTTCATGTGTACTGCTTTTCAATTTTAGGGTCATTGAGCTCAAAATCAATCATTAAATGCATGAAAAATATCAAATGAAGTCAGAAAGGGTTGAAAATTGATGATGTGCCTTTGAATGGTGCATATTGAACACACAAAAAGTATGGTGTTAAAATAATTTATTAAAAATGAAATCCCTTTGTAATAGATGAGTTTTCGTCCGGAACCCTCATACGTCGAAACAAATTGTCCAGTTTGTAGATGAAGTGCATCAAGTTCTTGCCATAACTCTCTCAAGTCTTTGGAAGTTTCTATGTGGGTGAAGTTATGATGTCATGCCAAGTTTCAACCTTTTCAGAGTTCATTTGTACTGCTTTTCAATTTCAAGGTCATTTAGCTCAAAATAAATCATTAAAGGCATGAAAAATATCAAACGAAGTCAGAAAGGCTTGAAATTGATGATGTGCCTTTGAATGGTGCATATTGAACACACAAAAAGTATGGAGTTAAAATAGGTTATTAAGAATGATATCCGTTTGTAATAGATGAGTTTTCATTCGAGACCCTCATACTTCGAAAGAGATTGTCCAGTTTGTGGACGAAGTGCATCCAGTTTTTTCCGTAACCCTATAAAGTCTTTAGAAATTGCTATGTGGGTGAAATTATGATGTCATGCCAAGTTTCAAACTTTTCAGAGTTCATTTGTACTACTTTTCAATTTCAGGGTCATTTAGCTCAAAATAAATCATTAAATGCATGAAAAATATCAAATGAAGTCAGAAAGGGTTCAAAATTGATGATCTGCCTTTGAATAATGCATATTGAACACAAAAAAGTATGGAGTTAAAATAAGTTATCAAAAATGAAATCCCTTTGTAATAGATGAGTTTTCGTCCGAAACCCTCATACTTCGAAAGAGATTGTCCAGTTTGTAGACGAAGTGCATCCATTTTTTGCGGTAACCCTCTCAAGTGTTTAGAAGTTGCTATGTGGGTGAAATTATGATGTCATGCCAAGTTTCAACCTTTTCAGAATTCATTCGTACTCCATTTCAATTTCAGGGTCATTTAGCTCAAAATAAATCATTAAATGGATGAAAAATATCAAATCAAGTCAGAAAGGGTTCGAATTGATGATGTGACTTTGAATGGTGCATATTGAATACGGAAAAAGTAAGGAGCTAAAATAAGTTATTAAGAATGAAATCCCTTTGTAATAGATGAGTTTTCGTCCGAAAACCTCATACCTCAAAACAGATTGTCCAGTTTGTACACGAAGTGCATCCAGTTTTTGCCGTAACCCTCTCAACTCTTTAGAAGTTGCTATGTGGGTGAAATTATGATGTCATGCCAAGTTTCAACCTTTTCAGAATTCATTCGTACTCCATTTCAATTTCAGGGTCATTTAGCTCAAAATAAATCATTAAATGCATGAAAAATATCAAATCAAGTCAGAAAGGGTTCGAATTGATGATGTCACTTTGAATGGTGCATATTGAATATGGAAAAAGTAAGGAGCTAAAATAAGTTATTAAGAATGAAATCCCTTTGTAATAGATAAGTTTTCGTCCGAAAACCTCATACCTCAAAACAGATTGTCCAGTTTGTACACGAAGTGCATCCAGTTTTTGCCGTAACCCTCTCAACTCTTTAGAAGTTGCTATGTGGGTGAAATTATGATGTCATGCCAAGTTTCAACCTTTTCAAAGTTCATTTGTACTGATTTTCAATTTCAGGGTCATCTAGCTCAAAATAAATCATTAAAGGCATGAAAAATATCAAATGAAGTGAGAAAGGGTTGAAATTTATGATGTGCCTTTGAATGGTGCATATTGAACACACAAAAAGTATGGTGTTAAAATAATTTATTAAAAATGAAATCCCTTTGTAATAGATGAGTTTTCGTCCGAAACCCTCATACGTTGAAACAAATTGTCCTGTTTGTAGACGAAGTGCATCAAGTTCTTGCCGTAACTCTCTCAAGTCTTTGGAACTTGCTATGTGGGTGAAGTTATGATGTCATGCCAAGTTTCAACCTTTTCAGAGTTCATTTGTAGTGCTTTTCAATTTCAGGGTCATTTAGCTCAAAATAAATCATTAAAGGCATGAAAAATATCAAATGAAGTCAGAAAGGCTTGAAATTGATGATGTGCCTTTGAATGGTGCATATGGAACACACAAAAAGTATGGAGTTAAAATAGGTTATTAAGAATGATATCCGTTTGTAATAGATGAGTTTTCATTCGAGACCCTCATACCTCGAAAGAGATTGTCCAATTTGTAGACGAAGTGCATCCAGTTTTTTCCGTAACCCTATCAAGTCTTTAGAAGTTGCTATGTGGGTGAAATTATGATGTCATGCCAAGTTTCAAACTTTTCAGAGTTCATTTGTACTACTTTTCAATTTCAGGGTCATTTAGCTCAAAATAAATCATTAAATGCATGAAATATATCAAATGAAGTCAGAAAGGGTTCAAAATTGATGATCTGCCTTTGCATGATGCACATTGAACACACAAATAGTAAGCAGTTAAAATAAGTTATTAAGAATGAAATACCTTTGTAATAGATGAGTTTTCGTCGGAAACCATCATACTTGGAAAGAGACTGTCCAGTTTGTACACGAAGTGCATCCAGTTTTTGCCGTAACCCTCTCAACTCTTTAGAAGTTGCTATGTGGGTGAAATTATGATGTAATGTTAAGTTTCAACCTTTTCAGAGTTCATTCGTACTGGATTAAATGCATGAAAAATATCAAATCAAGTCAGAAAGGGTTCGAAATTGATGATGTGACTTTAAATGGTGCATATTGAATAGATAAAAAGTAAGGAGCTAAAATAATTTATTAAGAATGAAATCCCTTTGTAATAGATGAGTTTTCGTCCGAAAACCTCATACCTCAAAACAGATTGTCCAGTTTGTACACGAAGTGCATCCAGTTTTTGCCGTAACCCTCTCAACTCTTTAGAAGTTGCTATGTGGGTGAAATTATGATGCCATACCAAGTTTCAACCTTTTCAAAGTTCATTTGTACTAATTTTCCATTTCAGGATCATCTAGCTCAAAATAAATCATTAAAGGCATGAAAAATATGAAATGAAGTGAGAAAGGGTTGAAATTTATGATGTGCCTTTGAACGGTGCATATTGAACACACAAAGAGTATGGAGTTAAAATAGGTTATTAAGAATGAAATCCCTTTGTAATAGATGAGTTTTCATGTAAACCCTCATACTTCGAAAGAGATTGTCTAGTTTGTAGACAAAGTGCATCCAGTTTTTGCCGTAACCCTCTCAAGTCTTTAGAAGTTGCTATGCAGGTGAAATTATGATGTCATGCCAAGTTTCAACCTTTTCAGAGTTCATTTGTACTGCTTTTCAATTTTAGGGTCATTTAGTTCAAAATAAATCACTAATGGCATGAAAAATATCAAATGAAGTCACAAAGGGTTGAAAATTGATGATGTGCCTTTGAATGGTGCATATTGAACACACAAAAAGTAAGGAGTTAAAATAAGTTATTAAGAACGAAATCCATTTGTAATAGATGATTTTTCGTGTGAAACCCTCATACTTCGAAAGAGATTGTCCGGTTTGTTGACGAAGTGCATCCAAATTTTTCCGTAACCCTGTCAAGTCTTTAGAAGTTGCTATGTGGGTGAAATTATGATGTCGTGCCAAGTTTCAACCTTTTCAGAGTTCATTTGTACTTCTTTTCAATTTACGGGTCATTTAGCACAAAATAAATAATTAAAGGCATAAAAAATATCAAATGAAGAGAGAAAGGGTTGAAATTGATGATGTGCGTTTGAATGGTTCATATTGAACAAAAAAAAGTATGGAGTTAAAATAATTAATTAAAAATCGAATCCCTTTGTAATAAATGAGTTTTCGTCTGAAACCCTCATAGTTCAAAAAAGATTTTCTAGTTTGGACACGAAGTGCATCCAAGTTTTGCCGTAACCCTCTCGACTCTTTAGAAGTTGCTATGTGGGTGAAATTATGATGTCATGCCAAGTTTCAACCTTTCAGAGTTCATTTGTACTGCATTTCAAATTCAGTATCATTTAGCTCAAAATAAATCATTAAATGCATGAAAACTATCAAATGAAGTCACAAAGGGTTGAAAATTGATGATATACCTTTGAATGGTGCATATTGAACACACAAAAAGTATGGAGTTAAAATAAGTTATTAAAAACGAAATACCTTTGTAATAGATGAGTTTTCGTCCGAAACCTTCATACTTCGAAACAGATTGTCCAGTTTATACACGAAGTGCATCCAATTTTTGCCGTAACCCTCTCAACTCTTTAGAAGTTGCTATGTGGGTAAAATTATGATGTCATGCCAAGTTTCAACCTTTTCAGAGTTCATTGTACTGCTTTTCAATTTCAGGGTCATTTAGCTCAAAATAAATCATTAAAGGCATGAAAAATATCAAATGAAGTCAGAAAGGGTTGAAATTGATGATGTGCCTTTGAATGGTGCATATTGAACACATAAAAAGTATGGAGTTAAAATAAGTTATTAAGAATGAAATCCCTTTGTAATAGATGAGTTTTCGTCTGAAACCCTCATACTTCGAAGGAGATTGTCCAGTTTGTACACGAAGTGCAACTAGTTTTTGCCATAACCCTCTCAATTCTTTAGAAGTTTCTATGTGGTTGAAATTATGATGTCATTCCAAGTTTAAACCTTTTCAGAGTTCATTTGTGCTGCTTTTAATTTTCAGGGTCATTTAGCTGAAAAATAAATCATTAAATGCATGAAAAATATCAAATGAAGTCAGAAAGGGTTGAAAATTGATGATCTGCCTTTGAATGGTGCATATTGAACACACAAAAAGTAAGGAGTTAAAATAAGTTATTAACAGTGAAATCCCTTTGTAATAGATGAGTTTTCCTCGGAAACCATCATACTTCGAAAGAGATTGTCTAGTTTATACACGAAGTGCATCCAGTTTTTGCCGTAACCCTCTCATATCTTTAGAAGTTGCTATGTGGGTAAAATTATGATGTCATGCCAAGTTTCAACCTTTTCAAAGTTCATTGTACTGCTTTTCAATTTCAGGGTCATTTAGCTTAAAATAAATCATTAAAGGCATGAAAAATATCAAATGAAGTCAGAAAGGGTTGAAATTGATGATGTTCCTTTGAATGGTGCATATTAAACACACAAAAAGTATGGAGTTAAAATAAGTTATTAAGAATGAAATCCCTTTGTAATAGATGATTTTCCTCTGAAACCCTCATACTTCGAAAGAGATAGTCCGGTTTGTACACGAAGTGCAACCAGTTTTTCCCATAACCCTCTCAATTCTTTAGAAGTTGCTATGTGGGTGAAATTATGATGTCATGCCAAGTTTCAACCTTTTCAGAGTTCATTTGTACTGCTTTTCAATTTCAAAGTCATTTAGCTCAAACTAAATCATTAGATGCATAAAAAATATAAAATGAAGTCAGAAAGGGTTGAAAATTGATGATGTGTCTTTGAATGGTGCATATTGAACACAAAAAATGAAGGACTTAAAATAAGTTGTTAAAATGAAATCCATCTGTAATAGATGAGTTTTTGTGTGAAACCCTCATACTTCGACAGAGATTGTCCAGTTTGTATACGAAGTGCATGCGATTATTGCCGTAACCTTCTTATGTCTTTAGAAGTTGCTACCTAGGTGAAATTATGATGTCATGCCAAGTTTCAATCTTTTCAGAGTTTATTTGTACTGCTTTTCAATTTCAGGGTCATTTAGCTCAAAATAAATCATTAAAGGCATGAAAAATATCAAATGAAGTCAGAAAGGGTTGAATTGATGATGTTCCTTTGATTGGTGCATATTAAGAATGAAATACCTTTGTAATAGATGAGTTTTCGTCTAAAACCCTCATACTTCAAAAGAGATTGTCCGTTTTGTACACGAAGTGCAACCAATTTTTGCCATAACCCCCTCAATTCTTTAGAAGTTTCTATGTGGGTGAAATTATGATGTCATGCCAAGTTTCAACCTTTTCAGAGTTCATTTGTACTGCTTTTGAACTTCAAAGTCATTTAGCTCAAACTAAATAATTAAATGCATGAAAATATAAAATGAAGTCAGAAAGGGTTGAAAATTGATGATGTTTCTTTGTATGGTGCATATTGAACACAAAAAATGATGGACTTAAAATAAGTTATTAAAATGAAATCCATGTGTAATAGATGAGTTTTCGTCTGAAACCCTCATACTTCGAAAGAGATTGTCCAGTTTGTGGACGAAGTGCATCCAATTATTGTCGTAACCTTCTTATGTCTTTAGAAGTAGCTACGTGGGTGAAATTATGATGTCATGCCAAGTTTCAATCTTTTCAGACTTTAGTTGTACTGCTTTTCAATTTCAGGGTCATTTAGCTCAAAATAAATCATTAAATGCATGATAAAAGTATGAAGTGAAGTCAGAATGGGTTGAAAATTAATGATGTGCCATTGAATGATGCATATTGAACACGCAAAAAGTATGGAGTTAAAATAAGTTATTAAGAATGAAATCCCTTTGTAATAGATGAGTTTTCGTGCAAAACCCTCAAACTTCGAAAGAGATTGTCCAGTTTGTACACGAACTGCAACCAGTTTTTGCCATAACCCTCTCAATTCTTTAGAAGTTGGTATGTGGGTGAAATTATGATGTCATGCCGAGTTTCAACCTTTTCAGAGTTCATTTGTACTGCTTTTCAATTTCAGGTTCATTTAGGTGAAAATAAATCATTAAATGCTTGAAAAATACCAAATGAAGTCAGAAAGGGTTGAAAATTGATGATGTGCCTTTCAATGGTGCATATTTAAAACACAAAAAATAAGGAGTTAAAATAAGTTATTAAAATGAAATCCCTTTGTAATTGATGAGGTTTCGTCCAAAACCCTCAAACTTCGAAAGACATTGTCTAGTTTGTACACGAAGTGCATCCATTTTTTGTCATAACCCTCTCAACACTTTAGAAGTTGCTATGTGGGTGAAATTATGATGTCATGCCAAGTTTCAACCTTTTTAGAGTTCATTTGTATTCCATTTAAATTTCAGGGTCATTTAGCTCAAAATAACTCATTAAATGCATGAAAAATATCAAATAAAGTGAGTAAGGGTTGGAAATTGATGAAGTGCCTTTGAACGGTGCATATTGAACACAGAAAAAGTATGGAGTTAAAATAAGTTATTAAAATGTAAATCCCTTTGTTATAGATGAGTTTTCGTCCGAAACTATCATACTTCGAAATGTCCAGTTTGTTAACGAAGTGCATCCAGTTTTTGTCGTAACCCTCTCAAGTCTTTAGAAGTTGCTATATGGGTGAAATTATGATGCCATGCCAAGTTTCAACCTTTTCAGAGTTCATTTGTAGTGCTTTTTAATTTCAGGGTCATTTAGCTGAAAATAAATCATTAAAGGCATGAATAATATCAAATGAAGTGAGAAAGGGTTGAAATTGATGATGCGTATTTGAAGGGTGCATATTGAGCACCAAAAAAGTATGGAGTTAGAATAATTTTTGAAAAATGAAATCCCTTTGTAATACATGAGTTTTCGTCCGAAACCCTCATACTTTGAAAGAGATTGTCTAGTTTGTTTACAAAGTGCATCCAATTTTTGCCGTAACCCTCTCAACTCTATAGAAGTTGCTATGTGCGTAAAATTATGATGTCATGCCAAGTTTCAACCTTTTCAGAGTTCATTGTACTGCTTTTCAATTTCAGGGTCATTTAGCTCAAAATAACTCATTAAATGCATGAAAAATATCAAATAAAGTGAGTAAGGGTTGGAAATTGATGATGTGCCTTTGAACGGTGCATATTGAACACACAAAAAGTATGGAGTTAAAATAAGTTATTAAAAATGAAATCCCTTTGTTATAGATGAGTTTTCGTCCGAAACCATCATACTTCGAAATGTCCAGTTTGTTAACGAAGTGCATCCAGTTTTTGTCGTAACCCTCTCAAGTCTTTAGAAGTTGCTATATGGGTGAAATTATGATGCCATGCCAAGTTTCAACTATTTCAGAGTTCATTTGTAGTGCTTTTTAAGTTCAGGGTCATTTAGCTGAAAATAAATCATTAAAGGCATGAATAATATCAAATGAAGTGAGAAAGGGTTGAAATTGATGATGCGTATTTGAATGGTGCATATTGAGCACCAAAAAAGTATGGAGTTAGAATAATTTTTGAAAAATGAAATCCCTTTGTAATACATGAGTTTTCGTGTGAAACCCTCATACTTTGAAAGAGATTGTCTAGTTTGTTTACAAAGTGCATCCAATTTTTTCGTAACCCTCTCAACTCTTGAGAAGTTGCTATGTGGGTGAAATGATTATGTCATGCCAAGTTTCAACCTTTTCATAGTTCATTTGTACTGCATTTCAATTTTACGGTCATGCAGCTCAAAATAAATGATTAACTACATTAAAAATATAAAATGAAGTCAGAAAGGGTTCAAAATTTATGATGTGCCCTTGAATGGTGCATATTGAACACACAAAAAGTAAGGAGCTAAAATAAGATATTAAGAATGAAATCCCTTTGTAATAGATGACTTTTCGTCGGAAACCATCATACTTCGTAAGAGATTGTATAGTTTGTACACGAAATGCATCCAGTTTTTGCCGTAACCCTCACACGTCTTTAGAAGTTGCAATGTGGGTGAAATTATAATGTCATGTCAAGTTTCAACCTTTTCAGAGTTCATTTGTACTCCATTTCAATTTCAGGGTCATTTACCTCAAAATAAATCATTAAATGCATGAAAAATATCAAATGAAGTCAGAAAGGGTTGAAAATTAATGATGTGCCTTTGAATGGTGCATATTGAACACACAAAAAGTATGGAGTTAAAATAAGCTATTGAAAATGAAATCCCTTTGTAATAGATGAGTTTTCATTCAAGGCCCTCATACTTCGAAAGAGATTGTCCAGTTTGTAGACGAAGTGCATCCCGTTTTTGCCGTAACCCTCTCAACTCTTTAGAAGTTGCTATGTGGGTGAAATTATGATGTCATGCCAAGTTTCAAGCTTTTCAGAGTTCATTTGTACCGCTTTTCAATTTCAGGGTCATTTAGCTGAAAATAAATCGTTAAAGGCATGAAAAATATGAAATGAAGTCAGAAAGGGTTGAAATTGATGATGTGCCTTTGAATGGTGCATATTTACCACACAAAAAGTATGGAGTTAAAATAAGTTATTAATAATGAAATCCCTTTGTAATAGATGTGTTTTCCTCGGAAAACATCATACTTCGAAAGAGATTGTCTAGTTTATACACGAAGTGCATCTAGTTTTTGCCGTAACATTCTCATCTCTTTACAAGTTGCTATGTGGGTGAAATTATGATGTCATGCCAAGTTTCAACCTTTTCAGAGTTCATTTGTACTGCATTTCAATTTCAGGGTCATTTAGCTCAAGATAAATCATTAAAGGCATGAAAAATATCAAATGAAGTCAGAAAGGGTTGAATATTGATGAAGTGCCTTCGAATGGTGCATATTGAACAGACAAATATTAAGGAGTTAAAATAAGTTATTAAGAATGAAATCCCTTTGTAATAGATGAGTTTTCATCTCAAACCCTCATACTTCGAAAGAGATAGTCCGGTTTGTAGACGAAGTGCATCCAATTTTTGTTGTAACCCTCTCAAGTCTTTAGAAGATGCTATGTGGGTGAAATTATAATATCATGCCAAGTTTCAATCTTTTCAGAATTCATTTGTACTCCTTTTCAATTTCAGGGTCATTTACCTCAAAATAAATCATTAAATGGGTGAAAAATATCAAATGAAGTCAGAAAGGGTTGAAAATTGATGATGCGCCTTTGAATAGTGCTTATGGAACACAAAAAATTATGGAGTTAAAATAAGTTATTAAAAATGAAATCCCTTTGTAATAGATCAGTTTTTGTCTAAAACCCACATACTTCGAAAGAGATTGTCCAGTTTGTACATGAAGTGCATCCAATTTTCGCTGTAACCCTCTCAACTCTTTAGAAGTTGCTATTTGGGTGAAATTATGATGTCACGCCAAGTTTCAACCTTTTCAGAGTTCATTTGTACTGCTTCTCAATTACAGGGTCATTTAGCTCAAAATAAATCATTAAATGCATGAAAAATATCAAATGAAGTCAAAAAGGGTTGAAAATTGATGATGTGTCTTTGAATGGTGCATATTGAACACAAAAATGTATGGAGTTAAAATAATTTATTAAAAATGAAATCCCTTTGTAATAGATGAGTTTTTCTTCGAAACCCTCATACTTCGGAAGAGATTATCCAGTTTGTAGGCGAAGTGCATCCAGTTTTTGCCGTAACCCTCTCATGTCTTTAGAAGTTGCTATGTCGGTGAAATTATGATGTCATCCCAAGTTTCAATCTTTTCAGAGTTTATTTGAACTGCTTTTCAATTTCAGGGTCATCAGGTCAAAATAAATCATTAAATGCATGAAAAATATCAAATGAAGTTAGAAAGGGTTGAAAATTGATGATTTGCCTTTGAATGGTGCATATTGAACACACAGAAAGTATGGAGTTAAAATAAGTTATTAAAATTTAAATCCCTTTGTAATCGATGAGTTTTCGTCCGAAACCCTCATACATTGAAAGAGATTGTCTATTTTGTAGACGAAGTGCATCCAGTTTTTGCCATAACCCTCTCAAGTCTTTAGAAGTTGCTGTGTGGGTGAAATTATGTTGTCATGCCAAGTTTCAACCTTTTCAGAGTTCATTTTTACCGCTTTTCAATTTCCGGGTCATTTAGCTCAAAATAAATCATTAAATGCATGAAAAATATCAAATGAAGTCAGAAAGGGTTGAAAATTGACGATGTGCCTTTGAATAGTGCATATTGAACACACAAAAATTATGTAGTTAAAATAAGTTATTAAAAATGAAATCCCTTTGTAGTAGATGAGTTATCGTCCGAAACCCTCATAGTTCGAAAGCCACTTTCTAGTTTGTACACGAAGTGCATCTAGTTTTTGCCGTAACCCTATCATGTCTTTAGAAGATTCTATGTGGGTGAAATTATAATGTCATGCCAAGTTTCAATCTTTTTAGTGTTCATTTGTACTGCTTTTCAATTTCAGGGTGATTTAGCTCAAATAAATCATTAAATGCGTGAAAAATATCAAATGAAGTCACAAAGGTTGAAAATTGATGATGTGCCTTTGAATGGTGCATATTGAACACCCAAAAAGTAAGGAATTAAAATAAGTTATTAAGAATGAAATCCCTTTGTAATAGATGAGTTTCCGTCGGAAACCATCAGACTTCGAAAGAGATTGTCCAGTTTGTACACGAAGTGCATCCAGTTCTTGCCGTAACCCTCTCAACTCTTTAAAGTTTCTATGTGGGTGAAATTATGATGTCATTTCAAGTTTCAACCTTTTCATAGTTTATTTGTACGCCATTTCAATTTCAGGGTGATTTAGCTCAAAATAAATCATTAAATGCATGAAAAATATCAAATGAAGTCAGAAAGGGTTGAAAATTAACGATGTGCCTTTGAATGGTGCATATTGAACACACAAAAATTATGTAGTTAAAATAAGTTATTGAAAATGAAATACCTTTGTAGTAGATGAGTTGTCGTCCGAAACCCTCATAGTTCGAAAGCCACTGTCCAGTTTGTACACGAACTGCATCTAGTTGTTGCCGTAACCCTATCATGTCTTTAGCAGATGCTATGTGGGTGAAATTATAATGTCATGCCAAGTTTCAATCTTTTTAGTGTTCATTTGTACTGCTTTTCAATTTCAGGGTGATTTAGCTCAAATAAATCATTAAATGCGTGAAAAATATCAAATGAAGTCAGAAAGGGTTGAAAATTGATGATGCGCCTTTCAATAGTCCTTATTCAACACAAAAAAGTATGGAGTTAAAATAAGTTATTAAAAATGAAATCCCTTTGTAATAGATGAGTTTTTGTCTGAAACCCACATACTTTGAAAGAGATTGTCCAGTTTGTACACGAAGCGCATCCAATTTTTGCCGTAGCCCTCTCAACTCTTTAGAAGTTGCTATGTGGGTCAAATTATGATGTCATGCCAAGTTTCAAGCTTTTCAGAGTTCATTTGTACTGCTTCTCAATTTCAGGGTCATTTAGCTCAAAATAAATCATTAAATGCATGAAAAATATCAAATGAAGTCAAAACGGGTTGAAAATTGATGATGTGTCTTTTGAATGGTGCATATTGAACACCAAAAAGTATGGAGGTAAAATATGTTATTAAAAATGAAATCCCTTTGTAATAGATGAGTTTTCCTCCAAAACCCACATACTTCTAAAGAGATTATCCAGTTTGTAGGCGAAGTGCATCCAGTTTTTGCCGTAACCCTCTCAAGTCTTTAGAAGTTGCTATGTGGGTGAAATTATGATGGCATCCCAAGTTTCAATCTTTCCATAGTTTATTTCTACTACTTTTAAATTTCAGGGTCATTTAACTCAAAATAAATAACTAACTGCATGAAAAAAATCAAATGAAGACAGAAAGGGTTGAAAATTGATGATCTACCTTTGAATGGTGCATATTGAACACACAAAGAGTATGGAGTTAAAATAATTTATTAAAAATGAAATCCCTCTGTAATAGATGAGTTTTAGTCCAAAACCCTCGCAAATCGAAAGAGATTGTCTAGTTTGTAGACGAAGTGCATCCAGTTTTTGCCGTACCCCTATCAAGTCTTTAGAAGTTGCTATGTGGTTGAAATTATGATGTCATGCCAACTTTCAACCTTTTCAGAGTTCATTTGTACTGCTTTTCAATTTCAGGGTTATTTAGCTCAAAATAAATCATTAAAGGCATGAAAAATATCAAATGAAGTCAGAAAAGGTCGAAAATTGATGATGTGACTTTGAATGGTGCATATTGAACACACAAAAAGTAAGGAATTAAAATAAGTTATTAAGAATGAAATCCCTTTGTAATAGATGATTTTCCGTCGGAAACCATTAGACTTCGAAAGAGATTGTCCAGTTTGTACACGAAGTGCATCCAGTTTTTGCCGTAACCCTCTCAACTCTTTAGAAGTTGCTATGTGGGTGAAATTATGATGTCATGCCAAGTTTCAACCTTTTCAGAGTTCATTTTTACTGCATTTCAATTTCAGGGTCATTTAGCTCAAAATAAATCATTAAATGCATGAAAAATATCAAATGAAGTCAGAAAAGGTTGAAAATTGATGATGTGCCTTCGAATGGTGCATATTGAACACACAAAAAGTAAGGAATTAAAATAAGTTATTAAGAATGAAATCCCTTTGTAATAGATGATTTTTCGTCGGAAACCATCAGACTTCGAAACAGATTGTCCAGTTTGTACACGAAGTGCATCCAGTTTTTGCCATAACCCTCTCAACTCTTTAGAAGTTTCTGTGTGGATGAAATTATGATGTCATGCCAAGTTTCGACCTTTTCAGAGTTCATTTTTACTGCTTTTCAATTTTAGGGTCATTTAGCTCAAAATAAATCATTAAATGCATGAAAAATATCAAATGAAGTCAGAAAGGGTTGAAAATTGATGATGCGCCTTTCAATAGTCCTTATTCAACACAAAAATGTATGGAGGTAAAATAAGTTATTAAAAATGAAATCCCTTTGTAATAGATCAGTTTTTGTCTGAAACCCACATACTTTGAAAGAGATTGTCCAGTTTGTACACGAAGTGCATCCAATTTTTGCCGTAACCCTCTCAACTCTTTAGAAGTTGTTATGTGGGTGAAATTATGATGTCATGCCAAGTTTCAACCTTTTCAGAGTTCATTTCTACTGCATTTCAATTTCAGGGTCATTTAGCTCAAAATAAATCATTAAATGGATGAAAAATATCAAATGAAGTCAGACAGGGTTGAAAATTTATGATGTGCCTTTGAATGGTGCATATTGAACACACAAAAAGTAAGGAGTTAAAATAAGTTATTAAGAAGGAAATCCCTTTCTAATAGATGAGTTTTCGTAGGAAACCATCATACTTCGAAAGAGATTGTGTAGTTTGTACACGAAGTGCGTCGAGTTTTTGCTGTAACCCTCTCAACTCTTTGGAAGTTGCTATGTGGGTGAAATTATGATGTCAGGCCACGTTTCAACCTTTTGGGACTTCGTTTTTTCTGGGTTTCAATTTTAGGGTCATTTAGCCCAAAATAAATAATTAAATGCATAAAAAATATCAAATGAAGTGAGAAAGGGTTGAAAATTGATGATGTGCCTTTGAATGGTGCATATTGAACACACAAAAAGTAAGGAATTAAAATAAGTTATTAAGAATGAAATCCCTTTGTAATAGATGCGTTTTCGTCGGAAACCGTCATACTTCGAAAGAGATTGTCCAGTTTGTACACGCAGTGCATCAAGTTTTTGCCGTAACCCTCTCAACTCTTTAGAATTTCTATGTGGTTGAAATTATGATGTCATGTCAAGTTTCAACCTTTTCAGAGTTCATTTGTACTCCATTTCAATTTCAGGGTCATTTAGCTCAAAATAAATCATTAAATGCATGAAAAATATCAAATGAAGTCAGAAAGGGTTGAAAATTGATGATGTGCCTTTGAATGGTGCATATTGAACGCACAAAAATTATGGAGTTAAAATAAGTTATTAAGAATGAAATCCCTTTGTAGTAGATGAGTTTTCGTCCGAAACCATCATACTTCGAAAGAGTTGTCCAGTTTGTACACGAAGTGTATCCAGTTTTTGCCGTAACCCTCTCAAGTGTTTAGAAGTTGCTATGTGGGTGAAATTATGATGTCATGCCAAGTTTCAACCTTTTCAGAGTTCTTTTGTACTGCGTTTCAATTTCAGGGTCATTTAGCTCAAAATATATCATTAAATGCATGAAAATTATCAAATGAAGTCAGAAAGGGTTGGAAATTGATGATGTGCCTTTGAACGGTGCATATTGACCACACGAAAAGTAAGGAATTAAAAGAAGTTATTAAGAATGAAATCCCTTTCTAATAGATGAGTTTTCGTCGGAAACCATCATACTGCGAAAGAGATTTGTACACGCAGTGCATCCAGTTTTTGCCGTAACCCTCTCAACTCTTTAGAAGTTTCTATGTGGGTGAAATTATGATGTCATTTCAAGTTTCAACCTTTTCATAGTTTATTTGTACGCCATTTCAATTTCAGGGTCATTTAGCTCAAAATAAATCATTAAATGCATGAAAAATATCAAATGAAGTCAGAAAGGGTTGAAAATTGACGATGTGCCTTTGAATGGTGCATATTGAACACACAAAAATTATGTAGTTAAAATAAGTTATTAAAAATGAAATCCCTTTGTACTAGATGAGTTTTCGTCCGAAACCCTCATAGTTCGAAAGCCACTGTCTAGTTTGTACACGAAGTGCATCTAGTTTTTGCCGTAACCCTCTCAAGTCTTTAGAAGTTGCTATGTGATTGAAATTATGATGTCATGCCAAGTTTCAACCTTTTCAGAGTTCATTTGTACTGCTTTTCAATTTCAGCGTCATTTAGCTCAAAATAAATCATTAAAGGCATGAAAAATATCAAATGAAGTGAGAAAGGGTTGAAATTTATGATGTGCTTTTCAATGGTGCATATCGAACACACAAAAATTATGGAGTTAAAACAAGTTATTAAACTGAAGTCCCTTTGTAATACAAGAGTTTGTGTCCGAACCCCTCATACTTCGAAAGAGATTGTCCGAAGTGTATCCAATTTTTGTCGTAACCCTCTCAACTCTTTAGAAGTTGTTATGTGGGTGAAATTATATTGTCATGCCAAGTTTCAATCTTTTCAGAGTTCATTTCTACTGCATTTCAATTTCAGGGTCATTTAGCTCAAAATAAATCATTAAATGCATGAAAAATATCAAATTAAGTCAGAAAGGGTTGAAAATTGACGATGTGCCTTTGAATGGTGCATATTGAACATGCAAAAATTATGTAGTTAAAATAAGTTATTAAAAATGAAATCCCTTTGTACTAGATGAGTTTTCGTCCGAAACCCTCATAGTTCGAAAGCCACTGTCTAGTTTGTACAGGAAGTGTATCCAATTTTTAGCGTAACCCTCTCAACTCTTTAGAAGTTGTTATGTGGGTGAAATTATGATGTCATGCCAAGTTTCAACCTTTTCATAGTTCATTTTGACTGGATTTCAATTTCAGGGTCATTTAGCTCAAAATAAATCATTAAATGCATGAAAAATATCAAATGAAGTCAGAAAGGGTTGAAAATTGATGATCTACCTTTGAATGGTTCATATTGAACACACAAAGAGTATGGAGTTAAAATAATTTATTAAAAATGAAATCCCTCTGTAATAGATGAGTTTTCGTCCGAAACCCTCACAAATCGAAAGAGATTGTCTAGTTTGTAGACGAAGTGCATCCAGTTTTTGCCGTAACCCTCACAAGTCTTTAGAAGTTGCTATGTGGTTGAAATTATGATGTCATGCCCAGTTTCAACCTTTTCAGAGTTCATTTGTACTGCTTTTCAATTTCAGCGTCATTTAGCTCAAGATAAATCATTAAAGGCATGAAAAATATCAAATGAAGTGAGAAAGGGTTGAAATTTATGATGTGCTTTTCAATGGTGCATATCGAACACACAAAAATTATGGAGTTAAAACAAGTTATTAAAATGAAGTCCCTTTGTAATACAAGAGTTTGTGTCTGAACCCCTCATACTTCGAAAGAGATTCTCTAGTTTGTACACGAAGTGTATCCAATTTTTAGCGTAACCCTCTCAACTCTATAGAAGTTGTTATGTGGGTGAAATTATGATGTCATGCCAAGTTTCAACCTTTTCAGAGTTCATTTCTACTGCATTTCAATTTCAGGGTCATTTAGCTCAAAATAAATCATTAAACGCATGAAAAATATCAAATGAAGTCAGACAGGGTTGAAAATTGATGATGTGCCTTTGAATGGTGTGTATTGAACGCAAAAAAATTATGGAGTTAAAATAAGTTATTAAGAATGAAATCCCTTTGTAGTAGATGAGTTTTTGTCCGAAACCATCATACTTTGAAAGAGATTGTCCAGTTTGTACAAGAAGTGTATCCAGTTTTTGCCGTAACCCTCTCAAGTCTTTAGAAGTTGCTATGTGGGTGAAATTATGATGTCATGCCAAGTTTCAACCTTTTCAGAGTTCATTTCTACTGCATTTCAATTTCAGGTTCATTTAGCTCAAAATAAATCATTAAACGCATGAAAAATATCAAATGAAGTCAGACAGGGTTGAAAATTGATGATGTGCCTTTGAATTGTGCATATTGAACGCACAAAAATTATGGAGTAAAAATAAGTTATTAAAAATGAAATCCCTTTGTAGTAGATGAGTTTTTGTCCGAAACCCTCATAGTTCGAAAGCCACTGTCCAGTTTGTACACGAAGTGCATCTAGTTTTTGCCGTAAACCTCTCATGTCTTTAGCAGATGCTATGTGGGTGAAATTATAATGTCATGCCAAGTTTCAATCTTTTTAGTGTTCATTTGTACTGCTTTTCACTTTCTGGGTGATTTAGCTCAGATAAATCATTAAATGCGTGAAAAATATCAAATGAAGTCAGAAAGGGTGGAAAATTGATGATGCGCCTTTGAATAGTGCTTATTGAACACAAAAAAGTATGGAGTTAAAATAAGTTATTAAAAATGAAATCCCTTTGTAATAGATGAGTTTTTGTCTGAAACCCACATACTTTGAAAGAGATTGTCCAGTTTGTACACGATGTGCATCCAATTTTTGCTATAACCCTCTCAACTCTTTAGAAGTTGCTATGTGGGTGAAATTATGATGTCATGCCAAGTTTCAACCTTTTCATAGTTAATTTGTACTCCTTCTCAATTTCAGGGTCATTTAGCTCAAAATAAATCATTAACTGCATGAAAAATATCAAATGAAGTCAAAAAGGGTTGAAAATTGATGATGTGTCTTCGAATGGTGCATATTGAACACCAAAAAGTATGGAGGTAACATAAGTTATTAAAAATGAAATCCCTTTGTAATAGATGAGTTTTCCTCCCAAACCCTCATACTTCGAAAGAGATTATCCAGTTTGTAGGCGAAGTGCAGCCAATTTTTGCCGTAACCCTCTCAAGTCTTTAGAAGTTGCTATGTGGGTGAAATTATGATGTTATCCCAAGTTTATTTCTACTACTTTTCAATTTCAGGGTCATTTAGCTCAAAATAAATCATTAAATGCATGAAAAATATCAAATGAAGTCAGAAAGGGTTGAAAATTGATGATCTACCTTTGAATGGTGCATATTGAACACACAAAGAGTATGGAGTTAAAATAATTTATTAAAAATGAAATCCCTCTGTAATAGATGAGTTTTCGTCCGAAACCCTCACAAATCGAAAGAGATTGTCTAGTTTGTAGACGAAGTGCATCCAGTTTTTGCCGTAACCCTCTCAAGTCTTTAGAAGTTGCTATGTGGTTGAAATTATGATGTCATGCCCAGTTTCAACCTTTTCAGAGTTCATTTGTACTGCTTTTCAATTTCAGCGTCATTTAGCTCAAAATAAATCATTAAAGGCATGAAAAATATCAAATGAAGTCAGAAAGGGTTGAAATTTATGATGTGCTTTTCAATGGTGCATATCGAACACACAAAAATTATGGAGTTAAAACAAGTTATTAAAATGAAGTCCCTTTGTAATACAAGAGTTTGTGTCCGAACCCCTCATACTTCGAAAGAGATTGTCTAGTTTGTACACGAAGTGTATCCAATTTTTAGCGTAACCCTCTCAACTCTTTAGAAGTTGTTATGTGGGTGAAATTATGATGTCATGCCAAGTTTCAACCTTTTCAGAGTTCATTTCTACTGCATATCAATTTCAGGGTCATTTAGCTCAAAATAAATCATTAAATGCATGAAAAATATCAAATGAAGTCAGAAAGGGTTGAAAATTGATGATCTACCTTTGAATGGTGCATATTGAACACACAAAGAGTATGGAGTTAAAATAATTTATTAAAAATGAAATCCCTCTGTAATAGATGAGTTTTCGTCCGAAACCCTCACAAATCGAAAGAGATTGTCTAGTTTGTAGACGAAGTGCATCCAGTTTTTGCCGTAACCCTCTCAAGTCTTTAGAAGTTGCTATGTGGTTGAAATTATGATGTCATGCCCAGTTTCAACCTTTTCAGAGTTCATTTCTACTGCTTTTCAATTTCAGCGTCATTTAGCTCAAAATAAATCATTAAAGGCATGAAAAATATCAAATGAAGTGAGAAAGGGTTGAAATTTTTGATGTGCTTTTCAATGGCGCATATCGAACACACAAAAATTATGGAGTTAAAACAAGTTATTAAAATGAAGTCCCTTTGTAATACAAGAGTTTGTGTCTGAACCCCTCATACTTCGAAAGAGATTGTCTAGTTTGTACACGAAGTCTATCCAATTTTTAGCGTAACCCTCTCAACTCTTTAGAAGTTGTTATGTGGGTGAAATTATGATGTCATGCCAAGTTTCAACCTTTTCAGAGTTCATTTCTACCGCATTTCAATTTCAGGGTCATTTAGCTCAAAATAAATCATTAAACGCATGAAAAATATCAAATGAAGTCAGAAAGGGTTGAAATTTATGATGTGCTTTTCAATGGTGCATATCGAACACACAAAAATTATGGAGTTAAAACAAGTTATTAAAATGAAGTCCCTTTGTAATACAAGAGTTTGTGTCCGAACCCCTCATACTTCGAAAGAGATTGTCTAGTTTGTACACGAAGTGTATCCAATTTTTAGCGTAACCCTCTCAACTCTTTAGAAGTTGTTATGTGGGTGAAATTATGATGTCATGCCAAGTTTCAACCTTTTCAGAGTTCATTTCTACTGCATATCAATTTCAGGGTCATTTAGCTCAAAATAAATCATTAAATGCATGAAAAATATCAAATGAAGTCAGAAAGGGTTGAAAATTGATGATCTACATTTGAATGGTGCATATTGAACACACAAAGAGTATGGAGTTAAAATAATTTATTAAAAATGAAATCCCTCTGTAATAGATGAGTTTTCGTCCGAAACCCTCACAAATCGAAAGAGATTGTCTAGTTTGTAGACGGAGTGCATCCAGTTTTTGCCGTAACCCTCTCAAGTCTTTAGAAGTTGCTATGTGGTTGAAATTATGATATCATGCCCAGTTTCAACCTTTTCAGAGTTCATTTGTACTGCTTTTCAATTTCAGCGTCATTTAGCTCAAAATAAATCATTAAAGGCATGAAAAATATCAAATGAAGTCAGAAAGGGTTGAAATTTATGATGTGCTTTTCAATGGTGCATATCGAACACACAAAAATTATGGAGTTAAAACAAGTTATTAAAATGAAGTCCCTTTGTAATACAAGAGTTTGTGTCCGAACCCCTCATACTTCGAAAGAGATTGTCTAGTTTGTACACGAAGTGTATCCAATTTTTAGCGTAACCCTCTCAACTCTTTAGAAGTTGTTATGTGGGTGAAATTATGATGTCATGCCAAGTTTCAACCTTTTCAGAGTTCATTTCTACTGCATATCAATTTCAGGGTCATTTAGCTCAAAATAAATCATTAAATGCATGAAAAATATCAAATGAAGTCAGAAAGGGTTGAAAATTGATGATCTACCTTTGAATGGTGCATATTGAACACACAAAGAGTATGGAGTTAAAATAATTTATTAAAAATGAAATCCCTCTGTAATAGATGAGTTTTCGTCCGAAACCCTCACAAATCGAAAGAGATTGTCTAGTTTGTAGACGAAGTGCATCCAGTTTTTGCCGTAACCCTCTCAAGTCTTTAGAAGTTGCTATGTGGTTGAAATTATGATGTCATGCCCAGTTTCAACCTTTTCAGAGTTCATTTCTACTGCTTTTCAATTTCAGCGTCATTTAGCTCAAAATAAATCATTAAAGGCATGAAAAATATCAAATGAAGTGAGAAAGGGTTGAAATTTTTGATGTGCTTTTCAATGGCGCATATCGAACACACAAAAATTATGGAGTTAAAACAAGTTATTAAAATGAAGTCCCTTTGTAATACAAGAGTTTGTGTCTGAACCCCTCATACTTCGAAAGAGATTGTCTAGTTTGTACACGAAGTCTATCCAATTTTTAGCGTAACCCTCTCAACTCTTTAGAAGTTGTTATGTGGGTGAAATTATGATGTCATGCCAAGTTTCAACCTTTTCAGAGTTCATTTCTACCGCATTTCAATTTCAGGGTCATTTAGCTCAAAATAAATCATTAAACGCATGAAAAATATCAAATGAAGTCAGAAAGGGTTGAAATTTATGATGTGCTTTTCAATGGTGCATATCGAACACACAAAAATTATGGAGTTAAAACAAGTTATTAAAATGAAGTCCCTTTGTAATACAAGAGTTTGTGTCCGAACCCCTCATACTTCGAAAGAGATTGTCTAGTTTGTACACGAAGTGTATCCAATTTTTAGCGTAACCCTCTCAACTCTTTAGAAGTTGTTATGTGGGTGAAATTATGATGTCATGCCAAGTTTCAACCTTTTCAGAGTTCATTTCTACTGCATATCAATTTCAGGGTCATTTAGCTCAAAATAAATCATTAAATGCATGAAAAATATCAAATGAAGTCAGAAAGGGTTGAAAATTGATGATCTACCTTTGAATGGTGTATATTGAACACACAAAGAGTATGGAGTTAAAATAATTTATTAAAAATGAAATCCCTCTGTAATAGATGAGTTTTCGTCCGAAACCCTCACAAATCGAAAGAGATTGTCTAGTTTGTAGACGGAGTGCATCCAGTTTTTGCCGTAACCCTCTCAAGTCTTTAGAAGTTGCTATGTGGTTGAAATTATGATATCATGCCCAGTTTCAACCTTTTCAGAGTTCATTTGTACTGCTTTTCAATTTCAGCGTCATTTAGCTCAAAATAAATCATTAAAGGCATGAAAAATATCAAATGAAGTCAGAAAGGGTTGAAATTTATGATGTGCTTTTCAATGGTGCATATCGAACACACAAAAATTATGGAGTTAAAACAAGTTATTAAAATGAAGTCCCTTTGTAATACAAGAGTTTGTGTCCGAACCCCTCATACTTCGAAAGAGATTGTCTAGTTTGTACACGAAGTGTATCCAATTTTTAGCGTAACCCTCTCAACTCTTTAGAAGTTGTTATGTGGGTGAAATTATGATGTCATGCCAAGTTTCAACCTTTTCAGAGTTCATTTCTACTGCATATCAATTTCAGGGTCATTTAGCTCAAAATAAATCATTAAATGCATGAAAAATATCAAATGAAGTCAGAAAGGGTTGAAAATTGATGATCTACCTTTGAATGGTGCATATTGAACACACAAAGAGTATGGAGTTAAAATAATTTATTAAAAATGAAATCCCTCTGTAATAGATGAGTTTTCGTCCGAAACCCTCACAAATCGAAAGAGATTGTCTAGTTTGTAGACGAAGTGCATCCAGTTTTTGCCGTAACCCTCTCAAGTCTTTAGAAGTTGCTATGTGGTTGAAATTATGATGTCATGCCCAGTTTCAACCTTTTCAGAGTTCATTTCTACTGCTTTTCAATTTCAGCGTCATTTAGCTCAAAATAAATCATTAAAGGCATGAAAAATATCAAATGAAGTGAGAAAGGGTTGAAATTTTTGATGTGCTTTTCAATGGCGCATATCGAACACACAAAAATTATGGAGTTAAAACAAGTTATTAAAATGAAGTCCCTTTGTAATACAAGAGTTTGTGTCTGAACCCCTCATACTTCGAAAGAGATTGTCTAGTTTGTACACGAAGTCTATCCAATTTTTAGCGTAACCCTCTCAACTCTTTAGAAGTTGTTATGTGGGTGAAATTATGATGTCATGCCAAGTTTCAACCTTTTCAGAGTTCATTTCTACCGCATTTCAATTTTAGGGTCATTTAGCTCAAAATAAATCATTAAACGCATGAAAAATATCAAATGAAGTCAGAAAGGGTTGAAATTTATGATGTGCTTTTCAATGGTGCATATCGAACACACAAAAATTATGGAGTTAAAACAAGTTATTAAAATGAAGTCCCTTTGTAATACAAGAGTTTGTGTCCGAACCCCTCATACTTCGAAAGAGATTGTCTAGTTTGTACACGAAGTGTATCCAATTTTTAGCGTAACCCTCTCAACTCTTTAGAAGTTGTTATGTGGGTGAAATTATGATGTCATGCCAAGTTTCAACCTTTTCAGAGTTCATTTCTACTGCATATCAATTTCAGGGTCATTTAGCTCAAAATAAATCATTAAATGCATGAAAAATATCAAATGAAGTCAGAAAGGGTTGAAAATTGATGATCTACCTTTGAATGGTGTATATTGAACACACAAAGAGTATGGAGTTAAAATAATTTATTAAAAATGAAATCCCTCTGTAATAGATGAGTTTTCGTCCGAAACCCTCACAAATCGAAAGAGATTGTCTAGTTTGTAGACGGAGTGCATCCAGTTTTTGCCGTAACCCTCTCAAGTCTTTAGAAGTTGCTATGTGGTTGAAATTATGATATGATGCCCAGTTTCAACCTTTTCAGAGTTCATCTGTACTGCTTTTCAATTTCAGCTTCATTTAGCTCAAAATAAATCATTAAAGGCATGAAAAATATCAAATGAAGTGAGAAAGGGTTGAAATTTCTGATGTGCTTTTCAATGGTTCATATCGAACACACAAAAATTATGGAGTTAAAACAAGTTATTAAAATGAAGTCCCTTTGTAATACAAGAGTTTGTGTCTGAACCCCTCATACTTCGAAAGAGATTGTCTAGTTTGTACACGAAGTGTATCCAATTTTTAGCGTAACCCTCTCAACTCTTTAGAAGTTGTTATGTGGGTCAAATTATGATGTCATGCCAAGTTTCAACCTTTTCAGAGTTCATTTCTACTGCATTTCAATTTCAGGGTCATTTAGCTCAAAACAAATCATTAAACGCATGAAAAATATCAAATGAAGTCAGAAAGGGTTGAAATTTATGATGTGCTTTTCAATGGTGCATATCGAACACACAAAAATTATGGAGTTAAAACAAGTTATTAAAGTGAAGTCCCTTTGTAATACAAGAGTTTGTGTCCGAACCCCTCATACTTCGAAAGAGATTGTCTAGTTTGTACACGAAGTGTATCCAATTTTTAGCGTAACCCTCTCAACTCTTTAGAAGTTGTTATGTGGGTGAAATTATGATGTCATGCCAAGTTTCAACCTTTTCAGAGTTCATTTCTACTGCATATCAATTTCAGGGTCATTTAGCTCAAAATAAATCATTAAATGCATGAAAAATATCAAATGAAGTCAGAAAGGGTTGAAAATTGATGATCTACCTTTGAATTGTGCATATTGAACACACAAAGAGTATGGAGTTAAAATATTTTATTAAAAATGAAATCCCTCTGTAATAGATGAGTTTTTGTCCGAAACCCTCACAAATCGAAAGAGATTGTCTAGTTTGTAGACGGAGTGCATCCAGTTTTTGCCGTAACCCTCTCAAGTCTTTAGAAGTTGCTATGTGGTTGAAATTATGATGTCATGCCCAGTTTCAACCTTTTCAGAGTTCATTTGTACTACTTTTCAATTTCAGCGTCATTTAGCTCAAAATAAATCATTAAAGGCATCAAAAATATCAAATGAAGTGAGAAAGGGTTGAAATTTATGATGTGCTTTTCAATGGTGCATATCGAACACACAAAAATTATGGAGTTAAAACAAGTTATTAAGAATGAAATCCCTTTGTAGTAGATGAGTTTTTGTCCGAAACCATCATACTTCGAAAGAGATTGTCCAGTTTGTACAAGAAGTGTATCCAGTTTTTGCCGTAACCCTCTCAAGTCTTTAGAAGTTGCTATGTGGGTGAAATTATGATGTCATGCCAAGTTTCAACCTTTTCATAGTTCTTTTGTACTGCGTTTCAATTTCAGGGTCATTAGCTCAAAATAAATCATTAAATGCATGAAAATTATCAAATGAAGTCACAAAAGGTTTGGAAATTGATGATGTGCCTTTGAATAGTGCATATTGAACACACAAAAAGTAAGGAATTAAAATATGTTATTAAGAATGAAGTCCCTTTCTAATAGATGAGTTTTCGTCGGAAACCATCATACTTCGAAAGAGATTGTCCAGTTTGTACACGCAGTGCATCCAGTTTTTGCCGTAACCCTCTCAACTCTTTAGAAGTTTCTATGTGGGTGAAATTATGATGTCATTTCAAGTTTCAATCTTTTCATAGTTTATTTGTACGCCATTTCAATTTCAGGGTCATTTAGCTCAAAATAAATCATTAAATGCATGAAAAATATCAAATGAAGTCAGAAAGGGTTGAAAATTGACGATGTGCCTTTGAATGGTGCACATTGAAGACACAAAAATTATGTAGTTAAAATAAGTTATTAAAAATGAAATCCCTTTGTAGTAGATGAGTTTTCGTCCGAAACCCTCATAGTTCGAAAGCCACTGTCCAGTTTGTACACGAAGTGCATCTAGTTTTTGCCGTAAACCTCTCATGTCTTTAGCAGATGCTATGTGGGTGAAATTATAATGTCATGCCAAGTTTCAATCTTTTTAGTGTTCATTTGTACTGCTTTTCAATTTCAGGGTGATTTAGCTCAAATAAATCATTAAATGCGTGAAAAATATCAAATGAAGTCAGAAAGGGTTGAAAATTGATGATGTGTCTTTGAATGGTGCATATTGAACACCAAAAAGTATCGAGGTAACATAAGTTATTAAAAATGAAATCCCTTTGTAATAGATGAGTTTTCCTCCAAAACGCTCATACTTCAAAAAAGATTATCGAGTTTGTAGGGGAAATGAACCCAGTTTTTGCCGTAACCCTCTCAAGTCTTTAGAAGTTGCTATGTGGGTGAAATTATGATGTTGATGTCATCCCAAGTTTCAATCTTTCCATAGTTTATTTCTACTACTTTTCAATTTCAGGGTCATTTAGCTCAAAATAAATCATTAAATGCATGCACAATATCAAATGAAGTCAAAAAGGGTTGAAAATTGATGATCTACCTTTGAATGGTGCATATTGAACACACAAAGAGTATGGAGTTAAAATAATTTATTAAAAATGAAATCCCTCTATAATAGATGAGTTTTCGTCCGAAACCCTCACAAATCGAAAGAGATTGTCTCATTTGTAGACGAAGTGCATCCACTTTTTGCCGTAACCCTCTCAAGTCTTTAGAAGTTGCTATGTGGTCGAAATTATGATGTCATGCCAAGTTTCAACCTTTTCAGAGTTCATTTGTACTGCTTTTCAATTTCAGGGTCGTATAGCTCAAAATAATTCATTAAAGGCTTGAAAAATATCAAATGAAGTGAGAAAGGGTTGAAATTTATGATGTGCTTTTCAATGGTGCATATCGAACACACAAAAATTATGGAGTTAAAACAAGTTATTAAAATGAAGTCCCTTTGTAATACATGAGTTTGTGTCCGAACCCCTCATACTTCGAAAGAGATTGTCTCGTTTGTACACGAAGTGCATCCAATTCTTGCCCTAACCCTCTCAACTCTTTAGAAGTTGTTATGTGGGTGAAATTATGATGTCATGCCAAGTTTCAACCTTTTCAGAGTTCATTTGTACTGCATTTCAATTTCAGGGTCATTTAGCTCAAAATAAATCATTAAATGCATGAAAAATATCAAATGAAGTGAGACAGGGTTGAAAATTGATGATGTGCCTTTGAATGGTGCATATTAAACACACAAAAAGTAAGGAGTTAAAATAAGTTATTAAGAATGAAATCCCTTTCTACTAGATGAGTTTTCGTAGGGAACCATCATACGTCGAAAGAGATTGTCTAGTTTGTAAATGAAGTGCATCGAGTTTTTGCCATAACCCTCTCAACTCTTTGGAAGTTGCTATGTGGGTGAAATTATGATGTCAGGCCAAGTTTAAACATTTTGGGAGTTCATTTTTACTGGATTTCAATTTCAGGGTCATTTAGCTCAAAATAAATAATTAAATGCATGACAAATATCAAATGAAGTCAGAAAGGGTTGAAAATTGATGATGTGCCTTTGAATGGTGCATACTAAACACACAAAAAGTAAGGAATTAAAATAAGTTATTAAGAATGAAATCCCTTTGTAATAGATGAGTTTTCGTCGCAAACCATCATACTTCGAAAGAGATTGTCTAGTTTGTACACGGAGTGCATCCAGTTTTTGCCGCAACCCTCTCAACTCTTTAGAATTTCTATGTGGGTGAAATTATGATGTCATGTCAAGTTTCAACCTTTTCAGAGTTCATTTGTACTCCATTTCAATTTCAGGGTCATTTAGCTCAAAATAAATCATTAAATGCATGAAAAATATCAAATGAAGTCAGAAAGGGTTGAAAATTGATGATGTGCGTTTGAATGGTGCATATTGAATGCACAAAAATTATGGAGTTAAAATAAGCTATTAAGAATGAAATCCATTTGTAGTAGATGAGTTTTCTCCGAAACCATCATACTTCGAAAGAGATTGTCCAGTTTGTACACGAAGTGTGTCCAGTTTTTGCCGTAACCCTCTCAAGTATTTAGAAGTTGTTACGTGGGTGAAATTATGATGTCATGCCAAGTTTGAACCTTTTCAGAGTTCTTTTGTACTGCGTTTCAATTTCAGGGTCATTTATCTCAAAATAAATCATTAAATGCATGAAAATTATCAAATGAAGTCAGAAAGGGTTGGAAATTGATGATGTGCCTTTGAATGGTGCATATTGAACACACAAAAAGTAAGGAATTAAAATAAGTTATTAAGAATGAAATCCCTTTGTAATAGATGAGTTTTCGTCGGAAACCATCATACTTCGAAAGAGATTGTCCAGTTTGTACATGCAGTGCATCCAGTTTTTGCCGTAACCCTCTCAACTCTTTGAATTTCTATGTGGGTGAAATTATGATGGCATGTCAAGTTTCAACCTTTTCAGAGTTCATTTGTACTCCATTTCAATTTCAGGGTCATTTAGCTCAAAGTAAATCATTAAATGCATGAAAAATATCAAATGAAGTCAGAAAGGGTTGAAAATTGATGATGTGCCTTTGAATGGTGCATATTGAATGCACAAAAATTATGGAGTTAAAATAAGTTATTAAGAATAAAATCCCTTTGTAGTAGATGAGTTTTCGTCCGAAACCATCATACTTCGAAAGAGATTGTCCAGTTTGTACATGAAGTGCATTCCGTTTTTTCCATAACCCTCATAACTCTTTAGAAGTTGCTATGTGGGTGAAATTATGATGTCATGCCAAGTTTCAACCTTTTCAGAGTTCATTTGTACTACGTTTCTATTTCAGGGTCATTTAGCTCAAAATAAATCATTAAATGCATGAAAACTATCAAATGTAGTCAGAAAGGGTTGGAAATTGATGATGTGCCTTTGTATGGTGCGTATTGAACACACAAAAATTATGGAGTTAAAATAAGTTATTAAGAATGAAATCCCTTTGTAATAGATGAGTTTTCATCGGAAACCATCATACTTCGAAAGAGATTGTCCGGTTTTTACACGCAATGCATCCAGTTTTTGCCGTAACCCTCTCAACTCTTTAAAATTTCTATGTGGGTGAAATTATGATGTCATGTCAAGTTTCAACCTTTTTAGAGTTCATTTGTACTCCATTTCAATTTCAGGGTCATTTAGCTCAAAATAAATCATTAAATGCATGAAAAATATCAAATGAAGTCAGAAAGGGTTGAAAATTGATGATGTGCCTTTGAATGGTGCATATTAAACACACAAAAAGTAAGGAGTTAAAATAAGTTATTAAGAATGAAATCCCTTTCTACTAGATGAGTTTTCGTAGGGAACCATCATACTTCGTAAGAGATTGTCTAGTTTGTAAATGAAGTGCATCGAGTTTTTGCCATAACCCTCTCAACTCTTTCGAAGTTGCTATGTGGGTGAAATTATGATGTCAGGCCAAGTTTAAACATTTTGGGAGTTCATTTTTACTGGATTTCAATTTCAGGGTCATTTAGCTCAAAATAAATAATTAAATGCATGACAAATATCAAATGAAGTCAGAAAGGGTTGAAAATTGATGATGTGCCTTTGAATGGTGCATACTAAACACACAAAAAGTAAGGAATTAAAATAAGTTATTAAGAATGATATCCCTTTGTAATAGATGAGTTTTCGTCGCAAACCATCATACTTCGAAAGAGATTGTCTAGTTTGTACACGGAGTGCATCCAGTTTTTGCCGCAACCCTCTCAACTCTTTAGAATTTCTATGTGGGTGAAATTATGATGTCATGTCAAGTTTCAACCTTTTCAGAGTTCATTTGTACTCCATTTCAATTTCAGGGTCATTTAGCTCAAAATAAATCATTAAATGCATGAAAAATATCAAATGAAGTCAGAAAGGGTTGAAAATTGATGATGTGCGTTTGAATGGTGCATATTGAATGCACAAAAATTATGGAGTTAAAATAAGCTATTAAGAATGAAATCCATTTGTAGTAGATGAGTTTTCTCCGAAACCATCATACTTCGAAAGAGATTGTCCAGTTTGTACACGAAGTGTGTCCAGTTTTTGCCGTAACCCTCTCAAGTATTTAGAAGTTGTTACGTGGGTGAAATTATGATGTCATGCCAAGTTTGAACCTTTTCAGAGTTCTTTTGTACTGCGTTTCAATTTCAGGGTCATTTATCTCAAAATAAATCATTAAATGCATGAAAATTATCAAATGAAGTCAGAAAGGGTTGGAAATTGATGATGTGCCTTTGAATGGTGCATATTGAACACACAAAAAGTAAGGAATTAAAATAAGTTATTAAGAATGAAATCCCTTTGTAATAGATGAGTTTTCGTCGGAAACCATCATACTTCGAAAGAGATTGTCCAGTTTGTACATGCAGTGCATCCAGTTTTTGCCGTAACCCTCTCAACTCTTTTGAATTTCTATGTGGGTGAAATTATGATGGCATGTCAAGTTTCAACCTTTTCAGAGTTCATTTGTACTCCATTTCAATTTCAGGGTCATTTAGCTCAAAGTAAATCATTAAATGCATGAAAAATATCAAATGAAGTCAGAAAGGGTTGAAAATTGATGATGTGCCTTTGAATGGTGCATATTGAATGCACAAAAATTATGGAGTTAAAATAAGTTATTAAGAATAAAATCCCTTTGTAGTAGATGAGTTTTCGTCCGAAACCATCATACTTCGAAAGAGATTGTCCAGTTTGTACATGAAGTGCATTCCGTTTTTTCCATAACCCTCATAACTCTTTAGAAGTTGCTATGTGGGTGAAATTATGATGTCATGCCAAGTTTCAACCTTTTCAGAGTTCATTTGTACTACGTTTCTATTTCAGGGTCATTTAGCTCAAAATAAATCATTAAATGCATGAAAACTATCAAATGTAGTCAGAAAGGGTTGGAAATTGATGATGTGCCTTTGTATGGTGCGTATTGAACACACAAAAATTATGGAGTTAAAATAAGTTATTAAGAATGAAATCCCTTTGTAATAGATGAGTTTTCATCGGAAACCATCATACTTCGAAAGAGATTGTCCGGTTTTTACACGCAATGCATCCAGTTTTTGCCGTAACCCTCTCAACTCTTTAAAATTTCTATGTGGGTGAAATTATGATGTCATGTCAAGTTTCAACCTTTTTAGAGTTCATTTGTACTCCATTTCAATTTCAGGGTCATTTAGCTCAAAATAAATCATTAAATGCATGAAAAATATCAAATGAAGTCAGAAAGGGTTGAAAATTGATGATGTGCCTTTGAATGGTGCATATTAAACACACAAAAAGTAAGGAGTTAAAATAAGTTATTAAGAATGAAATCCCTTTCTACTAGATGAGTTTTCGTAGGGAACCATCATACTTCGTAAGAGATTGTCTAGTTTGTAAATGAAGTGCATCGAGTTTTTGCCATAACCCTCTCAACTCTTTCGAAGTTGCTATGTGGGTGAAATTATGATGTCAGGCCAAGTTTAAACATTTTGGGAGTTCATTTTTACTGGATTTCAATTTCAGGGTCATTTAGCTCAAAATAAATAATTAAATGCATGACAAATATCAAATGAAGTCAGAAAGGGTTGAAAATTGATGATGTGCCTTTGAATGGTGCATACTAAACACACAAAAAGTAAGGAATTAAAATAAGTTATTAAGAATGATATCCCTTTGTAATAGATGAGTTTTCGTCGCAAACCATCATACTTCGAAAGAGATTGTCTAGTTTGTACACGGAGTGCATCCAGTTTTTGCCGCAACCCTCTCAACTCTTTAGAATTTCTATGTGGGTGAAATTATGATGTCATGTCAAGTTTCAACCTTTTCAGAGTTCATTTGTACTCCATTTCAATTTCAGGGTCATTTAGCTCAAAATAAATCATTAAATGCATGAAAAATATCAAATGAAGTCAGAAAGGGTTGAAAATTGATGATGTGCGTTTGAATGGTGCATATTGAATGCACAAAAATTATGGAGTTAAAATAAGTTATTAAGAATGAAATCCATTGGTAGTAGATGAGTTTTCTCCGAAACCATCATACTTCGAAAGAGATTGTCCAGTTTGTACACGAAGTGTGTCCAGTTTTTGCCGTAACCCTCTCAAGTATTTAGAAGTTGTTATGTCGGTGAAATTATGATGTCATGCCAAGTTTGAACCTTTTCAGAGTTCTTTTGTACTGCGTTTCAATTTCAGGGTCACTTATCTCAAAATAAATCATTAAACGCATGAAAATTATCAAATGAAGTCAGAAAGGGTTGGAAATTGATGATGTGCCTTTGAATGGTGCATATTGAACACACAAAAAGTAAGGAATTAAAATAAGTTATTAAGAATGAAATCCCTTTGTAATAGATGAGTTTTCGTCAGAAACCATCATACTTCGAAAGAGATTGTCCAGTTTGTACACGCAGTGCATCAAGTTTTTGCCGTAACCCTCTCAACTCTTTAGAATTTCTATGTGGGTGAAATTATGATGGCATGTCAAGTTTCAACCTTTTCAGAGTTCATTTGTACTCCATTTCAATTTCAGGGTCATTTAGCTCAAAATAAATCATTAAATGCATGAAAAATATCAAATGAAGTCAGAAAGGGTTGAAAATTGATGATGTGCCTTTGAATGGTGCATATTGAATGCACAAAAATTATGGAGTTAAAATAAGTTATTAAGAATAAAAGCCCTTTGTAGTAGATGAGTTTTCGTCCGAAATCATCATACTTCGAAAGAGATTGTCCAGTTTGTACATGAAGTGCATTCAGTTTTTTCCATAACCCTCATAACTCTTTAGAAGTTGCTATGTGGGTGAAATTATGATGTCATGCCAAGTTTCAACCTTTTCAGAGTTCATTTGTACTGCGTTTCAATTTCAGGGTCATTTAGCTCAAAATAAATCATTAAATGCATGAAAACTATCAAATGTAGTCAGAAAGGGTTGGAAATTGATGATGTGCCTTTGTATGGTGCGTATTGAACACACAAAAATTATGGAGTTAAAATAAGTTATTAAGAATGAAATCCCTTTGTAATAGATGAGTTTTCGTCGGAAACCATCATACTTCGAAAGAGATTGTCCGGTTTTTACACGCAATGCATCCAGTTTTTGCCGTAACCCTCTCAACTCTTTAGAATTTCTATGTGGGTGAAATTATGATGTCATGCCAAGTTTCAACCTTTTCAGAGTTCATTTGTACTCCATTTCAATTTCAGGGTCATTTAGCTCAAAATAAATCATTAAATGCATGAAAAATATCAAATGAAGTCAGAAAGGGTTGAAAATTGATGATGTGCCTTTGAATGGTGCATATTGAATGCACAAAAATTATGGAGTTAAAATAAGTTATTAAGAATAAAAGCCCTTTGTAGTAGATGAGTTTTCGTCCGAAATCATCATACTTCGAAAGAGATTGTCCAGTTTGTACATGAAGTGCATTCAGTTTTTTCCATAACCCTCATAACTCTTTAGAAGTTGCTATGTGGGTGAAATTATGATGTCATGCCAAGTTTCAACCTTTTCAGAGTTCATTTGTACTGCGTTTCAATTTCAGGGTCATTTAGCTCAAAATAAATCATTAAATGCATGAAAACTATCAAATGTAGTCAGAAAGGGTTGGAAATTGATGATGTGCCTTTGTATGGTGCGTATTGAACACACAAAAATTATGGAGTTAAAATAAGTTATTAAGAATGAAATCCCTTTGTAATAGATGAGTTTTCGTCGGAAACCATCATACTTCGAAAGAGATTGTCCGGTTTTTACACGCAATGCATCCAGTTTTTGCCGTAACCCTCTCAACTCTTTAGAATTTCTATGTGGGTGAAATTATGATGTCATGCCAAGTTTCAACCTTTTCAGAGTTCATTTGTACTCCATTTCAATTTCAGGGTCATTTAGCTCAAAATAAATCATTAAATGCATGAAAAATATCAAATGAAGTCAGAAAGGGTTGAAAATTGATGATGTGCCTTTGAATGGTGCATATTGAATGCACAAAAATTATGGAGTTAAAATAAGTTATTAAGAATAAAAGCCCTTTGTAGTAGATGAGTTTTCGTCCGAAATCATCATACTTCGAAAGAGATTGTCCAGTTTGTACATGAAGTGCATTCAGTTTTTTCCATAACCCTCATAACTCTTTAGAAGTTGCTATGTGGGTGAAATTATGATGTCATGCCAAGTTTCAACCTTTTCAGAGTTCATTTGTACTGCGTTTCAATTTCAGGGTCATTTAGCTCAAAATAAATCATTAAATGCATGAAAACTATCAAATGTAGTCAGAAAGGGTTGGAAATTGATGATGTGCCTTTGTATGGTGCGTATTGAACACACAAAAATTATGGAGTTAAAATAAGTTATTAAGAATGAAATCCCTTTGTAATAGATGAGTTTTCGTCGGAAACCATCATACTTCGAAAGAGATTGTCCGGTTTTTACACGCAATGCATCCAGTTTTTGCCGTAACCCTCTCAACTCTTTAGAATTTCTATGTGGGTGAAATTATGATGTCATGTCAAGTTTCAACCTTTTTAGAGTTCATTTGTACTCCATTTCAATTTCAGGGTCATTTAGCTCAAAATAAATCATCAAATGCATGAAAAATATCAAATGAAGTCAGAAAGGGTTGAAAATTGATGATGTGCCTTTGAATGGTGCATATTGAACGCACAAAAATTATGGAGTTAAAATAAGTTATTAAGAATGAAATCCCTTTGTAGTAGATGAGTTTTCGTCCGAAACCATCATACTTCGAAAGAGATTGTCCAGTTTGTACATGAAGTGTATCCAGTTGTTGCCGTAACCCTCTCAAGTCTTTAGAAGTTGCTATGTGGGTGAAATTATGATGTCATGCCAAGTTTCATACTTTTCAAAGTTCATTTGTACTGCGTTTCAATTTCAGGGTCATTTAGCTCAAAATAAATCATTAAATGCATGAAAACTATCAAATGTAGTCAGGAAGGGTTGGAAATTGATGATGTGCCTTTGTATGGTGCATATTGAACACACAAAAAGTATGGAGTTAAAATATGTTATTAAGAATGAAATCCCATTGTAATAGATGTGTTTTCGTCCGAAACCATCATACTTCGAAAGAGATTGTCCAGTTTGTACATGAATTGCATCTAGTTTTTTCCGTAACCCTGATAACTCTTTAGAAGTTGCTATGTGGGTGAAATTATGATGTCATGCCAAGTTCCAACCTTTTCAGAGTTAATTTGGAGTGCTTTTCAATTTCAGGGTCATTTAGCACAAAATACATCATTAAATGCATGAAAAATATCAAATGAAGTCAGAAAGGGTTGAAAATTGATGTTGTGCCTTTTAATAGTGCTTATTGAACACAAAAAAGTATGGAGTTAAAATAAGTTATTAAAAATGAAATCCCTTTGTAATAGATGAGTTTTTGTCTAAAACCTACATACTTCGAAAGAGATTGTCCAGTTTGTACACGAAGTGCATCCAGTTTTTGCCGTAACCCTCTCAACTCTTTAGAAGTTCCTATGTGGGTGAAATTAAGATCTCATGCCAAGTTTCAACCTTTTCATAGTTCATTTGTACTGCTTCTCAATTTCAGGGTCATTTAGCTCAAAATAAATCATTAAATGCATGAAAAATATCAAATGAAGTCAGAAAGGGTTGAAAATTGATGATGTGCCTTTGAATGGTGCATATTGAAGACACAAAAAGTAAGGAATTAAAATAAGTTATTAAGCATGAAATCCCTTTGTAAAAGATGAGTTTTCGTCGGAAACCATCATACTTCGAAAGAGATTGTCCAGTTTGTACACGAAGTGCATCCAGTTTTTGTCGTAACCCTCTCAACTCTTTAGAATTTGTATGTGGGTGAAATTATTATGTCATGTCAAGTTTCAACCTTTTTAGAGTTTATTTGTACTCCATTTCAATTTAGGGTCATTTAGCTCAAAATAAATTATTAAATGCATGAAAAATATCAAATGAAGTCAGAAAGGGTTGAAAATTGATGATGTGCCTTTGAATGGTGCATATTGTACACACAAAAATTATGGAGTTCAAATAAGTTATTAAAAATGAAATCCCTTTGTAATAGATGAGTTTTCGTCCGAAACCCTCATACTTCGAAAGCCACGGTCCAGTTTGTACACAAGTGCATCTAGTTTTTGCCGTAACCATCTCAGGTCTTTAGAAGATGCTATGTGGGTGAAATAATAATGTCATGCCAAGTTTCAATCTTTTTAGAGTTCATTTGTACTGCTTCTCAATTTCAGGGTCAATTAGCTCAAAACAAATCATTAAATGCGTGAAAAAAATCAAATGAAGTCAGAAAGGGTTGCAAATTGATGATGTGTCTTTGAATGGTGCATATTGAACACAAAAAAGTATGGAGTTAAAAGAAGTTATTAAAATGAAATCCCTTTGTAATAAATGAGTTTTCGTCCAAAAGCCTCATACTTCGAAAGAGATTGTCCAGTTTGTACACGAAGTGTATCCAGTTTTTGCCGTAACCCTCTCAAGTCTTTAGAAGTTGCTATATGGGTGAAATTATGATGTCATGCCAAGTTTCAACCTTTTCAGAGTTCATTTGTACTGCGTTTCAATTTCAGGGTCATTTATCTCAAAATAAATCATTAAATGCATGAAAATTATCAAATGAAGTCAGAAAGGGTTGGAAATTGATGATGTGCCTTTGTATGGTGCATATTGAACACACAAAAAGTATGGAATTAAAATAAGTTATTAAGCAGGAAATCCCTTTGTAATAGATGAGTTTTCGTCGGAAACCATCATACTTCGAAAGAGATTGTCCGGTTTTTACACGCAGTGCATCCAGTTTTTGCCGTAACCCTCTCAACTCTTTCGAATTTCTATGTGGGTGAAATTATGATGTCATGTCAAGTTTCAACCTTTTCAGAGTTCATTTGTACTCCATTTCAATTTCAGGGTCATTTAGCTCAAAATAAATCATTAAATGCATGAAAAATATCAAATGAAGTCAGAAAGGGTTGAAAATTGATGATGTGCCTTTGAATGGTGCATATTGAACGCACAAAAATTATGGAGTTAAAATAAGTTATTAAGAATGAAATCCCTTTGTAGTAGATGAGTTTTCGTCCGAAACCATCATACTTCGAAAGAGATTGTCCAGTTTGTACATGAAGTGTATCCAGTTTTTGCCGTAACCCTCTCAAGTCTTTAGAAGTTGCTATGTGGGTGAAATTATGATGTCATGCCAAGTTTCAACCTTTTCAGTGTTCATTTGTACTGCGTTTCAATTTCAGGGTCATTTAGCTCAAAATAAATCATTAAATGCATGAAATCTATCAAATGTAGTCAGGAAGGGTTGGAAATTGATGATGTGCCTTTGTATGGTGCATATTGAACACACAAAAAGTATGGAGTTAAAATATGTTATTAAGAATGAAATCCCATTGTAATAGATGTGTTTTCGTCCGAAACCATCATACTTCGAAAGAGATTGTCCAATTTGTACATGAATTGCATCTAGTTTTTTCCGTAACCCTGATAACTCTTTAGAAGTTGCTATGTGGGTGAAATTATGATGTCATGCCAAGTTCCAACCTTTTCAGAGTTAATTTGCACTGCTTTTCAATTTCAGGGTCATTTAGCACAAAATACATCATTAAATGCATGAAAAATATCAAATGAAGTCAGAAAGGGTTGAAAATTGATGTTGTGCCTTTTAATAGTGCTTATTGAACACAAAAAAGTATGGAGTTAAAATAAGTTATTAAAAATGAAATCCCTTTGTAATAGATGAGTTTTTGTCTAAAACCTACATACTTCGAAAGAGATTGTCCAGTTTGTACACGAAGTGCATCCAGTTTTTTTCGTAACCCTCTCAACTCTTTAGAAGTTCCTATGTGGGTGAAATTAAGATCTCATGCCAAGTTTAAACCTTTTCATAGTTCATTTGTACTGTTTCTCAATTTCAGGGTCATTTAGCTCCAAATAAATCATTAAATGCATGAAAAATATCAAATGAAGTCAGAAAGGGTTGAAAATTGATGATGTGCCTTTGAATGGTGCATATTTAAGACACAAAAAGTAAGGAATTAAAATAAGTTATTAAGCATGAAATCCCTTTGTAAAAGATGAGTTTTCGTCGGAAACCATCATACTTCGAAAGAGATTGTCCAGTTTGTACACGAAGTGCATCCAGTTTTTGTCGTAACCCTCTCAACTCTTTAGAATTTGTATGTGGGTGAAATTATTATGTCATGTCAAGTTTCAACCTTTTTAGAGTTTATTTGTACTCCATTTCAATTTCAGGGTCATTTAGCTCAAAATAAATTATTAAATGCATGAAAATATCAATTGAAGTCACAAAGGGTTGAAAATTGATGATGTGCCTTTGAATGGTGCATATTGTACACACAAAAATTATGGAGTTCAAATAAGTTATTAAAAATGAAATCCCTTTGTAGTAGATGAGTTTTCGTCCGAAACCCTCATACTTCGAAAGCCACGGTCCAGTTTGTACACAAAGTGCATCTAGTTTTTGCTGTAACCATCTCAGGTCTTTAGAAGATGCTATGTGGGTGAAATTATAATGTCATGCCAAGTTTCAATCTTTTTAGAGTTCACTTGTACTGCTTCTCAATTTCAGGGTCAATTAGCTCAAAACAAATCATTAAATGCGTGAAAAAAATCAAATGAAGTCAGAAAGGGTTGCAAATTGATGATGTGTCTTTGAATGGTGCATATTGAACACAAAAAAGTATGGAGTTAAAAGAAGTTATTAAAATGAAATCCCTTTGTAATAAATGAGTTTTCGTCCAAAAGCCTCATACTTCGAAAGAGATTGTCCGGTTTGTACACGAAGTGTATCCAGTTTTTGCCGTAACCCTCTCAAGTCTTTAGAAGTTGCTATATGGGTGAAATTATGATGTCATGCCAAGTTTCAACCTTTTCAGAGTTCATTTGTACTGCGTTTCAATTTCAGGGTCATTTATCTCAAAATAAATCATTAAATGCATGAAAATTATCAAATGAAGTCAGAAAGGGTTGGAAATTGATGATGTGCCTTTGTATGGTGCATATTGAACACACAAAAAGTATGGAATTAAAATAAGTTATTAAGCATGAAATCCCTTTGTAATAGATGAGTTTTCGTCGGAAACCATCATACTTCGAAAGAGATTGTCCGGTTTTTACACGCAGTGCATCCAGTTTTTGCCGTAACCCTCTCAACTCTTTCGAATTTCTATGTGGGTGAAATTATGATGTCATGTCAAGTTTCAACCTTTTCAGAGTTCATTTGTACTCCATTTCAATTTCAGGGTCATTCAGCTCAAAATAAATCATTAAATGCATGAAAAATATCAAATGAAGTCAGAAAGGGTTGAAAATTGATGATGTGCTTTGAATGGTGCATATTGAACGCACAAAAATTATGGAGTTAAAATAAGTTATTAAGAATGAAATCCCTTTGTAGTAGATGAGTTTTCGTCCGAAACCATCATACTTCGAAAGAGATTGTCCAGTTTGTACATGAAGTGTATGCAGTTTTTCCCGTAACCCTCTCAAGTCTTTAGAAGTTGCTATGTGGGTGAAATTATGATGTCATGCCAAGTTTCAACCTTTTCAGTGTTCATTTGTACTGCGTTTCAATTTCAGGGTCATTTAGCTCAAAATAAATCATTAAATGCATGAAAACTATCAAATGTAGTCAGGAAGGGTTGAAAATTGATGATGTGCCTTTGTATGGTGCATATTGAACACACAAAAAGTATGGAGTTAAAATATGTTATTAAGAATGAAATCCCATTGTAATAGATGTGTTTTCGTCCGAAACCATCATACTTCGAAAGAGATTGTCCAGTTTGTACATGAATTGCATCTAGTTTTTTCCGTAACCCTGATAACTCTTTAGAAGTTGCTATGTGGGTGAAATTATGATGTCATGCCAAGTTCCAACCTTTTCAGAGTTAATTTGCACTGCTTTTCAATTTCAGGGTCATTTAGCACAAAATACATCATTAAATGCATGAAAAATATCAAATGAAGTCAGAAAGGGTTGAAAATTGATGTTGTGCCTTTTAATAGTGCTTATTGAACACAAAAAAGTATGGAGTTAAAATAAGTTATTAAAAATGAAATCCCTTTGTAATAGATGAGTTTTTGTCTAAAACCTACATACTTCGAAAGAGATTGTCCAGTTTGTACACGAAGTGCATCCAGTTTTTTCCGTAACCCTCTCAACTCTTTAGAAGTTCCTATGTGGGTGAAATTAAGATCTCATGCCAAGTTTCAACCTTTTCATAGTTCATTTGTACTGCTTCTCAATTTCAGGGTCATTTAGCTCCAAATAAATCATTAAATGCATGAAAAATATCAAATGAAGTCAGAAAGGGTTGAAAATTGATGATGTGCCTTTGAATGTTGCATATTGAAGACACAAAACTTAAGGAATTAAAATAAGTTATTAAGCATGAAATCCCTTTGTAAAACATGAGTTTTCGTCGGAAACCATCATACTTCGAAAGAGATTGTCCAGTTTGTACACGAAGTGCATCCAGTTTTTGTCGTAACCCTCTCAACTCTTTAGAATTTGTATGTGGGTGAAATTATTATGTCATGTCAAGTTTCAACCTTTTTAGAGTTTATTTGTACTCCATTTCAATTTCAGGGTCATTTAGCTCAAAATAAATTATTAAATGCATGAAAAATATCAAATGAAGTCACAAAGGGTTGAAAATTGATGATGTGCCTTTGAATGGTGCATATTGTACACACAAAAATTATGGAGTTCAAATAAGTTATTAAAAATGAAATCCCTTTGTAATAGATGAGTTTTTGTCCAAAACCCTCATACTTCGAAAGCCACGGTCCAGTTTGTACACAAAGTGCATCTAGTTTTTGCTGTAACCATCTCAGGTCTTTAGAAGATGCTATGTGGGTGAAATTATAATGTCATGCCAAGTTTCAATCTTTTTAGAGTTCATTTGTACTGCTTCTCAATTTCAGGGTCAATTAGCTCAAAACAAATCATTAAATGCGTGAAAAAAATCAAATGAAGTTAGAAAGGGTTGCAAATTGATGATGTGTCTTTGAATGGTGCATATTGAACACAAAAAAGTATGGAGTTAAAAGAAGTTATTAAAATGAAATCCCTTTGTAATAAATGAGTTTTCGTCCAAAAGCCTCATACTTCGAAAGAGATTGTCCAGTTTGTACACGAAGTGTATCCAGTTTTTGCCGTAACCCTCTCAAGTCTTTAGAAGTTGCTATATGGGTGAAATTATGATGTCATGCCAAGTTTCAACCTTTTCAGAGTTCATTTGTACTGCGTTTCAATTTCAGGGTCATTTATCTCAAAATAAATCATTAAATGCATGAAAATTATCAAATGAAGTGAGAAAGGGTTGGAAATTGATGATGTGCCTTTGTATGGTGCATATTGAACACACAAAAAGTATGGAATTAAAATAAGTTATTAAGCATGAAATCCCTTTGTAATAGATGAGTTTTCGTCGGAAACCATCATACTTCGAAAGAGATTGTTCGGTTCTTACACGCAGTGCATCCAGTTTTTGCCATAACCCTCTCAACTCTTTAGAATTTCTATGTGGGTGAAATTATGATGTCATGTCAAGTTTTAACCTTTTCAGAGTTCATTTGTACTCCATTTCAATTTCAGGGTCATGTAGCTCAAAATAAATTATTAAATGCATGAAAAATATCAAATGAAGTCAGAAAGGGTTGAAAGTTGATGATGTGCCTTTGAATGGTGCATATTGTACACACAAAAATTATGGAGTTCAAATAAGTTATTAAAAATGAAATCCCTTTGTAATAGATGAGTTTTTGTCCGAAACCCTCATACTTCGAAAGCCACGGTCTAGTTTGTACACAAAGTGCATCTAGTTTTTGCTGTAACCATCTCAGGTCTTTAGAAGATGCTATGTGGGTGAAATTATAATGTCATGCCAAGTTTCAATCTTTTTAGAGTTCATTTGTACTGCTTCTCAATTTCAGGGTCAATTAGCTCAAAACAAATCATTAAATGCGTGAAAAAAATCAAATGAAGTCAGAAAGGGTTGCAAATTGATGATGTGTCTTTGAATGGTGCATATTGAACACAAAAAAGTATGGAGATAAAAGAAGTTATTAAAATGAAATCCCTTTGTAATAAATGAGTTTTCGTCCAAAAGCCTCATACTTCGAAAGAGATTGGCCAGTTTGTACACGAAGTGTATCCAGTTTTTGCCGTAACCCTCTCAAGTCTTTAGAAGTTGCTATATGGGTGAAATTATGATGTCATGCCAAGTTTCAACCTTTTCAGAGGTCATTTGTACTGTGTTTCACTTTCAGGGTCATTTATCTCAAAATAAATCATTAAATGCATGAAAATTATCAAATGAAGTCAGAAAGGGTTGGAAATTGATGATGTGCCTTTGTATGGTGCATATTGAACACACAAAAAGTATGGAATTAAAATAAGTTATTAAGCATGAAATCCCTTTGTAATAGATGAGTTTTCGTCCGAAACCATCATACTTCGAAAGAGATTGTCCAGTTTGTACATGAAGTGTATGCAGTTTTTGCCGTAACCCTCTCAATTCTTTAGAAGTTGCTATGTGGGTGAAATTATGATGTCATGCCAAGTTTCAACCTTTTCAGTGTTCATTTGTACTGCGTTTCAATTTCAGGGTCATTTAGCTCAAAATAAATCATTAAATGCATGAAAACTATCAAATGTAGTCAGGAAGGGTAGAAAATTGATGATGTGCCTTTGTATGGTGCATATTGAACACACAAAAAGTATGGAGTTAAAATATGTTATTAAGAATGAAATCCCATTGTAATAGATGTGTTTTCGTCCGAAACCATCATACTTCGAAAGAGATTGTCCAGTTTGTACATGAATTGCATCTAGTTTTTTTCGTAACCCTGATAACTCTTTAGAAGTTGCTATGTGGGTGAAATTATGATGTCATGCCAAGTTCGAACCTTTTCAGAGTTAATTTGCACTGCTTTTCAATTTCAGGGTCATTTAGCACAAAATACATCATTAAATGCATGAAAAATATCAAATGAAGTCAGAAAGGGTTGAAAATTGATGTTGTGCCTTTTAATAGTGCTTATTGAACACAAAAAAGTATGGAGTTAAAATAAGTTATTAAAAATGAAATCCCTTTGTAATAGATGAGTTTTTGTCTAAAACCTACATACTTCGAAAGAGATTGTCCAGTTTGTACACGAAGTGCATCCAGTTTTTTCCGTAACCCTCTCAACTCTTTAGAAGTTCCTATGTGGGTGAAATTAAGATCTCATGCCATGTTTCAACCTTTTCATAGTTCATTTGTACTGCTTCTCAATTTCAGGGTCATTTAGCTCCAAATAAATCATTAAATGCATGAAAAATATCAAATGAAGTCAGAAAGGGTTGAAAATTGATGATGTGCCTTTGAATGTTGCATATTGAAGACACAAAACTTAAGGAATTAAAATAAGTTATTAAGCATGAAATCCCTTTGTAAAACATGAGTTTTCGTCGGAAACCATCATACTTCGAAAGAGATTGTCCAGTTTGTACACGAAGTGCATCCAGTTTTTGTCGTAACCCTCTCAACTCTTTAGAATTTGTATGTGGGTGAAATTATTATGTCATGTCAAGTTTCAACCTTTTTAGAGTTTATTTGTACTCCATTTCAATTTCAGGGTCATTTAGCTCAAAATAAATTATTAAATGCATGAAAAATATCAAATGAAGTCAGAAAGGGTTGAAAATTGATGATGTGCCTTTGAATGGTGCATATTGTACACACAAAAATTATGGAGTTCAAATAAGTTATTAAAAATGAAATCCCTTTGTAATAGATGAGTTTTTGTCCGAAACCCTCATACTTCGAAAGCCACGGTCCAGTTTGTACACAAAGTGCATCTAGTTTTTGCTGTAACCATCTCAGGTCTTTAGAAGATGCTATGTGGGTGAAATTATAATGTCATGCCAAGTTTCAATCTTTTTAGAGTTCATTTGTACTGCTTCTCAATTTCAGGGTCAATTAGCTCAAAACAAATCATTAAATGCGTGAAAAAAATCAAATGAAGTCAGAAAGGGTTGCAAATTGATGATGTGTCTCTGAATGGTGCATATTGAACACAAAAAAGTATGGAGTTAAAAGAAGTTATTAAAATGAAATCCCTTTGTAATAAATGAGTTTTCGTCCAAAAGCCTCATACTTCGAAAGAGATTGTCCAGTTTGTACACGAAGTGTATCCAGTTTTTGCCGTAACCCTCTCAAGTCTTTAGAAGTTGCTATATGGGTGAAATTATGATGTCATGCCAAGTTTCAACCTTTTCAGAGTTCATTTGTACTGCGTTTCAATTTCAGGGTCATTTATCTCAAAATAAATCATTAAATGCATGAAAATTATCAAATGAAGTGAGAAAGGGTTGGAAATTGATGATGTGCCTTTGTATGGTGCATATTGAACACACAAAAAGTATGGAATTAAAATAAGTTATTAAGCATGAAATCCCTTTGTAATAGATGAGTTTTCGTCGGAAACCATCATACTTCGAAAGAGATTGTTCGGTTCTTACACGCAGTGCATCCAGTTTTTGCCATAACCCTCTCAACTCTTTAGAATTTCTATGTGGGTGAAATTATGATGTCATGTCAAGTTTTAACCTTTTCAGAGTTCATTTGTACTCCATTTCAATTTCAGGGTCATGTAGCTCAAAATAAATTATTAAATGCATGAAAAATATCAAATGAAGTCAGAAAGGGTTGAAAGTTGATGATGTGCCTTTGAATGGTGCATATTGTACACACAAAAATTATGGAGTTCAAATAAGTTATTAAAAATGAAATCCCTTTGTAATAGATGAGTTTTTGTCCGAAACCCTCATACTTCGAAAGCCACGGTCTAGTTTGTACACAAAGTGCATCTAGTTTTTGCTGTAACCATCTCAGGTCTTTAGAAGATGCTATGTGGGTGAAATTATAATGTCATGCCAAGTTTCAATCTTTTTAGAGTTCATTTGTACTGCTTCTCAATTTCAGGGTCAATTAGCTCAAAACAAATCATTAAATGCGTGAAAAAAATCAAATGAAGTCAGAAAGGGTTGCAAATTGATGATGTGTCTTTGAATGGTGCATATTGAACACAAAAAAGTATGGAGTTAAAAGAAGTTATTAAAATGAAATCCCTTTGTAATAAATGAGTTTTCGTCCAAAAGCCTCATACTTCGAAAGAGATTGGCCAGTTTGTACACGAAGTGTATCCAGTTTTTGCCGTAACCCTCTCAAGTCTTTAGAAGTTGCTATATGGGTGAAATTATGATGTCATGCCAAGTTTCAACCTTTTCAGAGGTCATTTGTACTGTGTTTCACTTTCAGGGTCATTTATCTCAAAATAAATCATTAAATGCATGAAAATTATCAAATGAAGTCAGAAAGGGTTGGAAATTGATGATGTGCCTTTGTATGGTGCATATTGAACACACAAAAAGTATGGAATTAAAATAAGTTATTAAGCATGAAATCCCTTTGTAATAGATGAGTTTTCGTCCGAAACCATCATACTTCGAAAGAGATTGTCCAGTTTGTACATGAAGTGTATGCAGTTTTTGCCGTAACCCTCTCAATTCTTTAGAAGTTGCTATGTGGGTGAAATTATGATGTCATGCCAAGTTTCAACCTTTTCAGTGTTCATTTGTACTGCGTTTCAATTTCAGGGTCATTTAGCTCAAAATAAATCATTAAATGCATGAAAACTATCAAATGTAGTCAGGAAGGGTTGAAAATTGATGATGTGCCTTTGTATGGTGCATATTGAACACACAAAAAGTATGGAGTTAAAATATGTTATTAAGAATGAAATCCCATTGTAATAGATGTGTTTTCGTCCGAAACCATCATACTTCGAAAGAGATTGTCCAGTTTGTACATGAATTGCATCTAGTTTTTTCCGTAACCCTGATAACTCTTTAGAAGTTGCTATGTGGGTGAAATTATGATGTCATGCCAAGTTCGAACCTTTTCATAGTTAATATGCACTGCTTTTCAATTTCAGGGTCATTTAGCACAAAATACATCATTAAATGCATGAAAAATATCAAATGAAGTCAGAAAGGGTTGAAAATTGATGTTGTGCCTTTTAATAGTGCTTATTGAACACAAAAAAGTATGGAGTTAAAATAAGTTATTAAAAATGAAATCCCTTTGTAATAGATGAGTTTTTGTCTAAAACCTACATACTTCGAAAGAGATTGTCCAGTTTGTACACGAAGTGCATCCAGTTTTTTCCGTAACCCTCTCAACTCTTTAGAAGTTCCTATGTGGGTGAAATTAAGATCTCATGCCATGTTTCAACCTTTTCATAGTTCATTTGTACTGCTTCTCAATTTCAGGGTCATTTAGCTCCAAATAAATCATTAAATGCATGAAAAATATCAAATGAAGTCAGAAAGGGTTGAAAATTGATGATGTGCCTTTGAATGTTGCATATTGAAGACACAAAACTTAAGGAATTAAAATAAGTTATTAAGCATGAAATCCCTTTGTAAAACATGAGTTTTCGTCGGAAACCATCATACTTCGAAAGAGATTGTCCAGTTTGTACACGAAGTGCATCCAGTTTTTGTCGTAACCCTCTCAACTCTTTAGAATTTGTATGTGGGTGAAATTATTATGTCATGTCAAGTTTCAACCTTTTTAGAGTTTATTTGTACTCCATTTCAATCTCAGGGTCATTTAGCTCAAAATAAATTATTAAATGCATGAAAAATATCAAATGAAGTCAGAAAGGGTTGAAAATTGATGATGTGCCTTTGAATGGTGCATATTGTACACACAAAAATTATGGAGTTCAAATAAGTTATTAAAAATGAAATCCCTTTGTAATAGATGAGTTTTTGTCCGAAACCCTCATACTTCGAAAGCCACGGTCCAGTTTGTACACAAAGTGCATCTAGTTTTTGCTGTAACCATCTCAGGTCTTTAGAAGATGCTATGTGGGTGAAATTATAATGTCATGCCAAGTTTCAATCTTTTTAGAGTTCATTTGTACTGCTTCTCAATTTCAGGGTCAATTAGCTCAAAACAAATCATTAAATGCGTGAAAAAAATCAAATGAAGTCAGAAAGGGTTGCAAATTGATGATGTGTCTTTGAATGGTGCATATTGAACACAAAAAAGTATGGAGTTAAAAGAAGTTATTAAAATGAAATCCCTTTGTAATAAATGAGTTTTCGTCCAAAAGCCTCATACTTCGAAAGAGATTGTCCAGTTTGTACACGAAGTGTATCCAGTTTTTGCCGTAACCCTCTCAAGTCTTTAGAAGTTGCTATATGGGTGAAATTATGATGTCATGCCAAGTTTGAACCTTTTCAGAGTTCATTTGTTCTGCGTTTCAATTTCAGGGTCATTTATCTCAAAATAAATCATTAAATGCATGAAAATTATCAAATGAAGTGAGAAAGGGTTGGAAATTGATGATGTGCCTTTGTATGGTGCATATTGAACACACAAAAAGTATGGAATTAAAATAAGTTATTAAGCATGAAATCCCTTTGTAATAGATGAGTTTTCGTCGGAAACCATCATACTTCGAAAGAGATTGTTCGGTTCTTACACGCAGTGCATCCAGTTTTTGCCGTAACCCTCTCAACTCTTTAGAATTTCTATGTGGGTGAAATTATGATGTCATGTCAAGTTTCAACCTTTTCAGAGTTCATTTGTACTCCATTTCAATTTCAGGGTCATTTAGCTCAAAATAAATTATTAAATGCATGAAAAATATCAAATGAAGTCAAAAAGGGTTGAAAATTGATGATGTGCCTTTGAATGGTGCATATTGTACACACAAAAATTATGGAGTTCAAATAAGTTATTAAAAATGAAATCCCTTTGTAATAGATGAGTTTTTGTCCGAAACCCTCATACTTCGAAAGCCACGGTCCAGTTTGTACACAAAGTGCATCTAGTTTTTGCTGTAACCATCTCAGGTCTTTAGAAGATGCTATGTGGGTGAAATTATAATGTCATGCCAAGTTTCAATCTTTTTAGAGTTCATTTGTACTGCTTCTCTATTTTAGGGTCAATTAGCTCAAAACAAATCATTAAATGCGTGAAAAAAATCAAATTAAGTCAGAAAGGGTTGCAAATTGATGATGTGTCTTTGAATGGTGCATATTGAACACAAAAAAGTATGGAGTTAAAAGAAGTTATTAAAATGAAATCCCTTTGTAATAAATGAGTTTTCGTCCAAAAGCCTCATACTTCGAAAGAGATTGGCCAGTTTGTACACGAAGTGTATCTAGTTTTTGCCGTAACCCTCTCAAGTCTTTAGAAGTTGCTATATAGGTGAAATTATGATGTCATGCCAAGTTTCAACCTTTTCAGAGTTCATTTGTACTGCGTTTCAATTTCAGGGTCATTTATCTCAAAATAAATCATTAAATGCATGAAAATTATCAAATGAAGTCAGAAAGGGTTGGAAATTGATGATGTGCCTTTGTATGGTGCATATTGAACACACAAAAAGTATGGAATTAAAATAAGTTATTAAGCATGAAATCCCTTTGTAATAGATGAGTTTTCGTCGGAAACCATCATACTTCGAAAGAGATTGTTCGGTTCTTACACGCAGTGCATCCAGTTTTTGCCGTAACCCTCTCAACTCTTTAGAATTTCTATGTGGGTGAAATTATGATGTCATGTCAAGTTTCAACCTTTTCAGAGTTCATTTGTACTCCATTTCAATTTCAGGGTCATTTAGCTCAAAATAAATTATTAAATGCATGAAAAATATCAAATGAAGTCAGAAAGGGTTGAAAATTGATGATGTGCCTTTGAATGGTGCATATTGTACACACAAAAATTATGGAGTTCAAATAAGTTATTAAAAATGAAATCCCTTTGTAATAGATGAGTTTTTGTCCGAAACCCTCATACTTCGAAAGCCACGGTCCAGTTTGTACACAAAGTGCATCTAGTTTTTGCTGTAACCATCTCAGGTCTTTAGAAGATGCTATGTGGGTGAAATTATAATGTCATGCCAAGTTTCAATCTTTTTAGAGTTCATTTGTACTGCTTCTCTATTTCAGGGTCAATTAGCTCAAAACAAATCATTAAATGCGTGAAAAAAATCAAATGAAGTCAGAAAGGGTTGCAAATTGATGATGTGTCTTTGAATGGTGCATATTGAACACAAAAAAGTATGGAGTTAAAAGAAGTTATTAAAATGAAATCCCTTTGTAATAAATGAGTTTTCGTCCAAAAGCCTCATACTTCGAAAGAGATTGGCTAGTTTGTACACGAAGTGTATCCAGTTTTTGCCGTAACCCTCTCAAGTCTTTAGAAGTTGCTATATGGGTGAAATTATGATGTCATGCCAAGTTTCAACCTTTTCAGAGTTCATTTGTACTGCGTTTCAATTTCAGGGTCATTTATCTCAAAATAAATCATTAAATGCATGAAAATTATCAAATGAAGTCAGAAAGGGTTGGAAATTGATGATGTGCCTTTGTATGGTGCATATTGAACACACAAAAAGTATGGAATTAAAATAAGTTATTAAGCATGAAATCCCTTTGTAATAGATGAGTTTTCGTCGGAAACCATCATACTTCGAAAGAGATTGTCCGGTTTTTACACGCAGTGCATCCAGTTTTTGCCGTAACCCTCTCAACTCTTTAGAATTTCTATGTGGGTGAAATTATGATGTCATGTCAAGTTTCAACCTTTTCAGAGTTCATTTGTACTCCATTTCAATTTCAGGGTCATTTAGCTCAAAATAAATCATTAAATGCATGAAAAATAGCAAATGAAGTTAGAAAGGGTTGAAAATTGATGATGTGCCTTTGAATGGTGCATATTGAACGCACAAAAATTATGGAGTTAAAATAAGTTATTAAGAATGAAATCCCTTTGTAGTAGATGAGTTTTCGTCCGAAACCATCATACTTCGAAAGAGATTGTCCAGTTTGTACATGAAGTGTATCCAGTTTTTGCCGTAACCCTCTCAAGTCTTTAGAAGTTGCTATGTGGGTGAAATTATGATGTCATGCCAAGTTTCAACCTTTTCAGAGTTCATTTGTACTGCGTTTCAATTTCAGGGTCATTTAGCTCGAAATAAATCATTAAATGCATGAAAACTATCAAATGTAGTCAGGAAGGGTTGGAAATTGATGATGTGCCTTTGTATGGTGCATATTGAACACACAAAAAGTATGGAGTTAAAATATGTTATTAAGAATGAAATCCCATTGTAATAGATGTGTTTTCGTCCGAAACCATCATACTTCGAAAGAGATTGTCCAGTTTGTACATGAATTGCATCTAGTTTTTTCCGTAACCCTGATAACTCTTTAGAAGTTGCTATGTGGGTGAAATTATGATGTCATGCCAAGTTCCAACCTTTTCAGAGTTAATTTGCACTGCTTTTCAATTTCAGGGTCATTTAGCACAAAATACATCATTAAATGCATGAAAAATATCAAATGAAGTCAGAAAGGGTTGAAAATTGATGTTGTGCCTTTTAATAGTGCTTATTGAACACAAAAAAGTATGGAGTTAAAATAAGTTATTAAAAATGAAATCCCTTTGTAATAGATGATATTTGTCTAAAACCTACATACTTCGAAAGAGATTGTCCAGTTTGTACACGAAGTGCATCCAGTTTTTGCTGTAACCCTCTCAACTCTTTAGAAGTTCCTATGTGGGTGAAATTAAGATCTCATGCCAAGTTTCAACCTTTTCATAGTTCATTTGTACTGCTTCTCAATTTCAGGGTCATTTAGCTCAAAATAAATCATTAAATGCATGAAAAATATCAAATGAAGTCAGAAAGGGTTGAAAATTGATGATGTGCCTTTGAATGGTGCATATTGAAGACCCAAAAAGTAAGGAATTAAAATAAGTTATTAAGCATGAAATCCCTTTGTAAAAGATGAGTTTTCGTCGGAAACCATCATACTTCGAAAGAGATTGTCCAGTTTGTACACGAAGTGCATCCAGTTTTTGTCGTAACCCTCTCAACTCTTTAGAATTTGTATGTGGGTGAAATTATTATGTCATGTCAAGTTTCAACCTTTTTAGAGTTTTTTTGTACTCCATTTCAATTTCAGGGTCATTTACCTCAAAATAAATTATTAAATGGATGAAAAATATCAAATGAAGTCAGAAAGGGTTGAAAATTGATGATGTGCCTTTGAATGGTGCATATTGTACACACAAAAATTATGGAGTTCAAATAAGTTATTAAAAATGAAATCCCTTTGTAATAGATGAGTTTTCGTCCGAAACCCTCATACTTCGAAAGCCACGGTCCAGTTTGTACACAAATTGCATCTAGTTTTTGCTGTAACCATCTCAGGTCTTTAGAAGATGCTATGTGGGTGAAATTATAATGTAATGCCAAGTTTCAATCGTTTTAGAGTTCATTTGTACTGCTTCTTAATTTCAGGGTCACTTAGCTCAAAACAAATCATTAAATGCGTGAAAAAAATCAAATGAAGTCAGAAAGGGTTGCAAATTGATGATGTGTCTTTGAATGGTGCATATTGAACACAAAAAAGTATGGAGTTAAAAGAAGTTATTAAAATGAAATCCCTTTGTAATAAATGAGTTTTCGTCCAAAAGCCTCATACTTCGAAAGAGATTGTCCAGTTTGTACACGAAGTGTATCCAGTTTTTGCCGTAACCCTCTCAAGTCTTTAGAAGTTGCTATATGGGTGAAATTATGATGTCATGCCAAGTTTCAACCTTTTCAGAGTTCATTTGTACTGCGTTTCAATTTCAGGGTCATTTATCTCAAAATAAATCATTAAATGCATGAAAATTATCAAATGAAGTCAGAAAGGGTTTGAAATTGATGATGTGCCTTTGTATGGTGCATATTGAACACACAAAAAGTATGGAGTTAAAATATTTTATTAAGAATGAAATCCCATTGTAATAGATGAGTTTTCGTCCGAAACCATCATACTTCGAAAGAGATTGTCCAATTTGTACACGAAGTGCATCCTGTTTTTGCCGTAACCCTCTCAAGTCTTTAGAAGTTGCTATGTGGGTGAAATTATGATGTCATGCCAAGTTCCAACCTTTTCAGAGTTCATTTGCACTGCTTTTCAATTTCAGGGTTATTTAGCTCAAAATAAATCATTAAATGCATGAAAAATATCCAATGAAGAGAAAGGTTTTAAAATTGATGATGTGCCTTTGAATGGTGCATATTGAACACAAAAAAGTATGGAGTTAAAATAAGTTATTAAAAATGAAATCCCTTTGTAATAAATGAGTTTTCCTCCGAAACCCTCATACTTCGAACAAGATTAACCAGTTTGTACACGAACTGCATCAAGTTTTTGCCGTAACCCTCTCAAGTCTTTAGAAGATGCTATGTGGGTGAAATTATAATGTCATGCCAAGTTTCAATTTCAGGGTCATTTAGCTCAAAATAAATCATTAAATGCAGGAAAAATATCAAATGAAGTCAGAAAGGCTTGAAAATTGATGATGTGCCTTTTAATAGTGCTTATTGAACACAAGAAAGTATGGAGTTAAAATAAGTTATTAAAAATGAAATCCCTTTGTAATAGATGAGTTTTTGTCTAAAACCCACATACTTCGAAAGAGATTGTCCAGTTTGTACACGAAGTGCATCCAATTTTTGCCGTAACCCTCTCAATACTTTAGAAGTTGCCATGTGGGTGAATTTAAGATCTCGTGCCAAGTTTCAACCTTTCCAGAGTTCATTTGTACTGCATCTCAATTTCAGGGTCATTTAGCTCAAAATAAATCATTAAATGCATGAAAAATATCAAATAAAGTCAGAAAGGGTTGAAAATTGATGATGTGTCTTTGAATGGTGCATATTGAACACAAAAAGTATGGAGTTAAAATAAGTTATTAAAAATGAAATCCCTGTGTAATAGATGAGTTTTCCTCTGAAACCCTCATACTTCGAAAGAGATTCTCCAGTTTGTTGGCGAAGTGCATCTAGTTTTTGCCGTAACCCTCTCAAGTCTTTATAAGTTGCTATGTGGGTGAAATTATGATGTCATGACAAGTTTCAACCTTTTCAGAGTTCATTTGTACTCCTTTTCAATTTCAGGTTTATTTAGCTCAAAATAAATCATTAAATGCATGAAAAATATCAAATGAAGTCAGAAAGGGTTGAAAATTGATGATGTGCCTTTGAATGGTGCATATTGAACACACAAAAAGTATGGAGTTAAAATAAGTTATTAAAGATGAAATCCCTTTGTAATAGTTGAGTTTTCGTTCAAGGCCCTCATACTTCGAAAGAGATTGTCCAGTTTGTAGACGAAGTGCTCCCGTTTTTGCCATAACCCTCTCAACTCTTTAGAAGTTGCTATGTGGGTGAAATTATGATGACTTGCCAAGTTTCAACCTTTTCAGAGTTCATTTTTACTGCATTTCAATTTCAGGCTCATTTAGCTCAAAATAAATCATTAAATGCATGAAAATTATCAAATGAAGTCAGAAAGGGTGGAAATTGATGATGTGCCTTTGAATGGTGCATATTGAACACACAAAAAGTAAGGAGTTAAAATAAGTTATTAAGAATGAAATCCCTTTGTAATAGATGAGTTTTCGTCGGAAACCATCATACTTCGAAAGAGATTGTCCAGTTTGTACACGAAGTGCATCCAGTTTTTGCCATAACCCTCTCAACTCTTTGTAAGTTTCTATGTGGGTTAAATTATGATGTCATGTCAAGTTTCAACCTTTTCAGAGTTCGTTTGTACTCCATTTCAATTTCAGGGTCATTTAGCTCAAAATAAATCATTAAATGCATGAAAAATATCAAATGAAATGAGAAAGCTTGAAAATTTATGATGTGCCTTTGAATGGTGCATATTGAACACAAAAAAATATGGAGTTAAAATAAGTTATTAAAAATGAAGTCTCTTTGTAATAGATGAGTTTTCGTCCGAAACCCTCGTACTTCGAAAGAGAATGTCCAGTTTGTACACGAAGTGTATCCAGTTTTTGCCGTAACCCTCTGAAGTCTTTAGAAGTTGCTATGTGGATGAAATTATGATGTCATGTCAAGTTTCAACCTTTTTAGAGTTCGTTTGTACTACGTTTCAATTTTGGGGTCATTTAGCTCAAAATAAATCATTGAATGCATGAAAATTATCAAATGAAGTCAGAAAGGGTTGAAAATTGATGATGTGCCTTTGTATGGTGCATATTGAACACACAAAAAGTATGGAGTTAAAATATGTTATTAAGAATGAAATCCCATTGTAATAGATGAGTTTTTGTCCAAAACCATCATACTTCGAAAGAGATTGTCCAGTTTGTACATGAAGTGCATCTAGTTTTTTCCATAACCCTCATAACTCTTTAGAAGTTGCTATGTGGGTGAAATTATGATTTCATGCCAAGTTTCAACCTTTTCAGAGTTCATGTGTACTGCTTTTCAATTTCAGGGTCATTTAGCTCAAAATAAATCATTAAATGCATGAAAAATATCAAATGAAGGCAGAAAGGGTTGAAAATTGATGATGTGCCTTTGAATAGTGCTTATTGAACACAAGAAAGTATGGAGTTAAAATAATTTATTAAAAATGAAATCCCTTTGTAATAGATGAGTTTCTGTCTAAAACCCACATACTTCGAAAGAGATTGTAAAGTTTGTACACGAAGTGCATCCAGTTTTTCTCGTAACCCTCTGAACTCTTTAGATGTTGCTATGTGGGTGAAATTAAGATCTCATGCCAAGTTTCAACCTTTTCAGAGGTCATTTGTACTGCTTCTCAATTTCAGGGTCATTTATCTCAAAATAAATCATTAAATGCATGAAAAATATCAAATGAAGTCAGAAAGGGTTGAAAATTGATGATGTCTCTTCGAATAGTGCATATTGAAGACAAAAAGTATGGAGTTAAAATAAGTTATTAAAAATGAAATCCCTTTTGTAATAGATGAGTTTTCCTCCGAAACCCTCATACTTCGAAAGAGATTATCCAGTTTGTGGGCGAAGTGCATCCATTTTTTGCCGTAACCCTCTCAAGTCTTTAGAAGTTGCTATGTGGGTGAAATTATGATGTCATCCCAAGTTTCAATCTTTTCAGAGTTTATTTGAACTGCTTTTCAATTTCAGTGTGATTTAGCTCAAAATAAATCTTTAAATGCATGAAAAATGTCAAATGAAGTCAAAAAGGGTAGAAAATTGATGATGTGCCTTTGAATGGTGCATATTGAACACACAAAAAGTATGGAGTTAAAATAAGTTATTAAAGATGAAATCCCTTTGTAATAGATGTGTTTTCGTTCAAGGCCCTCATACTTCGAAAGAGATTGTCCAGTTTGTAGAAAAAGTGCATCCCATTTTTGCCGTAACCCTCTCAAGTCTTTAGAAGTTGCTACGTGGGTCAAATTATGATGACATGCGAAGTTTCAACCTTTTCAGAGTTCATTTTTACTGCATTTCAATTTCAGGGTCATTTAGCTGAAGAATAAATCATTAAATGCGTGAAAATTATCAAATGAAGTCAGAAAGGGATGAAAATTGATGATGTGCCTTTGAATGGTGCATATTGAACACACAAAAAGTAAGGAGTTAAAATAAGTTATTAAGAATGAAATCCCTTTGTAATAGATGAGTTTTCGTCGGAAACCATCATACTTCGAAAGAGATTGTCCAGTTTGTACACGAAGTGCATCCAGTTTTTGCCGTAACCCTCTCAACTCTTTATAAGTTTCTATATGGGTGAAATTATGATGTCATGTCAAGTTTCAACCTTTTCAGAGTTCAATTGTACTCCATTTCAATTTCAGGGTCATTTAGCTCAAAATAAATCATTAAATGCATGAAAAATATCAAATGAAGTGAGAAAGCTTGAAAATTGATGATGTGACTTTGAATGGTGGATATTTAACACACAAAAATATGGAGTGAAAATAATTTATTAAAAATGAAATCTCTTTGTAATAGATGAGTTTTCCTCCGAAACCCTCATACTTCGAAAGAGAATGTCCAGTTTGTACACGAAGTGTATCCAGTTTTTTCCGTAACCCTTTCAAGTCTTTAGAAGTTGCTATGTGGGTGAAATTATGATGTCATGTCAAGTTTCAACCTTTTCAGAGTTCATTTGTACTATGTTTCAATTTCGGGGTCATTTAGATCAAAATAAATCATTAAATGCATAAAAATTATCAAATGAAGTCAGAAAGAGTTGAAAATAGATGATGTGCCTTTGTATGGTGCATATTGAACACACAAAAAGTATGGAGTTAAAATATGATATTAATAATGAAATCCCATTGTAATAGATGAGTTTTCGTCCAAAACCATCATACTTCGAAAGAGATTGTCTAGTTTGTACATGAAGTGCATGCAGTTTTTTCCATAACCCTCATAACTCTTTAGAAGTTTCTATGTGGGTGAAATTATGATGTCATGCCAAGTTTCAACCTTTTCAGAGTTCATGTGTACTGTTTTTCAATTTCAGGGTCATTTAGCTCAAAATAAATCATTAAATGCATTAAAAATATCAAATGAAGGCAGAAACGGTTGAAAATTGATGATGTACCTTTGAATAGTGCTTATTGAACACAAAAAAGTATGGAGTTATAATAAGTTATTATAAATGAAATCCCTTTGTAATAGATGAGTTTTTGTCTAAAACCCACATACTTCGAAAGAGATTGTACAGTTTGTACACGAAGTGCATCCAGTTTTTGTCGTAACCCTCTAAACTCTCTAGATGTTGCTAAGTGGGTGAAATTAAGATCTCATGCCAAGTTTCAACCTTTCCAGAGGTCATGTGTACTGCTTCTCAATTTCAGGGTTATTTAGCTCAAAATAAATCATTAAATGCATGAAAAATATCAAATGAAGTCAGAAAGGCTTGAAAATTGATGATGTGTCTTTGAATAGTGCATATTGAACACAAAAAGTATGGAGTTAAAATAAGTTATTAAAAATGAAATCCCTTTTGTAATAGATGAGTTTTCCTCCGAAACCCTCATACTTCGAAAGAGATTATCCAGTTTGTAGGCGAAGTGCATCCAGTTTTTGCCGTAACCCTCTCAAGTCTTTAGAAGTTGCTATGTGGGTGAAATTATGATGTCATCCCAAGTTTCAATCTTTTGAGAGTTTATTTTAACTGCTTTTCAATTTTAGGGTCATTTAGCTCAAAATAAATCATTAAATGCATGAAAAATATCAAATGAAGTAAAAAAGGGTTGAAAATTTATGATGTGCCTTTGAATGGTGCATATTGAACACACAAAAAGTATGGAGTTAAAATAAGTTATTAAAGATGAAATCCCTTTGTAATAGATGAGTTTTCGTTCAAGGCCCTCATACTTCGAAAGAGATTGTCCAGTTTGTAGACAAAGTGCATCCCATTTTTGCCGTAACCCTCTCAAGTCTTTAGAAGTTGCTATGTCGGTCAAATTATGATGACATGCCAAGTTTCAACCTTTTCAGAGTTTATTTTGACTGCATTTCAATTTCAGCGTCATTTAGCTGAAAATAAATCATTAAATGCGTGAAAATTATCAAATGAAGTCAGAAAGGGATGAAAATGGATGATGTGCCTTTGAATGGTGCATATTGAACACACAAAAAGTAAGGAGTTAAAATAAGTTATTCAGAATGAAATGCCTTTGTAATAGATGAGTTTTCGTCGGAAACCATCATACTTCGAAAGAGATTGTCCAGTTTGTACACGAAGTGCATCCAGTTTTTGCCATAACCCTCTCAACTCTTTATAAGTTTCTATGTGGGTGAAATTATGATGTCATGTCAAGTTTCAACCTTTTCAGTGTTCAATTGTACTCCATTTCAATTTCAGGGTGATTTAGCTCAAAATAAATCATTAAATGCATGAAAAATATCAAATGAAGTGAGCAAGCTTGAAAATTGATGATGTGCCTTGGAATGGTGCATATTGAACACACAAGAATATGAGTTAAAATAAGTTATTAAAAATGAAATCTCTTTGTAATAGATGAGTTTTCGTCTGAAACCCTCATACTTCGAAAGAGAATGTCCAGTTTGTACACGAAGTGTATCCAGTTTTTGCCGTAACCCTCTCAAGTCTTTAGAAGTTGCTATGTGGGTGAAATTATGATGTCATGTCAAGTTTCAACCTTTTCAGAGTTCATTTGTACTACGTTTCAATTTCGGGGTCATTTAGCTCAAAATAAATCATTAAATGCATGAAAATTATCAAATGAAGTTAGAAAGGGTTGAAAATTGATGATGTGCCTTTGTATGGTGCATATTGAACACACAAAAAGTATGGAGTTAAAATATGTTATTAAGAATGAAACCCCATTGTAATAGATGAGTTTTCGTCCAAAACCATCATACTTCGAAAGAGATTGTCTAGTTTGTACAAGAAGTGCATCCAGTTTTTTCCATAACCCTCATAACTCTTTAGAAGTTGCTATGTGGGTGAAATTATGATGTCATGTCAAGTTTCAACCTTTTCAGAGTTCATGTGTACTGTTTTTCAATTTCAGGCTCATTTAGCTCAAAATAAATCATTAAATGCATGAAAAATATCAAATGAAGGCAGAAAGGGTTGAAAATTGATGATGTGCCTTTGAATAGTGCTTATTGAACACAAAAATATATGGAGTTAAAATAAGTTATTAAAAATGAAATCCCTTTGTAATAGATGAGTTTTTGTCTAAAACCCACATACTTCGAAAGAGATTGTACAGTTTGTACACGAAGTGCATCCAGTTTTTGTCGTAACCCTCTGAACTCTTTAGATGTTGCTATGTGGGTGAAATTAAGATCTCATGTCAAGTTTCAACCTTTTCAGAGGTCATTTGTACTGCTTCTCAATTTCAGGGTCATTTAGCTCAAAATAAATCATTAAATGCATCAAAAATATCAAATGAAGTGAGAAAGGGTTGAAAATTGATGATGTGTCTTTGAATAGTGCATATTGAACACAAAAAGTATGGACTTCAAATAAGTTATTAAAAATGAAATCCCTTTGTAATAGATGAGTTTTCCTCCGAAAGCCTCATACTTCGAAAGAGATTATCCAGTTTGTAGGCGAAGTGCATCCAGTTTTTGCCGTAACCCTCTCAAGTCTTTCGAAGTTGCTATGTGGGTGAAATTATGATGTCATCCCAAGTTTCAATATTTTCAGTGTTTATTTGAACTGCTTTTCCATTTCAGGGTCATTTAACTCAAAATAAATCATTAAATTCATTAAAAATATCAAATGAAGTCAAAAAGGGTTGAAAATTGATGATGTGACTTTGAATGGTGCATATTGAACACACAAAAAGTATGGAGTTAAAATAAGTTATTAAAGATGAAATCCCTTTTTAATAGATGAGTTTTCGTTAAAGGCCCTCATACTTCGAAAGAGATTGTCCAGTTTGTAGACAAAGTGCATCCCATTTTTGCCGTAACCCTCTCAAGTCTTTAGAAGTTGCTATGTGGGTCAAATTATAATGACATGCCAAGTTTCAACCTTTTCAGAGTTCATTTTTACTGCATTTCAATTTCAGGGTCATTTAGCTTAAAATAAATCATTAAATGCGTGAAAATTATCAAATGAAGTCAGAAAGGGTTGAAAACTGATGATGTGCCTTTGAATGGTGCATATCGAACACACAAAAAGTAAGGAGTTAAAATAAGTTATTAAGAATGAAATCCCTTTGTAATAGATGAGTTTTCGTCGGAAACCATCATACTTCGAAAGAGATTGTCCAGTTTGTACACGAAGTGCATCCAGTTTTTGCCATAACCCTCTCAACTCTTTATAAGTTTCTATGTGGGTGAAATTATGATGTCATGTCAAGTTTCAACCTTTTCAGAGTTCAATTGTACTACTTTTCAATTTCGGGGTCATTTAGCTCAAAATAAATCATTAAATGCATGAAAATTATCAAATAAAATCAGAAAGGGTTGAAAATTGATGATGTGCCTTTGTATGGTGCATATTGAACACACAAAAAGTATGGAGTTAAAATATGTTATTAAGAATGAAATCCCATTGTAATAGATGAGTTTTCGTCCAAAACCATCATACTTCGAAAGAGATTGTCTAGTTTGTACATGAAGTGCATCCAGTTTTTTCCATAACCCCCATAACTCTTTAGAAGTTGCTATGTGGGTGAAATTATGATGTCATGCCAATTTCAACCTTTTCAGAGTTCATGTGTACTGTTTTTCAATTTCAGGGTCATTTAGCTCAAAATAAATCATTAAATGCATGAAAAATATCAAATGAAGGCAGAAAGGAGTGAAAATTGATGATGTGCCTTTGAATAGTGCTTATTGAACACAAAAAAGTATGGAGTTAAAATAAGTTATTAAAAATGAAATCCCTTTGTAATGGATGAGTTTTTGTCTAAAACCCACATACTTCGAAAGAGATTGTACAGTTTGTACACGAAGTGCATCCAGTTTTTGTCGTAACCCTCTGAACTCTTTAGATGTTGCTATGTGGGTGAAATTAAGATCTCATGCCAAGTTTCAACCTTTTCAGAGGTCATTTGTACTGCTTCTCAATTTCAGGGTCATTTAGCTCAAAATAAATCATTAAATGCATGAAAAATATCAAATGAAGTCAGAAAGTGTTGAAAATTGATGATGTGTCTTTGAATAGTGCATATTGAACACAAAAAGTATGGAGTTAAAATAAGTTATTAAAAATGAAATCCCTTTTGTAATAGATGAGTTTTCCTCCGAAACCCTCATACTTCGAAAGAGATTATCCAGTTTGTAGGCGATGTGCATCCAGTTTTTGCCGTAACCTTCTCAAGTCTTTAGAAGTTGCTATGTGGGTGAAATTATGATGTCATCCCAGGTTTCAATCTTTTCAGAGTTTATTTGAACTGCTTTTCAATTTCAGGGTCATTTAGCTCAAAATAAATCATTAAATGCATGAAAAATATCAAATGTTGTCAAAAAGGGTTGAAAATTGATGATGTGCCTTTGAATGGTGCATATTGAACACACAAAAAATATGGAGTTAAAATAAGTTATTAAAGATGAAATCCCTTTGTAGTAGATGAGTTTTCGTTCAAGGCCCTCATACTTCGAAAGAGATTGTCCAGTTTGTAGACAAAGTGCATCCCATTTTTGCCGTAACCCTCTCAAGTCTTTAGAAGTTGCTATGTGGGTCAAATTATGATGACATGCCAAGTTTCAACCTTTTCAGAGTTCATTTTTACTGCATTTCAATTTGAGGGTCATTTAGCTGAAAATAAATCATTAAATGCGTGAAAATTATCAAATGAAGTCAGAAAGGGATGAAAATTGATGATGTGCCTTTGAATGGTGCATATTGAACACACAAAAAGTAAGGAGTTAAAATAAGTTATTAAGAATGAAATCCCTTTGTAATAGATGAGTTTTCGTCAGAAACCATCATACTTCGAAAGAGATTGTCCAGTTTGTACACGAAGTGCATCCAGTTTTTGCCATAACCCTCTCAACTCTTTATAAGTTTCTATGTGGGTGAAATTATGATGTCATGCCAAGTTTCAACCTTTTCAGAGTTCATTTCTACTGCTTTTCAATTTCAGGGGCATTTAGGTCAAAATAAATCATTAAATGCATGAAAAATATCAAATTAAGTCAGAAAGGGTTGAAAATTGATGATGTGTCTTTGAATAGTGCATATTGAACACAAAAAGTATGGACTTAAAATAAGTTATTAAAAATGAAATCCCTTTGTAATAGATGAGTTTTCCTCCGAAAGCCTCATACTTCGAAAGAGATTATCCAGTTTGTTGGCGAAGTGCATCCAGTTTTTTCCGTAACCCTCTCAAGTCTTTAGAAGTTGCTATGTGGGTGAAATTATGATGTCATCCCAAGTTTCAATCTTTTCAGAGTTTATTTGAACTGCTTTTCCATTTCAGGGTCATTTAGCTCAAAATAAATCATTAAATGCATGAAAAATATCAAATGAAGTCAAAAAGGGTTGAAAATTGATGATGTGACTTTGAATGGTGCATATTGAACACACAAAAAGTATGGAGTTATAATAACTTATTAAAGATGAAATCCCTTTTTAATAGATGAGTTTTCGTTCAAGGCCCTCATACTTCGAAAGAGATTGTCCAGTTTGTAGACAAAGTGCATCCCATTTTTGCCGTAACCCTCTCAAGTCTTTAGAAGTTGCTATGTGGGTCAAATTATGATGACATGCCAAGTTTCAACCTTTTCAGAGTTCATTTTTACTGCATTTCAATTTCAGGGTCATTTAGCTTAAAATAAATCATTAAATGCATGAAAATTATCAAATGAAGTCAGAAAGGGTTGAAAAGTGATGATGTGCCTATGAATGGTGCATATCGAACACACAAAAAGTAAGGAGTTAAAATAAGTTCTTAAGAATGAAATCCCTTTGTAATAGATGAGTTTTCGTCGGAAACCATCATACTTCGAAAGAGATTGTCCAGTTTGTACACGAAGTGAATCCAGTTTTTGCCATAACCCTCTCAACTCTTTATAAGTTTCTATGTGGGTGAAATTATGATGTCATGTCAAGTTTGAACCTTTTCAGAGTTCAATTGTACTCCATTTCAATTTCAAGGTCATTTAGCTCAAAATAAATCATTAAATGCATGAAAAATATCAAATTAAGTCAGAAAGGGTTGAAAATTGATGATGTGTCTTTGAATAGTGCATATTGAACACAAAAAGTATGGACTTAAAATAAGTTATTAAAAATGAAATCCCTTTGTAATAGATGAGTTTTCCTCCGAAAGCCTCATACTTCGAAAGAGATTATCTAGTTTGTAGGCGAAGTGCATCCAGTTTTTGCCGTAACCGTCTCAAGTCTTTACAAGTTGCTATGTGGGTGAAATTATGATGTCATCCCAAGTTTCAATCTTTTCAGAGTTTATTTGAACTGCTTTTCCATTTCATGGTAATTTAGCTCAAAATAAATCATTAAATGCATGAAAAATATCAAATGAAGTCAAAAAGGGCTGAAAATTGATGATGTGACTTTGAATGGTGCATATTGAACACACAAAAAGTATGGAGTTAAAATAAGTCATTAAAGATGAAATCCCTTTTTAATAGATGAGTTTTCCTTCAAGGCCCTCATACTTCGAAAGAGATTGTCCAGTTTGTAGACAAAGTGCATCCCATTTTTGCCGTAACCCTCTCAAGTCTTTAGAAGTTGCTATGTGGGTCAAATTATGATGACATGCCAAGTTTCAACCTTTTCAGAGTTCATTTTTACTGCATTTTAATTTCAGGGTCATTTAGCTTAAAATAAATCATTAAATGCGTGAAAATTATCAAATGAAGTCAGAAAGGGTTGAAAATTGATGATGTGCCTTTGAATGGTGCATATCGAACACACAAAAATTAAGGAGTTAAAATAAGTTATTAAGAATGAAATCCCTTTGTAATAGATGAGTTTTCGTCGGAAACCATCATACTTCGAAAGAGATTGTCCAGTTTGTACATGAAGTGCATCCAGTTTTTGCCATTACCCTCTCAACTCTTTATAAGTTTCTATGTGGGTGAAATTATGATGTCATGTCAAGTTTCAACCTTTTCAGAGTTCAATTGTACTCCATTTCAATTTCAAGGTCATTTAGCTCAAAATAAATCATTAAATGCATGAAAAATATCAAATGACGTGAGAAAGCTTGAAAATTGATGATGTGCCTTTGAATGGTGCATATTGAACACACAAAAATATGGAGTGAAAATAAGTTATTAAAAATGAAATCTCTTTGTAATAGATGAGTTTTCGTCCAAAAACCTCATACTTCGAAAGAGAATGTCCAGTTTGTACACGAAGTGTATCCATTTTTTGCCGTAACCCTCTCAAGTCTTTAGAAGTTGCTATGTGGGTGAAATTATGATGTCATGTCAAGTTTCAACCTTTTCATAGTTCATTTGTACTACTTTTCAATTTCGGGGTCATTTCGCTCAAAATAAATCATTAAATGCATGAAAATTATCAAATGAAGTCAGAAAGGGTTGAAAATTGATGATGTGCCTTTGTATGGTGCATATTAAACACACAAAAAGTATGGAGTTAAAATATGTTATTAAGAATGAAATCCCATTCTAATAGATGAGTTTTTGTCCAAAACCATCATACTTCGAAAGAGATTGTCTAGTTTGTACATGAAGTGCATCCAATTTTTTCCATAACCCTCATAACTCTTTACAAGTTGCTATGTGGGTGAAATTATGATGTCATGCCAAGTTTCAACCTTTTCAGAGTTCATGTGTACTGTTTTTCAATTTCAGGGTCATTTAGCTCAAAATAAATCATTAAATGCATGAAAAATATCAAATGAAGGCAGAAAGGGTTGAAAATTGATGATGTGCCTTTGAATAGTGCTTATTGAACACAAAAAAGTATGGAGTTAAAATAAGTTATTAAAAATGAAATCCCTTTGTAATGGATGAGTTTTTGTCTAAAACCCACATACTTCGAAAGAGATTGTACAGTTTGTACACGAAGTGCGTCCAGTTTTTGTCGTAACCCTCTGAACTCTTTAGATGTTGCTATGTGGGTGAAATTAAGATCTCATGCCAAGTTTCAACCTTTTCAGATGTCATTTGTAGTGCTTCTCAATTTCAGGGTCATTTAGCTCAAAATAAATCATTAAATGCATGAAAAATATCAAATGAAGTCAGAAAGGGTTGAAAATTGATGATGTGTCTTTGAATAGTGCATATTGAACACAAAAAGTAAGGAGTTAAAATAAGTTATTAAGAATGAAATCCCTTTGTAATAGATGAGTTTTCGTCGGAAGCCATCATACTTCGAAAGAGATTGTCCAGTTTGTACACGAAGTGCATCCAGTTTTTGCCATAACCCTCTCAACTCTTTATAAGTTTCTATTTGGGTGAAATTATGATGTCATGTCAAGTTTCAACCTTTTCAGAGTTCAATTGTACTCCATTTCAACTTCAGGGTCATTTAGCTCAAAATAAATCATTAAATGCATGAAAAATATCAAATGAAGTGAGAAAGCTTGAAAATTGATTATGTGCCTTTGAATGGTGCATATTGAACACACAAAAATATGGAGTTAAAATAAGTTATTAAAAATGAAATCTCTTTGTAATAGATGAGTTTTCGTCCGAAACCCTAATACTTCGAAAGAGATTGTCCATTTTGTACACGAAGTGTATCCAGTTTTTGACGTAACCCTCTCAAGTCTTTAGAAGTTGCTATGTGGGTGAAATTATGATGTCATGTCAAGTTTCAACCTTTTCAGAGTTCAATTGTACTGCATTTCAATTTTAGGGTTATTTAGATCAAAATAAATCATTAAATGCATGAAAATTATCAAATGAAGTCAGAAAGGGTTGAAAATTGATGATGTGCCTTTGTATGGTGCATATTGAACACACAAAAAGTATGCAGTTAAATTATGATATTAAGAATGAAATCCCATTGTAATAGATGAATTTTCGTCCAAAACCATCATACTTCGAAAGAGATTGTCCAGTTTGTACATGAAGTGCATCCAGTTTTTTCCATAACCCTCATAACTCTTTAGAAGTTGCTATGTGGGTGAAATTATGATGTCATGTCAAGTTTCAACCTTTTCAGAGTTCGTTTGTACTACTTTTCAATTTCGGGGTCATTTCGCTCAAAATAAATCATTAAATGCATGAAAATTATCAAATGAAGTCAGAAAGGGTTGAAAATTGATGATGTGCCTTTGTATGGTGCATATTAAACACACAAAAAGTATGGAGTTAAAATATGTTATTAAGAATGAAATCCCATTCTAATAGATGAGTTTTTGTCCAAAACCATCATACTTCGAAAGAGATTGTCTAGTTTGTACATGAAGTGCATCCAATTTTTTCCATAACCCTCATAACTCTTTACAAGTTGCTATGTGGGTGAAATTATGATGTCATGCCAAGTTTCAACCTTTTCAGAGTTCATGTGTACTGTTTTCCAATTTCAGGGTCATTTAGCTCAAAATAAATCATTAAATGCATGAAAAATATCAAATGAAGGCAGAACGGGTTGAAAATTGATGATACGCCTTTGAATAGTGCTTATTGAACACAAAAAAGTATGGAGTTAAAATAAGTTATTAAAAATGAAATCCCTTTGTAATAGATGAGTTTTTGTCTAAAACGCACATACTTCGAAAGAGATTGTACAGTTTGTACACGAAGTGCATCCAGTTTTTCTCGTAAACCTCTGAACTCTTTAGATGTTGCTATGTGGCTCAAATTAAGATCTCATGCCAAGTTTCAACCTTTTCGGAGTTCATTTGTACTACTTCTCAATTTCAGGGTCATTTAGCTCAAAATATCAAATGAAGTCAGAAAGGGTTGACAACTGATGATGTGTCTGTGAATGGTGCATATTGAATACAAAAAAGTATGGAGTTAAAATAAGTTATTAAAAATGAAATCCCTTTGTAATAGATGAGTTTTCCTTTGAAACCCTCATACTTCGAAAGAGATTATCCAGTTTGTAGGCGAAGTGCATCCAGTTTTTACCGTAACCCTCTCAAGTCTTTAGAAGTTGCTAGGTGGGTAAAATTATGATGTCATCCCAAGTTTCAATCTTTTCAGAGTTTATTTGTACTGCTTTTCAATTTCAGGGTCATTTAGCTCAAAATAAATCATTAAATGCATGAAAAATATATAATGAAGTCAGAAAGGGTTGAAAATTGATTTTGTGCCTTTGAAAAGTGCATATTGATCACACAAAAATTATGGAGTTAAAATAAGTTATTAAAAATGAAATCCCTTTGTAATAGATGAGTTCTCCTCCGAAACCCTCATACTTCGAAAGAGATTATCCAGTTTGTAGGCGAAGTGCATCCAGTTTTTGCCGTAACCGTCTCAAGTCTTTAGAAGTTGCTATGTGTGTGAAATTATGTGGTCATGACAAGTTTCAACCTTTTCATAGTTCATTTGTACTGTGTTCAATTTCAGGGTCATTTAGCTGAAAATAAATCATTAAAGGCATGAAAAATATCAAATGAAGTCAGAAAGGGTTGAAATTGATGATGTGCGTTTGAATGGTGCATATTGAACACACAAAAAGTATGGAGTTAAAATATGTTATTAAAAATAAAATCCCTTTGTAATACATGAATTTTTGTCCGAAACCCTCATACTTCGAAAGGGATTGTCTAGTTTGTACACGAAGTGCATCCAATTTTTTCCCTAACGCTATCAACTCTTTGGAAATTGCTATGAGGGTGAAATTATGATGTCATGCCAAGTTTCAACCTTTTCGGAGTTCCTTTGTACTACATTTTAATTTTAGGGTCATTTAGCCCAAAATAAATCATTAAATCCATGAAAAAAATCAAATGAAGTCAGAAAGGGTTGAAAATTGATGATGTGCTTTTGAATGGTGCAAATTGAACACACAAAAAGTAAGGAGTTAAAATAAGTTATTAAGAATGAAATCCCTTTGCAATAGATGAGTTTTCGTTCACGGCCCTCATACTTCGAAAGAGATTGTTCAGTTTGTAGAGGAAGTGCATCCCATTTTTGCCGTAACCCTCTCAACTCTCTAGAAGTTTCTATGTGGGTGAAATTGTGATGTCATGTGAAGTTTCAACCTTTTCATAGTTCATTTGTACTCCATTTCAATTTCAGGGTCATTTAGCTCAAAATAAATCATTAAATGTATGAAAAATATCAAATGAAGTCAGAAAGGGTTGAAAAATGATGATGTGCCTTTGAATGGTGCATATTGAACAAATAAAAAGTATGGAGTTAAAATAATTTATTAAAAATGAAATTCCTTTGTAATAGATGAGTTTTTGTCCGAAACCCTCATACTTCGAAAGAGATTGTCTAAGTTGTTGACGAAGTGCATCCAGTTTTTGTCGTAACCCTCTCAACTCTTTAGAAGTTGCTATGTGGGTGAAATTATGTTTTCATGCCAAGTTTCAACCTTTTCAGAGTTCATTTGTACTGCTTTTCTATTTAAGGATCATTTAGCTCAAAATAAATCATTAAAGGCATGAAAAATATCAAATGAAGTGAGAAAGGGTTGAACTGATGATATGCGTTTGAATGGTGCATATTGAACACAGAAAAAGTATGGAGTTAAAATAAGTTACTAAAAATGAAATCGCTTTGTAATACATGAATTTTTGTCCGAAACCCTCATACTTCGAAAGAGATTGTCTAGTTTGTACACGAAGTGCATCCAATTTTTTCCTAACGCTCCCAACTCTTTAGAAATTGCTATGTGGGTGAAATTATGATGTCATGACAAGTTTCAACCTTTTCAGACTTCCTTTGTACTGCATTTCAATTTTAGGGTCATTTAGCTCAAAATAAATCATTAAATCCAGGAAAAATATCAAATGAAGTTAGAAAGGGTTGAAAATTTATGATGTGCTTTTGAATGGGGCATATTGAACACACAAAAAGTCAGGAGTTAAAATAAGTTATGAAGAATGAAATCCCTTTGTAATAGATGAGTTTTCGTGGGAAACCATCATACTTCGAAATAGATTGTTCAGTTTCTACACGAAGTGCATCCAGTTTTTGTCGTAACCCTCTCAACTCTCTAGAAGTTTCTATGTGGGTGAAATTGTGATGTCATGTGAAGTTTCAACCTTTTCATAGTTCATTTGTACTCCATTTCAATTTCAGGGTCATTTAGCTCAAAATAAATCATTAAATGTATGAAAAATATCAAATGAAGTCAGAAAGGGTTGAAAATTGATGATGTGCTTTTGAATGGTGCAAATTGAACACACAAAAAGTAAGGAGTTAAAATAAGTTATTAAGAATGAAATCCCTTTGCAATAGATGAGTTTTCGTTCACGGCCCTCATACTTCGAAAGAGATTGTTCAGTTTGTAGAGGAAGTGCATCCCGTTTTTGCCGTAACCCTCTCAACTCTCTAGAAGTTTCTATGTGGGTGAAATTGTGATGTCATGTGAAGTTTCAACCTTTTCATAGTTCATTTGTACTCCATTTCAATTTCAGGGTCATTTAGCTCAAAATAAATCATTAAATGTATGAAAAATATCAAATGAAGTCAGAAAGGGTTGAAAAAAGATGATGTGCCTTTGAATGGTGCATATTGAACAAATAAAAAGTATGGAGTTAAAATAATTTATTAAAAATGAAATTCCTTTGTAATAGATGAGTTTTTGTCCGAAACCCTCATACTTCGAAAGAGATTGTCTAAGTTGTTGACGAAGTGCATCCAGTTTTTGTCGTAACCCTCTCAACTCTTTAGAAGTTGCTATGTGGGTGAAATTATGTTTTCATGCCAAGTTTCAACCTTTTCAGAGTTCATTTGTACTGCTTTTCTATTTAAGGATCATTTAGCTCAAAATAAATCATTAAAGGCATGAAAAATATCAAATGAAGTGAGAAAGGGTTGAACTGATGATATGCGTTTGAATGGTGCATATTGAACACAGAAAAAGTATGGAGTTAAAATAAGTTACTAAAAATAAAATCGCTTTGTAATACATGAATTTTTGTCCGAAACCCTCATACTTCGAAAGAGATTGTCTAGTTTGTACACGAAGTGCATCCAATTTTTTCCTAACGCTCCCAACTCTTTAGAAATTGCTATGTGGGTGAAATTATGATGTCATGACAAGTTTCAACCTTTTCAGACTTCCTTTGTACTGCATTTCAATTTTAGGGTCATTTAGCTCAAAATAAATCATTAAATCCAGGAAAAATATCAAATGAAGTTAGAAAGGGTTGAAAATTTATGATGTGCTTTTGAATGGGGCATATTGAACACACAAAAAGTCAGGAGTTAAAATAAGTTATGAAGAATGAAATCCCTTTGTAATAGATGAGTTTTCGTGGGAAACCATCATACTTCGAAATAGATTGTTCAGTTTCTACACGAAGTGCATCCAGTTTTTGTCGTAACCCTCTCAACTCTCTAGAAGTTTCTATGTGGGTGAAATTGTGATGTCATGTGAAGTTTCAACCTTTTCATAGTTCATTTGTACTCCATTTCAATTTCAGGGTCATTTAGCTCAAAATAAATCATTAAATGTATGAAAAATATCAAATGGAGTCAGAAAGGGTTGAAAAATGATGATGTGCCTTTGAATGGTGCATATTGAACAAATAAATAGTATGGAGTTAAAATAAGTTATTAAAAATGAAATCCCTTTGTAATAGATGAGTTTTCGTCCGAAACCCTCATACTTCGAAAGAGATTGTCTAGGTTGTTGACGAAGTGCATCCTGTTTTTGTCGTAACCCTCTCAACTCTTTAGAAGTTGCTATGTGGGTGAAATTATGTTTTCATGCCAAGTTTCAACCTTTTCAGAGTTCATTTGTACTGCTTTTCTATTTAAGGATCATTTAGCTCAAAATAAATCATTAAAGGCATGAAAAATATTAAATGAAGTGAGAAAGGGTTGAAATTGATGATGTGCATTTGAATGGTGCATATTGAACACACAAGAAGTATGGAGTTAAAATAAGTTATTAAAAATGAAATCCCTTTGTAATACATGAATTTTTGTCTGAAACCCTCATACTTCGAAAGAGATTGTCTAGTTTGTACACGAAGTGCATCCAATTTTTTTCCCTAACGCTCTCAACTCTTTGGAAATTGCTTTGAGGGTGAAATTATGATGTCATGCCAAGTTTCAACCTTTTCAGAGTTCCTTTGTACTACATTTTAATTTTAGGGTCATTTAGCCCAAAATAAATCATTAAATCCATGAAAAAAATCAAATGAAGTCAGAAAGGGTTGAAAATTGATGATGTGCTTTCGAATGGTGCAAATTGAACACACAAAAAGTAAGGAGTTAAAATAAGTTATTAAGAATGAAATCCCTTTGTAATAGATGAGTTTTCGTTCACAGCCCTCATACTTCGAAAGAGATTGTTCAGTTTGTAGACGAAGTGCATCCCGTTTTTGCCGTAACCCTCTCAACTCTCTAGAAGTTTCTATGTGGGTGAAATTGTGATGTCATGTGAAGTTTCAACCTTTTCATAGTTCATTTGTACTCCATTTCAATTTCAGGGTCATTTAGCTCAAAATAAATCATTAAATGTATGAAAAATATCAAATGAAGTCAGAAAGGGTTGAAAAATGATGATGTGCCTTTGAATGGTGCATATTGAACAAATAAAAAGTATGGAGTTAAAATAAGTTATTAAAAATGAAATCCTTTGTAATAGATGAGTTTTTGTGCGAAACCCTCATACTTCGAAAGAGATTGTCTAGGTTGTTGACGAAGTGCATCCAGTTTTTGTCGTAACCCTCTCAACTCTTTAGAAGTTGCTATGTGGGTGAAATTATGTTTTCATGCCAAGTTTCAACCTTTTCAGAGTTCATTTGTACTGCTTTTCTATTTAAGGATCATTTAGCTCAAAATAAATCATTAAAGGCATGAAAAAGATCAAATGAAGTGAGAAAGGGTTGAACTGATGATATGCGTTTGAATGGTGCATATTGAACACAGAAAAAGTATGGAGTTAAAATAAGTTACTAAAAATGAAATCCCTTTGTAATACATGAATTTTTGTCCGAAACCCTCATACTTCGAAAGAGATTGTCTAGTTTGTACACGAAGTGCATCCAATTTTTTCCTAACGCTCCCAACTCTTTAGAAATTGCTATGTGGGTGAAATTATGATGTCATGACAAGTTTCAACCTTTTCATAGTTCCTTTGTACTGCATTTCAATTTTAGGGTCATTTAGCTCAAAATAAATCATTAAATCCAGGAAAAATATCAAATGAAGTTAGAAAGGGTTGAAAATTTATGATGTGCTTTGGAATGTTGCATATTGAACACACAAAAAGTCAGGAGTTAAAATAAGTTATGAAGAATGAAATCCCTTTGTAATAGATGAGTTTTCGTGGGAAACCATCATACTTCGAAATAGATTGTCTAGTTTCTACACGAAGTGCATCCAGTTTTTGTCGTAACCCTCTCAACTCTCTAGAAGTTTCTATGTGGGTGAAATTGTGATGTCATGTGAAGTTTCAACCTTTTCATAGTTCATTTGTACTCCATTTCAATTTCAGGGTCATTTAGCTCAAAATAAATCATTAAATGTATGAAAAATATCAAATGAAGTCAGAAAGGGTTGAAAAATGATGATGTGCCTTTGAATGGTGCATATTGAACAAATAAAAAGTATGGAGTTAAAATAAGTTATTAAAAATGAAATCCCTTTGTAATAGATGAGTTTTTTCCGAAACCCTCATACTTCGAAAGAGATTGTCTAGGTTGTTGACGAAGTGCATCCAGTTTTTGTCGTAACCCTCTCAACTCTTTAGAAGTTGCTATGTGGGTGAAATTATGTTTTCATGCCAAGTTTCAACCTTTTCAGAGTTCATTTGTACTGCTTTTCTATTTAAGGATCATTTAGCTCAAAATAAATCATTAAAGGCATGAAAAATATCAAATGAAGTGAGAAAGGGTTGAACTGATGATATGCGTTTGAATGGTGCATATTGAACACAGAAAAAGTATGGAGTTAAAATAAGTTACTAAAAATTAAATCCCTTTGTAATACATGAATTTTTGTCCGAAACCCTCATACTTCGAAAGAGATTGTCTAGTTTGTACACGAAGTGCATCCAATTTTTTCCTAACGCTCCCAACTCTTTAGAAATTGCTATGTGGGTGAAATTATGATGTCATGACAAGTTTCAACCTTTTCAGAGTTCCTTTGTACTGCATTTCAATTTTAGGGTCATTTAGCTCAAAATAAATCATTAAATCCAGGAAAAATATCAAATGAAGTTAGAAAGGGTTGAAAATTTATGATGTGCTTTTGAATGGGGCATATTGAACACACAAAAAGTCAGGAGTTAAAATAAGTTATGAAGAATGAAATCCCTTTGTAATAGATGAGTTTTCGTGGGAAACCATCATACTTCGAAATAGATTGTTCAGTTTCTACACGAAGTGCATCCAGTTTTTGTCGTAACCCTCTCAACTCTCTAGAAGTTTCTATGTGGGTGAAATTGTGATGTCATGTGAAGTTTCAACCTTTTCATAGTTCATTTGTACTCCATTTCAATTTCAGGGTCATTTAGCTCAAAATAAATCATTAAATGTATGAAAAATATCAAATGAAGTCAGAAAGGGTTGAAAAATGATGATGTGCCTTTGAATGGTGCATATTGAACAAATAAAAAGTATGGAGTTAAAATAAGTTATTAAAAATGAAATCCCTTTGTAATAGATGAGTTTTCGTCCGAAACCCTCATACTTCGAAAGAGATTGTCTAGGTTGTTGACGAAGTGCATCCAGTTTTTGTCGTAACCCTCTCAACTCTTTAGAAGTTGCTATGTGGGTGAAATTATGTTTTCATGCCAAGTTTCAACCTTTTCAGAGTTCATTTGTACTGCTTTTCTATTTAAGGATCATTTAGCTCAAAATAAATCATTAAAGGCATGAAAAATATTAAATGAAGTGAGAAAGGGTTGAAATTGATGATGTGCATTTGAATGGTGCATACTCAACACACAAGAAGTATGGAGTTAAAATAAGTTATTAAAAATGAAATCCCTTTGTAATACATGAATTTTTGTCTGAAACCCTCATACTTCAAAAGAGATTGTCTAGTTTGTACACGAAGTGCATCCAATTTTTTCCCTAACGCTCTCAACTCTTTGGAAATTGCTATGAGGGTGAAATTATGATGTCATGCCAAGTTTCAACCTTTTCAGAGTTCCTTTGTACTACATTTTAATTTTAGGGTCATTTAGCCCAAAATAAATCATTAAATCCATGAAAAAAATCAAATGAAGTCAGAAAGGGTTGAAAATTGATGATGTGCTTTTGAATGGTGCAAATTGAACACACAAAAAGTAAGGAGTTAAAATAAGTTATTAAGAATGAAATCCCTTTGCAATAGATGAGTTTTCGTTCACGGCCCTCATACTTCGAAAGAGATTGTTCAGTTTGTAGACGAAGTGCATCCCGTTTTTGCCGTAACCCTCTCAACTCTCTAGAAGTTTCTATGTGGGTGAAATTGTGATGTCATGTGAAGTTTCAACGTTTTCATAGTTCATTTGTACTCCATTTCAATTTCAGGGTCATTTAGCTCAAAATAAATCATTAAATGCATGAAAATATCAAATGAAGTCAGAAATGGTTGAAAACTGATGATGTGCCTTTCAATGGTGCATATTGAACACACAAAAAGTATGGAGTTAAAATAAGTTATTAAAAATGAAATCCCTTTGTAATAGATGAGTTTTTGTCTGAAACCCTCATACTTCGAAAGAGATTGTCTAGGTTGTTGACGAAGTGCATCCAGTTTTTGTCGTAACCCTCTCAACTCTTTAGAAGTTGCTATGTGGGTGAAATTATGTTTTCATGCCAAGTTTCAACCTTTTCAGAGTTCATTTGTACTGCTTTTCTATTTAAGGATCATTTAGCTCAAAATAAATCATTAAAGGCATGAAAAATATTAAATGAAGTGAGAAAGGGTTGAAATTGATGATGTGCATTTGAATGGTGCATATTGAACACACAAGAAGTATGGAGTTAAAATAAGTTATTAAAAATGAAATCCGTTTGTAATACATGAATTTTTGTCCGAAACCCTCATACCTTGAAAGAGATTGTCTAGTTTGTACACGAAGTGCATCCAATTTTTTCCTAACGCTCCCAACTCTTTAGAAATTGCTATGTGGGTGAAATTATGATGTCATGACAAGTTTCAACCTTTTCAGAGTTCCTTTGTACTGCATTTCAATTTTAGGGTCATTTAGCTCAAAATAAATCATTAAATCCAGGAAAAATATTAAATGAAGTTAGAAAGGGTTGAAAATTTATGATGTGCTTTTGAATGGGGCATATTGAACACACAAAAAGTTAGGAGTTAAAATAAGTTATGAAGAATGAAATCCCTTTGTAATAGATGAGTTTTCGTGGGAAACCATCATACTTCGAAAGAGATTGTTCAGTTTCTACACGAAGTGCATCCCGTTTTTGCCGTAACCCTCTCAACTCTCTAGAAGTTTCTATGTGTGTGAAATTGTGATGTCATGTGAAGTTTCAACCTTTTCATAGTTCATTTGTACTCCATTTCAATTTCAGGGTCATTTAGCTCAAAATAAATCATTAAATGTATGAAAAATATCAAATGAAGTCAGAAAGGGTTGAAAAATGATGATGTGCCTTTGAATGGTGCATATTGAACAAATAAAAAGTATGGAGTTAAAATAAGTTATTAAAAATGAAATCCCTTTGTAATAGATGAGTTTTCGTCCGAAACCCTCATACTTCGAAAGAGATTGTCTAGGTTGTTGACGAAGTGCATCCAGTTTTTGTCGTAACCCTCTCAACTCTTTAGAAGTTGCTATGTGGGTGAAATTATGTTTTCATGCCAAGTTTCAACCTTTTCAGAGTTCATTTGTACTGCTTTTCTATTTAAGGATCATTTAGCTCAAAATAAATCATTAAAGGCATGAAAAATATTAAATGAAGTGAGAAAGGGTTGAAATTGATGATGTGCATTTGAATGGTGCATATTGAACACACAAGAAGTATGGAGTTAAAATAAGTTATTAAAAATGAAATCCCTTTGTAATACATGAATTTTTGTCTGAAACCCTCATACTTCAAAAGAGATTGTCTAGTTTGTACACGAAGTGCATCCAATTTTTTCCCTAACGCTCTCAACTCTTTGGAAATTGCTATGAGGGTGAAATTATGATGTCATGCAAAGTTTCAACCTTTTCAGAGTTCCTTTGTACTACATTTTAATTTTAGGGTCATTTAGCCCAAAATAAATCATTAAATCCATGAAAAAAATCAAATGAAGTCAGAAAGGGTTGAAAATTGATGATGTGCTTTTGAATGGTGCAAATTGAACACACAAAAAGTAAGGAGTTAAAATAAGTTATTAAGAATGAAATCCCTTTGCAATAGATGAGTTTTCGTTCACGGCCCTCATACTTCGAAAGAGATTGTTCAGTTTGTAGACGAAGTGCATCCCGTTTTTGCCGTAACCCTCTCAACTCTCTAGAAGTTTCTATGTGGGTGAAATTGTGATGTGATGTGAAGTTTCAACCTTTTCATAGTTCATTTGTACTCCATTTCAATTTCAGGGTCATTTAGCTCAAAATAAATCATTAAATGTATGAAAAATATCAAATGAAGTCAGAAAGGGTTGAAAAATGATGATGTGCCTTTGAATGGTGCATATTGAACAAATAAAAAGAATGGAGTTAAAATAAGTTATTAAAAATGAAATCCCTTTGTAATACATGAGTTTTTGTCCGAAACCCTCATACTTCGAAAGAGATTGTCTAGGTTGTTGACGAAGTGCATCCAGTTTTTGTCGTAACCCTCTCAACTCTTTAGAAGTTGCTATGTGGGTGAAATTATGTTTTCATGCCAAGTTTCAACCTTTTCAGAGTTCATTTGTACTGCTTTTCTATTTAAGGATCATTTAGCTCAAAATAAATCATTAAAGGCATGAAAAATATCAAATGAAGTGAGAAAGGGTTGAACTGATGATATGCGTTTGAATGGTGCATATTGAACACAGAAAAAGTATGGAGTTAAAATAAGTTACTAAAAATGAAATCCCTTTGTAATACATGATTTTTTGTCCGAAACCCTCATACTTCGAAAGAGATTGTCTAGTTTGTACACGAAGTGCATCCAGTTTTTTCCTAACGCTCCCAACTCTTTAGAAATTGCTATGTGGGTGAAATTATGATGTCATGACAAGTTTCAACCTTTTCAGAGTTCCTTTGTACTGCATTTCAATTTTAGGGTCATTTAGCTCAAAATAAATCATTAAATCCAGGAAAAATATCAAATGAAGTTAGAAAGGGTTGAAAATTTATGATGTGCTTTTGAATGGGGCATATTGAACACACAAAAAGTCAGGAGTTAAAATAAGTTATGAAGAATGAAATCCCTTTGTAATAGATGAGTTTTCGTGGGAAACCATCATACTTCGAAATAGATTGTTCAGTTTCTACACGAAGTGCATCCAGTTTTTGTCGTAACCCTCTCAACTCTCTAGAAATTTCTATGTGGGTGAAATTGTGATGTCATGTGAAGTTTCAACCTTTTCATAGTTCATTTGTACTCCATTTCAATTTCAGGGTCATTTAGCTCAAAATAAATCATTAAATGTATGAAAAATATCAAATGAAGTCAGAAAGGGTTGAAAAATGATGATGTGCCTTTGAATGGTGCATATTGAACAAATAAAAAGTATGGAGTTAAAATAAATTATTAAAAATAAAATCCCTTTGTAATAGATGAGTTTTCGTCCGAAACCCTCATACTTCAAAAGAGATTGTCTAGGTTGTTGACGAAGTGCATCCAGTTTTTGTCGTAACCCTCTCAACTCTTTAGAAGTTGCTATGTGGGTGAAATTATGTTTTCATGCCAAGTTTCAACCTTTTCAGAGTTCATTTGTACTGCTTTTCTATTTAAGGATCATTTAGCTCAAAATAAATCATTAAAGGCATGAAAAATATTAAATGAAGTGAGAAAGGGTTGAAATTGATGATGTGCATTTGAATGGTGCATATTGAACACACAAGAAGTATGGAGTTCAAATAAGTTATTAAAAATGAAATCCCTTTGTAATACATGAATTTTCTTTGAAACCCTCATACTTCGAAAGAGATTGTCTAGTTTGTACATGAAGTGCATCCAATTTTTTTCCCTAACGCTCTCAACTCATTGGAAATTTCTATGTGGGTGAAATTCTGATGTCATGCCAAGTTTCAACCTTTTCAGAGTTCCTTTGTACTACATTTCAATTTTAGAGTCATTTAGCTCAAAATAAATCATTAAATGCATGAAAAATATCAAATGAAGTCAGAAAGGGTTGAAAATTGATGATGTGCTTTTGAATGGTGCATATTGAACACACAAAAAGGAGTTAAAATAAGTTATTAAGAATGAAATCCCTTTGTAATAGATGAGTTTTCGTTCAAGGCCCTCATACTTCGAAAGAGATTGTCCAGTTTGTAGACGAAGTGCATCCCATTTTTGTCGTAACCCTCTCAACTCATTAAAAGTTGTTACGTGGGTGAAATGATGATGTCATGCCAAGTTCAAGTTTTTCAGAGTTCATTTGTACTGCTTTTCAATTTCAAGGTCATTTAGCTGAAAATAAATCATTAAAGGCATGAAAAATATCAAATGAAGTCAGAAAGGGTTGAAACTGATGATGTGCCTTTGAATGGCGCATATTGAACACAGAAAAAGTATGAGGTTAAAATAAGTTATTAAGAATGAAATCCCTTGTAATAGATGAGTTCCTGTCCGAAACCCTCATACTTCGAAAGAGATTGTCCAGTTTGTACACGAAGTGCATTCCATTTTTGCCGTAACCCTCGCAACTCTTTAGAAGTTGCTATGTGGGTGAAATTATGATGTCATGCCAAGTTTAAACCTTTTCAGGGTTCATTTGTACCCCTTTTCAATTTCAGGGTCATTTATATCAAAATATATCATTAAATGCATGAAAAATATCAAATGAAGTCAGAAAGGGTTGAAAATTTATGATGTGCCTTTGAATGGTGCATATTGAACACAAAAAGTATGGAGTTAAAATAATTTATTAAAAATAAAATCCCTTTGTAATAGATGAGTTTTCGTCCGAAACCCTCATACTTCGAAAGAGATTGTCTAGGTTGTTGACGAAGTGCATCCAGTTTTTGCCGTAACCCTCTCAAGTCTTTGGAAGTTGCTATGTGGGTGAAATTATGTTATCATGCCAAGTTTCAACCTTTTCAGAGTTCATTTGTACTGCTCTTCTATTTCAGGGTCATTTAGCTCAAAATAAATCATTAATGGCATGAAAAATATCAAATGAAGTGAGAAAGGGTTGAAATTGATGATGTGTGTTTGAATGGTACATATTGAACACAGAAAAAGTATGGAGTTAAAATAAGTTATTAAAAATGAAATCCCTTTGTAGTACATGAATTTTTGTCTGAAACCCTCATACTTCGAAAGAGATTGTCTAGTTTGTACACGAAGTGCATCCAATTTTTTCCTAACGCTCTCAACTCTTTAGAAATTGGTATGTAGGTGAATTATGATGTCATGCCAAGTTTCAACCTTTTCAGAGTTCCTTTGTACTGCATTTCAATTTTAGGGTCATTTAGCTCAAAATAAATCATTAAATCTAGGCAAAATATCAAATGAAGTCAGAAAGGGTTGAAAATTTATGATGTGCTTTTGAATGGCGCATATTGAACACACAAAAAGTCAAGAGTTAAAATAAGTTATTAAGAATGAAATCCCTTTGTAATAGATGAGTTTTCGTGGGAAACCATCATACTTCGAAAGAGATTGTTCAGTTTGTACACGAAGTGGATCCAGTTTTTGTCATAACCCTCTCAACTCTCTAGAAGTTTCTATGTGGGTGAAATTGTGATATCATGTCAAGTTTCAACCTTTATATACTTCATTTGTACTCCGTTTCAGTTTCAGGGTCATTTAGCTCAAAATAAATCATTAAATGTATGAAAAATATCAAACGAAGTCAGAAAGGGTTGAAAATTGATGATGTGCCTCTGAATGGTGCATATTGAACACACAAAAAGTCAGGAGTTAAAATAAGTTATTAAAAATGAAATCCCTTTGTAATAGATGAGTTTTCGTCTGAAACCATCATACTTCGAAAGAGATTGTCCAGTTTGTACACAAAGTGCATCTAGTTTTTGCCATAACCCTCATAACTCTTTAGAAGTTGCTATGTGGGTGAAATTATGATGTCATCCAAGTTTCAACCTTTTCAGAGTTCATTTGCACATCTTTTCAATTTTAGGGTCATTTAGCTCGAAATAAAACATTAAATGCATGAAAAATATCACATGAAGTCAGAAAGGGTAGAAAATTGATGATGTGCCTTTGTATGGTGCATATTGAATACACAAAAAGTATGGAGTTAAAATATGTTATTAAGAATGAAATCCCATTGCAATAGATGAGTTTTCGTCCGAAACCATCATACTTCGAAAGAGATTGTCCAGTTTGTACACAAAGTGCATCTAGTTTTTTCCATAACCCACATAACTCTATAGAATTTGCTATGTGGGTGAAATTATGATGTCATGCGACGTTTCAACCTTTTTAGAGTTCATTTGCACTGCTTTTCAATTTGAAGGTCATTTAGCTCGAAATAAATCATTAAATGCATGAAAAATATCAAATGAAGTCAGAAAGGTTTGAAAATAGATGGTGTGCCTTTGAATGGTGCATATTGAACACAAAAAAGTATGGAGTTAAAATAAGTTATTAAAAATGAAATCCCTTTGTAATAGATGAGTTTTCCTCCGAAATCCTCAGACTTCGAAAGAGATTGTCGAGTTTGTAGACGAAGTGCATCGAGTTTTAATTGTAACCCTCTCAAGCCTTTAGAAGTTGCTATGTGGGTGAAATTATGTTATCATGCCAAGTTTCAACCTTTTCAGAGTTCATTTGTACTGCTTTTCTATTTCAGGGTCATTTAGCTCAAAATAAATCATTAAAGGCATGAAAATTATCAAATGAAGTGAGAAAGGGTTGAACTGATGATATGCGTTTGAATGGTGCATATTGAACATAGAAAAAGTATGGAGTTAAAATAAGTTACTAAAAATGAAATCCCTTTGTAATACATGAATTTTTGTCCGAAACCCTCATACTTCGAAAGAGATTGTCTAGTTTGTACACGAAGTGCATCCAATTTTTTCCCTAACGCTCCCAACTCTTTAGAAATTGCTATGTGGGTGAAATTATGATGTCATGCCAAGTTTCAACCTTTTCAGAGTTCCTTTGTACTGCATTTCAATTTAGGGTCATTTAGCTCAAAATAAATCATTAAATCCAGGAAAAATATCAAATGAAGTTAGAAAGGGTTCAAAATTTATGATGTGCTTTTGAATGGTGCATATTGAACACACAAAAAGTCAGGAGCTAAAATAAGTTATTAAGAATGAAATCCCTTTGTAATAGATGAGTTTTCGTGGGAAACCATCATACTTCGAAATAGATTGTTCAGTTTGTACACGAAGTGCATCCAGTTTTTGTCGTAACCCTCTCAACTCTCTAGAAGTTTCTATATGGGTGAAATTGTGATGTCATGTGAAGTTTCAACCTTTTCATAGTTCATTTGTACTCCATTTCAATTTCAGGGTCATTTAGCTCAAAATAAATCATTAGATGTATGAAAAATATCAAATGAAGTCAGAAAGGGTTGAAAAATGATGATGTGCCTTTGAATGGTGCATATTGAACAAATAAAAAGTATGGAGTTAAAATAAGTTATTAAAAATGAAATCCCGTTGTAATAGATGAGTTTTCGTCCGAAACCCTCATACTTCGAAAGAGATTGTCTAGGTTGTTGATGAAGTGCATCCAGTTTTTGTCGTAACCCTCTCAACTCTTTAGAAGTTGCTATGTGGGTGAAATTATGTTTTCATGCCAAGTTTCAACCTTTTCAGAGTTCATTTGTACTGCTTTTCTATTTAAGGATCATTTAGCTCAAAATAAATCATTAAAGGCATGAAAAATATTAAATGAAGTGAGAAAGGGTTGAAATTGATGATGTGCATTTGAATGGTGCATATTGAACACACAAGAAGTATGGAGTTAAAATAAGTTATTAAAAATGAAATCCCTTTGTAATACATGAATTTTTGTCTGAAACCCTCATACTTTGAAAGAGATTGTCTTGTTTGTACACGAAGTGCATCCAATTTTTTCCCTAACGCTCTCAACACTTTGGAAATTTCTATGTGGGTGAAATTATGATGTCATGCCAAGTTTCAACCTTTTCAGAGTTCCTTTGTACTGCATTTCAATTTTAGGGTCATTTAGCTCAAAATAAATCATTAAATCCATGAAAAAAATCAAATGATGTCATAGAGGGTTGAAAATTGATGATGTGCTTTTGAATGGTGCATATTGAACACACAAAAAGGAGTTAAAATAAGTTATTAAGAATGAAATCCCTTTGTAATAGATGAGTTTTCGTTCAAGGCCCTCATACTTCGAAAGAGATTGTCCAGTTTGTAGAAGAAGTGCATCCCATTTTTGTCGTAACCCTCTCAACTCTTTAAAAGTTGTTACGTGGGTGAAATTATGATGTCATGCCAAGTTCAAGTTTTTCAGAGTTCATTTGTACTGCTTTTCAATTTCAAGGTCATTTAGCTGAAAATAAATCATTAAAGGCATGAAAAATATCAAATGAAGTCAGAAAGGGTTGAAACTGATGATGTGCCTTTGAATGGCGCATATTGAACACAGAAAAATTATGAGGTTAAAATAAGTTATTAAGAATGAAATCCCTTTGTAATAGATGAGTTTCTGTCCGAAACCCTCATACTTCGAAAGAGATTGTCCAGTTTGTACACGAAGTGCATTCCATTTTTGCCGTAACCCTCTCAACTCTTTAGAAGTTGCTATGTGGGTAAAATTATGATGTAATGCCAAGTTTAAACCTTTTCAGGGTTCGTTTGTACTGGTTTCAATTTCAGGGTCATTTATTTCAAAATATATCATTAAATGCATGAAAAATATGAAATGAAGTCCGAAAGGGTTGAATATTGATGATGTGCCTTTGAATGGTGCATATTGAACATAAAAAGTATGGAGTTAAAATAATTTATTAAAAATGAAATCCCTTTGTAATAGATGAGTTTTTATCTAAAACCCACATACTTCGAAAGAGATTGTCCAGTCTCTACACGAAGTGCATCCAGTTTTTGCCATAATCCTCTCAAGTGTTTAGAAGTTGCTATGTGGGTGAAATTAAGATCTCGTGCCAAGTTTCAACCTTTCCAGAGTTCATTTGTACTGCTTCTCAATTTCAGGGTCATTTAGCTCAAAATAAATCATTAAATGCATGAAAAATATCAAATGAAGTCTGAAAGGGTTGGAAATTGATGATGTGTCTTTGAATAGTGCATATTGAACACTAAAAAGTATGGAGTTAAAATAAGTTATTAAAAATGAAATCCCTTTGTAATAGATGAGTTTTCCTCCGAAACCCTCATACTTCGAAAGAGATTATCCAGTTTGTAGGCGAAGTGCATCCAGTTTTTGCCGTAACCGTGTCAAGTCTTGAGAAGTTGCTATGTGGGTAAAATTATGATGTCATCCCAAGTTTCAATCCTTTCAGAGTTTATTTGTACTGCTTTCCAATTTCAGGGTCATTTAGCTCAAAATAAATCATTAAATGCATGAAAAATATCAAATCTAGTCAGAAAGGGTTGAAAATTGATGATGTGCCTTTGAATGGTGCATATTGAACACACAAACAGTATGGAGTTAAAATAAGTTAGTGAAGGCGAAATCCCTTTGTAATAGATGAGTTTTCGTTCAAGGCCCTCAAACTTCGAAAGAGATTGTCCAGTTTGTAGACGAAGTGCATCCCGTTTTTGCCGTAACCCTCTCAACTCTTTAGAAGTTGCTATGTGGGTGAAATTATGATGTCATGCCAAGTTTAAACCTTTTCAGGGTTCATTTGTACCCCTTTTCAATTTCAGAGTCATTTATATCAAAATATATCATTAAATGCATGAAAAATATCAAATGAAGTCAGAAAGGGTTGAAAATTGATGATGTGCCTTTGAATGGTGCATATTGAACACAAAAAGTATGGATTTAAAATAATTTATTAAAAATAAAATCCCTTTGTAATAGATGAGTTTTCGTCCGAAACCCTCATACTTCGAAAGAGGTTGTCTAGGTTGTTGACGAAGTGCATCCAGTTTTTGCCGTAACCCTCTCAAGTCTTTGGAAGTTGCTATGTGGGTGAAATTATGTTATCATGCCAAGTTTCAACCTTTTGAGAGTTCATTTGTAGTGCTCTTCTATATCAGGGTCATTTAGCTCAAAATAAATCATTAAAGGCATGAAAAATATCAAATGAAGTGAGAAAGGGTTGAAATTGATGATGTGCGTTTGAATGGTACATATTGAACACAGAAAAAGTATGGAGTTAAAATAAGTTATTAAAAATGAAATCCCTTTGTAATACATGAATTTTTGTCTGAAACCCTCATACTTCGAAAGAGATTGTCTAGTTTGTACACGAAGTGCATCCAATTTTTTCCTAACGCTCTCAACTCTTTAGAAATTGCTATGTAGGTGAATTATGATGTCATGCCAAGTTTCAACCTTTTCAGAGTTCCTTTCTACTGCATTTCAATTTTAGGGTCATTTAGCTCAAAATAAATCATTAAATCCAGGCAAAATATCAAATGAAGTCAGGAAGGGTTGAAAATTTATGATGTGCTTTTGAATGGCGCATATTGAACACACAAAAAGTCAGGAGTTAAAATAAGTTATTAAATATGAAATCCCTTTGTAATAGATGTGTTTTCGTGGGAAACCATCATACTTCGAAAGAGATTGTTCAGTTTGTACACGAAGTGGATCCAGTTTTTGTCGTAACCCTCTCAACTCTCTAGAACAGTCTCTTTCTAAGTCTGAGGGTTTCAGACGATAACTTATTTTAACTCCATACTTTTTGTGTGGTCAATATGCACGATTCAAAGGCACATCATCAATTTTCAACCCTTTCTGACTTCATTTGATATTTTTCATGCATATAATGATTTATTTTGAACTAAATGACCCTGAAATTGAAATGCAGTACAAATGAACTCTACAAAGGTTGAAACTTGTCATGACATCATAATTTCACCCACATAGAAACTTCTAAAGAGTTGAGAGGGTTACGGCAAAAATTGGATGCACTTCGTGTACAAACTAGACAATCTCTTTCGAAGTATTATGGTTTTCGACGAAAACTCATGTATTACAAAGAGATTTCATTTTTAATAACTTATTTTAACTCCTTGCTTTTTGTGTACAATAGCACAATTCAAAGGCACATCATCAATTTTTGACCCTTTCTCACTTCATTTGATACTTTTCATGCATTTAATGATTTATTTTGAGCTAAATGACCTTGAAATTGAAATGGAGTACAAATGAACTTTGAAAAGGTTGAAACTTGGCATGATATCATAATTTCACCCACATAGCAACTTCTAAAGAGTTAAGAGGGTTACGACAAAAATTGGATGCACTTCGTGTACAGACTAGACAATCTCTTTCGAAGTATGAGGGTTTCGGACGAAAACTCATGTATTACAAAAAGATTTCATTTTTAATAACTTGTTTTAACTACATACTTTTTGTGTTCAATATGCACCATTCAATGGCACATCATCAATTTTCATCCTTTCTGACTTCATTTGATATTTTTCACGCATTTAATGATTTATTTTGAGCTAAATAACCCTGAAATTGCAAAGCAATACAAATGAACTCTGAAAAGGTTGAAACTTGGCATGACATCATAATTTCACCCACATAGCAACTTCTAAAGAGTTGAGAGGGTTACGGCAAAAATTGGATGCACTTCGTGTACAAACTAGACAATCTCTTTCGAAGTATTATGGTTTCCGACGAAAACTCATGTATTACAAAGAGATTTCATTTTTAATAACTTATTTTAACTCCTTACTTTTTGTGTTCAATATGCACCATTCAATAGCACATCATCAATTTTCATCCCTTTCTGACTTCATTTGATATTTTTCACGCATTTAATGATTTATTGTGAGCTAAATGACCCTGAAATTGAAATGGAGTACAAATGAACTCTGAAAAGGTTGAAACTTGACATGACATCATAATTTCACCCACATAGCAACTTCTAAAGAGTTGAGAGGGTTACGGCAAGAACTGGATGCACTTTGTGTACGAACTGGACAAACTCTTTCGAAGTATGATGGTTTCCGACGAAAACTCATCTATTACAAAGGGATTTCATTCTTAATAACTTATTTTAACTCCTTACTTTTTGTCTGTTCAATATGCACCATTCAAACGCACATCATCAATTTTCAACCGTTTGTGACTTCATTTGATATTTTTCATGCACTTAATGAGTTATTTTGAGCTAAATGACCCTGGGATTGAAAAACAGTACAAATGAACTCTGAAAAGGTTGAAACTTGGCATGATATCATAATTTCACCCACATAGCAACTTCTAAAGAGTTGAGAGGGTTACGGCAAAAATTGGATGCACTTCGTGTACAAAATAGACAATCTCTTTCGAAGTACGAGGGTTTCGGACGAAAACTCATGTATTACAAAGGGATTTCATTTTTAATAACTTAATTTAACTCTATACTTTTTTGTGTTCAATATGCACAATTGAAAGGCACATCATCAATTTTCAACCCTTTTTGACTTCATTTGATATTTTTCATTCATTTAATGATTTATTTTGAGCTAAATGACCCTGAAATTGAAAAGCAGTATAAATGAACTCTGAAAAGGTTGAAACTTGACATGACATCATAATTTCACCCACTTAGCAACTTCTAATGAGTTGCGACAGTTATGGGAAAAACTGGATGCACTTAGTGTACAAACTGGACAACGTCTTTCGATGTATGATGGTTTCGGACGAAAACTCATCTATTACAAAGGGATTTCATTCTTAATAACTTATTTTAACTATCAGGACCCCAATCCTAAGCCATAAGAACCTAGCATGTAACACATCACATCACTTTGCGGTCTCACGCACGGTTATCTGCACGGCTGCCACCTTACCTGGGCTGGGACCGTTTGCGTCTTTTGACTCACGTATGTGATAATGTCGCTAGCATTCAAATGTCAAAGAACCCGGGCCGACATGACTAGTCATAGAACCCAAGTAGCACATCCGTACAGGGACAGGCATACGTAACCCAGCAATGCAGGTGTCGATCTCTAGCGTGTGTAGACGAGTCATAGCAAGCTACAAGGACTCCATTACGCCGTGGGGCATAAATGGCATCACTGCACGTAGACGAGTTGTAGAAGGCTACATCCCCGAAGGTACAGACATAGCAGCAAAGAAGGATACATGCCGGTCAATCAATGTGTCCGGAGCAGTAGCAAGCTACCAAGGCTCGGTGAAAGCACAAAGAGGCAGTTCCCCGTAAAGAGTACTACTAAAGTTACACAACTCGGTGTCGGATCCAATACATACCATTGCATGTCACACGTACGCACGACATGCCCGATATGCATAGATACAACTATGGCATCACAACATAACCATACAACATTTCAACATTTATTTTAAAGGCTCGGAAGAGCCAATACAATAGATGTTACAAACAGAGATCACAAGACCCAACATACAGAGCATTCAAACAAGCAAGCGGAAGTTAAAGATGTCTGGGTACACACATCTACAACAGTGTCTAGAGGAGCCTGAAAAGCTACAATGACCGTACCAAAGGAACCAGACCTTTTTCTGGGATTCCCAAGCTAACCCGGTCAACATCGAACTTCACGTTGTAAATATCGCTAATGAGACTGACGTCTCCTCTGCAAAAACATAAATTAAGCAAACGTGAGTACAAGAGGTTGTGGAGTTGATTGCAGCAAGCCAGCTTTGTCTCTTGACTAACTTATACTACGACTACAAGTGCTTTCTTTGAGGTGGGATAGCACACACGAGTCCACATATTCTACAATCAATACACCACTATGGATCCACTTCCGTCTCCCTACGAGGAGGCCATCCTTAGCACTCACGCTTATCTTGCGTATTTTAGAGTATCCACTTCCAGTTGTCTATGAACCACATAAGTTCTCCAAGTAGTCCATATCCGAGGACGCGGCTATTCGAACATATTATTTTACCCTGCAGGGGTATACTTCTTCACACATGCTCTCGCCACTTAGCACCATATGCACGTCATGCATCTCGGCAGCCTTCAAGCGGAAGCACTGGCATGGGCGTCGGCCACGACCGTCAACCACACAAGACCCTAGTCCAGGTTTATCGCCTATCCGAGGTTGAACCCGCACGGAAGTCCGGCCGAAGTTTCCGCTACGGCCTCAAACGATGTGTGCAGGTTTCCCAAGCCCACCGTTCGGGTGCCACCTGGTACACCGTGCCACTGTGCCTGTACCGCATCATAGTCCACCCCGTCGGGCAACGCTATGCACGGCCGCCATCACTTTTCCTACAAACACCAGAAACTAATTGCAACTCCTAGACAGAGGTCTAGGCGATTAATAAGTCGAGCGGGGTCATATTTCAGGGCCCAATGTGTGGTAGTATCTTTTCTTGGATAACATACACAGAACTCAGTTCTTAAGGACGGTTCCGATGAGACAACCCTCCATGTACTCCTACATGACCTCTCATCGTTACCTTTACCAAATCGTGTTCACACACTTAGCTCTCACACCGTAGGACATGAACACTGCCATTCCGATCGATCACCCAGATGTATTAGTCCCGACATGACACGACTCTATGCATAGCAGGCACAGTTAGTAAGCATGCATGTATGAGTAAGCACAACAAGGCTCAAACAGTTGTTACTCATGCTAAGTAGTTTCAACTATTTACTGTGCCAAAAACAGGTCATGCAAAGGAATGGGTTCAACTACCGAGAACGTGTAACAGTTGAATCGTTGTTATCCTAATGTAGTAAAAGAGAGCAGGAGCGAGAGAGTGGGTTGATATGAGTATGCTCAAGGGGTTTTTTGCTTGCCTGACAATTCTGAAGAAATACTTCTCTTCATTAGTGTCAACGTTCACATCGTCGGAACCATCGTCTACCGAGAGGGAACGAATACCGGCAAACAGGAAGAAAGAACACATTCAATGCAATGCAACAATCAGGATGTATGACATGGCATATTAAGGTAATGAATTGATCTAGAGGAATAATTATCCAAGTCAATTAAAGTGGAATTCAAACAAGTTTGAATTCCTACTCCAAATGATATTTCATATATTGCCCTAATCATAAAATGTCTTATTTAGTGAGATTAACTTGTTCAAACATGCATGACCATGGCACAAACAGATTCATTGGATTTTTCCGATCATTTTTCATATATAAATTATTTTCATCCGAGCTATAGATTATTTTCTATGATTTTTAGAAGTTTAAAGCATTTTATGAATTATTTTTATTACAGAAAATATTTATTGGGTCATGCTGAGGTCATGCCTACGTCAGCAGGTCAACTAGACCGGGTCCAGGTCAAACCTGGCCACTGGGGCCCACTGGTCAGTGACCCAGGTCTAATCCCCGGTCAAACAAGAGGCAAATTGAGCTTTGACCCCCTGCGGGGCCCTTTGGTCAGCGGCTAAGTGCGGTGGTTAGTGGCTAACTAACCCGGCCACGTCGGCTTCGACGGAGGGAGGCCGCCGGCGGCGAGCCGAGACGGCGGGGATCATCGGAAGTCCTCCTCCGGCGACCATTTGAGCGGCGGAAAGAATCTACGGACAGCTAGGGTTCGCGCGCATCCACCTAGGGCAACGGAAGGACGCGGGGTCACTGGAGTCGATGACCATGACGACTTTGGCGACGGCCGGAGTTCGGTCGCGTGCGGACACGGGGCTACGAAGCGCGAGGAAGCACGGGAAGAGGGGGGAAATGGAGCGGGGCTCACTGTGGGGCTCCTGGAGATCACGATGAGCTCGGGGAAGCACCGGGCGGAGCGAATCGCGACGAGGTCCGGCGGCCACCATGGCGAGCAGAGGGAGGGAGAGGAGCAGGGGAGAGGGAAGAGAGCAAGGGAGAGAGGCGAATCGATGGAGGGGGCGACGGGGCATCTCCTGGGCGAGGAGATATGCTCGAGGCTCCTCGTCCGCGGCAAGCAGGAGGTGGCCGCGCCTCCTGTGCGTGCGCCATGCCCTCGTCCTCCTGGCGAGGAGGAAGACGACAGGGAGTGGCGCTGGACTGGGCCGGCTCTGGTGGGCTGCCAGGTAAGCTCCCTTTTCTCTTTTTTTTAGTTTCTCTTTTCTTTTATTCTGACAATCTTCTTTTATTTTTGTGAGACCAAGATACCTAGCGCATTAATGCCCAATACTTTATTAAATATAGTCTGATTATAATCAAATTTCCACAAAAAGGTTTGGGCATTTTTGGACAACTAACATATTTATAATGCTTTATTAATTGATTTTAGTAGCATTAATGGGTATTTTAAAATGCTATATTTGTTTGAAAATTAAGATGTCCCCTAATATGTTGTTGCCATCATTTATCAGAAAAAGTGAACATTTTTGAGGAGCATTTTGAAATCATTGTAAATTCAGTTGTTGGAATTTGGTTTATTTAATGAGGTGCTAGGGTTTGAAAGTCCCCATTTCAAGTTCATTTGAAAATAAACATGATGACATGGTGCACATGATGCAACTAATGCAATCAATTTCCAGGGTTGTGACAACTCACCCCCACTAAACAAGAATCTCGTCCCGAGATTCAGGCATAGGGTATGAGGACAAAGGGGACACAACTACCACAATCTTCACGATCCAGTTGCTCTCCTCGAAGATGTTGATTTATTGCTTTATGCTGATCCTGACTTCTTTGTCTTCGGAATCTTCATCCAGCAGAAAAACAACAAGGATAGAGAGCTCTACATGATTCGATCTTCCCGAAGATCGAGCACTCATGATCAACTCGTAGAATGAGATGTGATAACATCTCTCGAGCTGAGGCACAAAACACACATCAAGAACAATGAATGAAGCAGATGACGGAGGTTCAATTGGTAGGCAACAATTCCATGCTAAGACAGATGGTGAAGAGGTTTGAAAGTAGCGAGGAGTTAATTGCCATAATACCATAACGGGCACCTAGGGGAAGGTGACTCGTAAGATTATCCCTTAAGTGGCAAAAAGAATTACTTTTGATACAGAGATCATTGAAACTCTTCATTCCAGCCTAAGGCAATTCACAACGATCACTTGAAGGAATTCGAAAGAATGGCATACTCAAATTGGAATGGAAACTAGAGCTATAACATAACTCGGCGATGGAAGGCACATTCCAAGAAATACCGAGAGTATAACCCAGTGTCTGAGCGTGCTCTCAAGAACTTGAGCATCTCCATATTCACTAGGATTTTACCAACATCCGTGCCAAGGATCCTGGCAACACTCCATACTACCATGATGAATAATGACGGAGGATGCAGATGCAAAGGAAGACAACTCTTTCTCAGATTTCACCTTAGCTACGCCAAGGGAGCGAAATCTGGATGATCGACCGAGAGACATTTAGCACTCCGCTTCTAATGTTCTCCTTGATGTACTAGTGCAACCCCCAATCATAGGTCAGGTTTACTATCTAGAACATCAAGTAATGGTCGGACTTCGGGATCTCAAAGGGTCCATGAGAAACAACTTTTGAAAAGTCATATGAGAACCTCATGGGGAAGTGGCTACGGTTGCTGATTCAAGATATCATAGTAATAGGTCTTCCGGATAGGTATGTTAGCCACAACATTCCTTTGTCGGGTTACAGGGAGACCAATGTTATAATTCCTGGGGAAATGTTCCAACCATCATATCCGTCCGAGATTCAGATATGGTTGGTGTCAGGATATTCCAGACTCAGCATGTCTAAAAGTGGAAGGTTGCAACACAAATCGAAGAGATGACGTTGCGAGATTCTCAGGAGATGAACTACGGAAGCCAACTCAAAAACATGAGCTGGATTGCAAGACACATGTGAACACAATGTCCAGGACAATTGTGACTACATAGAAATCTTACAACAAAACACTGCCGAGTTCCGGATGGAACCATCATTGCGGATAACGAAGTCAGGTGCAAGTCCGTCTGGTACCTTCAAGAGTAGCACTTAACTTCTTTTCCTTGAACAAGTCAATCAGGGGCTTAGTTTGCTAGAGATTGCATGTGGAATGGAGATGATTAGTCTACCAAACCATAGAATACTTCGCATGTGCATGACTGACTTGGGATGATTCCAAGAAAACAAAACGACCTTTCTCAAGTTCATGGCGGCAACTTGCACCACATGCACATGAAACAAGAGTAAGTCACTTCTTACGCCATGCATAAGATTGATGTACAAGACACGAATATATACCTACAAAGTTTCCAGCACTAGCCTCATGTTCATCATGAGTCATGGAAGAGATGAAAATTTTGTCAATGGGCTTAACAACAATTCGTCGGGATAGACATATGGATGGAATTCCACAACTATGTGAGCAAGTTGATAGCATTGGTCAGACCAAAAGATATAACGGTGTATGCTCGAGGATAAACCTGCGAGTAAAACAACATTAAAGAAATCTTTGGTTCTGATTTTAATTTGACGATAGCCCAAACTCAAATCAATGGTTGTACAAGATGATAGATGCATCAATTGGTCACAAGATCAATTGATGAAGATATCATCTTTCTTCTACACATACAAGCACAAAACACAAGACATCCCTTTTACATGAGACAAGTTAGATTAAGCTTCTATCTTCCAACTCTCCAAGTTGTTGTTTAGCTTAACCAACTAGTTCAGGGATATCCAACACGGATTCTTGGAGAAGGGGTGATTCATAGAAAGATCACCATGGTCACGAACTCAACATAACGGTCAAGGAACTCCTTGGTAATACTTCCGAGAAGATATTCGGAAAACCACGATCCACCGATATGCTATCAAGCTCGAGAACAATCTTGCTTTTCATGACAAGACGATATGATCAACAGAGCAGAGGATTGACACAATCCTAACTCATTGACCGAAAAGTGCACCATGGAAAGTGGACTAGGTAGCACGATCAATCTTAGTATGACAATTCAATGATCACCACACCAAGAGTGAGATTATTGTCCATTAACTACCAAACAACAAAGTTGCTAGGAGTATTGATTTCACACATCACGATTCCCTTGTCGGTATCCTGGTTACAAACAACACAAAGACTGAGAGATGAATGATGATGGCGAGAAGTATTACTACATCAAGATTTCATAAGAAGGAATACAGTTCTCGTGATAATCTTGACATGAAGAGGGTAATACCTCAAGGTAGAACAGAGCAAAAGCTAAGTTGGCATTTTGATCCGCGGAATACAACTGCTTTGACCCAATGCAAGAAATGGATGAGATACGGGAGTTTGCTTCCCCTAGTCATTCTGGAATAGAATGGCTTGACAGATCACAAGAATAGACGACATTGATAACTCAATGCATAAGATACTGTTGACTATCCATTGATAGATAACGGTCAAAATAAAACTGAAGAAGGGAAACTCAAGAGCACCTGATTTTTCCTGAGTTGTATATGCATAGATTGAATATGTCGAACGTAGTTCAACATGTTTCTTCCAGATAATCCATGCAGAAATGAAGGATTGGCAGAGTCACAAGTATGGAATGGAGAACTCATCAGGAGCACTCATGTTGTGATCTTCCGTTCACAAAGAACTTCTGCCATAACTGATTCATGGTAGTGGAAGAATGATATACCACAAATGTTGAGAACGATAACAAGGTTACTAATATCCTAAAGGAACGAGCAAATATTATCAACGGGAATGAGCAGAATGATCCTTGGGTTCAAGAACCCGGATACACGATACCTATTGACTAAGTAGAATCACAACATGCCTTTGATGATGATGGCCAGATTTATCACACTAAAAACATAAGACACCACTAGATTATTGGGTGGTTCACTGGAACAACACGGTTTCCTAAGCACCTTCATCAAACACGTCGAGGTAATATAGTACCTCAATTCAAAAATTAGTGTGGTTTGTCTGGCCTAAAAGACATTAACTCGAGAGGAAAGAGTTTTGCAATTGCTTTAGATAACTTAGAAACCTTGGATAACTCGGACAACATAATGGTTGTACGGGCATGAAATATGAGGCAACCTGCACAAGAAAACCGACTACATGACAACGAATTCATGTGGAGACACTGATCGAAGAAGACAACAAATTTGCGACAGGTCTCCAACATAGTAACTCGTCCTCCTAATAGATAGATGAGAAGGCCTAGTTCTTAATCCCCGTAGAATGAAGAAGAGGGTGACTCAGAATTAGAATGACACAAGGAAAGGAGTTAAAAGAGCCTGACGTTCCCTTCCACAATCAATTCCCTTATATGACTAAAGCAGTTCTAGACTCAACATCGACCAGTTTGGCATGGTAATCCTACAGGCAGTCAGGCTCTGATACCAAAGCTGTCGGGACCCCGATCCTAAGCCATAAGAATCCAGCATGTAACACATCACATCACTTTGCGGTCTCACGCATGGTTATCTCCACGGCTGCCACCTTACCTAGGCCGGGACCATTTCCGTCTTTTGACTCACGTATGTCATAATGTCGCTAGCATTCAAATGTCAAAGAACCCGGGCCGACATGACTAGTCATAGAACCCAAGTAGCACATCCGTACAGGGACAGGCATACATAACCCAGCAATGCAGGTGTCGATCTCTAGCGTGTGTAGACGAGTCATAGCAAGCTACAAGGAATCCATTACGCCGTGGGGCATAAATGCCATCACTGCACGTAGACGAGTCGTAGCGGGCTACAGGGACTCCATTACACTGCGAGACATTTCCCTGAAGGGACAGACACAACAGCAAAGAGGGATACATGTCGGTCAATCAATGTGTTCGGAGCAGTAGCAAGCTACCAAGGCTCGGTGAAAGCACAAAGAGGCAGTTCCCCGTAAACAGTACTACTAAAGGCACACAACTAGGTGTCGGATCCCATACATACCATTGGATGTCACACGTACGCACGACATGCCCGATATGCATAGATACAACTTGGCATCACAACATAACCATACAACATTTCAACATTTATATTAAAGTCTCGGAAGAGCCAATACAATAGTTGTTACAAACAAAGATCACAAGACCCTACATACAGAGCATTCAAACAAGCGAGCGGAAGTTAAATATGTCTGGGTACAGACATCTACAACAGTGGCTAGAGGAGCCTGAAAAGCAACAACGACTCTACCAAAGGAACCAAACCGCTGTCTGGGATTCCCAAGCTAACCCGATCAACATCGAACTTCACGTCGTAAATACCGCTAATGAGACCGACGTCTCCTCTGCAAAAACATAAATTAAGCAAACGTGAGTACAAGAGTACTCAGCAAGACTTACATCTGAACTAACTACATATGCATCAGTATAAATGAAGGGGGTTGTGGAGTTTATTGCAGCAAGCTAGCTTTGACTCTTGGCTAACCTATACTACGACTACAAGTGCTTTCTTTTAGGTGGGATAGCGCACACGAGTCTACATATTCTCCAATCAATACACCACTATGGATCCACTTCCGTCTCCCTATGAGAAGGCCATCCGTAGCACTCACGCTTATCTTGCGTATTTTAGAGTATCCACTTCCAGTTGTCTATGAACCACATAAGTTCTCCAAGTAGTCCATACCCGAGGACGCGGCTATTCGAACATATTATTTCACCCTGCAGGGGTATACTTCTTCACACACGCTCTCGCCACTTAGCACCATATGCACGTCATGCATCTCGGCTACCTTCAAGTGGAAGCACTGGCGTGGGCGTCAGCCACGACCGTCAACCACACAAGACCCTAGTCCAGGTTTATCGCCTATCCGAGGTTGAACCCGCACGGAAGTCCGGCCGAAGTTTCTGCTACGGCCTCAAACGATGTGCGCAGGGTTCCCAAGCCCACCGTTCAGGTGCCACCTGGTACACCGTGCCACTGTGCCTGTACCGCATCATAGTCCACCCCGTCGGGCAGCGCTATGCACGGCCACCATCACTTTTCCTACAAACACCAAAAACTAATTGCAACTCCTAGACAGAGGTCTAGGCGATTAATAAGTCGAGCGAAGTCATATTTGAGGGCCCAATGTGTGGTAGTATCGTGTCTTGGATAACATACACAGAACTCAGTTCTTAAGGACGATCCCGATGAGACAACCCGCCATGTACTCCTACATGACCTCTCATCGTTACCTTTACCAAATTGTGTTCACACACTTAGCTCTCACACCGTAGGACATGGACACTGCCATTCCGATCCATCACCCAGATGTATCAGTCCCGACATGACACGAATCTAAGCATAGCAGGCACAGTAAGTAAGCATGCATGTATGAGTAAGCACAACAAGGCTCAAACAGTTGCTACTCATGCTAAGTGGTTTCAACTATTTACTGTGGCAAAGACAGGTCATGCAAAGGAATGGGTTCAACTACCGAGAACGTGTAATAGTTGAATCGTTGTTGTCCTAATGCAGTAAAAGAGAGCATGAGCGAGAGAATGGGTTGACATCAGTATGCTCAAGGGGGGTTTTGCTTGCCTGACAATTCCTAAGAAATACTTCTCTTCATTAGTGTCAACGTTCACATCATCGGAACCATCGTCTACTGAGAGGGAACGAATACCGGCAAACAGGAAGAAAGAACACATTCAATGCAATGCAACAATCATGATGTGTGACATGGCATATTAAGGTACTGCATTGATCTAGAGGAATAATTATCCAAGTTAATTAAAGTGGAATTCAAACAAGTTTGAATTCCTACACCAAATGATATTTCATATATTGCCCTAATCATAAAATGTCTTATTTGGTGTGATTAACTTGTTCAAACATGCATGATCACGGCATAAACAGATTCATTGGATTTTTCTGATCATTTTTCATATATAAATTATTTTCATCCGAGCTATAGATTATTTTCTATGATTTTTAGAAGTTTAAAGCATTTTCTAGAATTATTTTTATTACAGAAAAAATTTATTGCGTCATGCTCAGGTCATGCCTACGTCAGCAGGTCAACTAGACCGGGTCCAGGTCAAACCTGGCCACTAGGGCCCACTGGTCAGTGACCCAGGTCTAATCCCCGGTCAAACCAGAGGCTAATTGAGCTTTGACCCCCTGTGGGGCCCTCTGGTCAGCGGCTAAGTGGGGTGGTTAGTGGCTAACTAACCCGACCACGTCAGCTTCGATGGAGGGAGGCCGGCGGCGGCAAGCTGAGACAGCGGGGATCACCGGAAATCCTCCTCCGGCGACCATTTGAGCGGCGGAAAGCATCTACAGAAAGCTAGGGTTCGCGCGCATCCACCTAGGGCAATGGAAGGACGCGGCGGCGGACGGAGTTCGATCGTGTGCGGGCACGGGGCTACGGAGCGCGAGGAAGCACGGGAAGAGGGGGGAAATGGAGTGGGGCTCACTATGGGGCTCCTGGAGATCACGATGATCTCGGGGAAGCACCGGGCGGAGCGAATCGCGGCGAGGTCCGGCGGCCACCATGGCGAGCAGAGGGAGGGAGAGGAGCAGGGGAGAGGGAAGAGAGCGAGGGAGAGAGGCGAATCGATGGAGGGGGCGACGGGGCATCTCCTAGGCGAGGAGATAAGCTCGGGGCTCCTCGTCCGCGGCAAGCAGGAGGTGGCTGCGCCTCCTGTGCGTGCGCCACACCCTCGTCCTCCTAGCGAGGAGGAAGACGACAGGGAGTGGGGCTAGACTGGGCCGGCTCTAGTGGGCTGCCAGGTAAGCTCCCTTTTCTCTTTTTTTTAGTTTCTCTTTTCTTTTATTTTGACAATCTTCTTTTATTTTTGTGAGACCAAGATACCTAGCACATTAATGCCCAATATTTTATTAAACATAGTCTAATTATAATCAAATTTCCACAAAAAGGATTGGGCAGTTTTGGACAACTAACATAATTAAAATGCTTTATTAATTGATTTCAGTAGCATTAACGGTATTTTAAAATGCTATATTTGTTTGAAAATTAAGATGTCCCCTAATATGTTGTTGCCATCATTTATCAGAAACAGTGAACATTTTTTAGGAGCATTCTGAAATCATTGTAAATTCAGTTGTTGGAATTTGGTTTATTTAATGAGGTGCTAGGGTTTGAAAGTCCCCATTTCAAGTTCATTTGAAAATAAACATGATGACATGATGCACATGATGCACATGATGCAACTAATGCAATCAATTTCTAGGGCTGTGACATTAATTCCATACTTTTGTGTGTTCAATATGCACCATTCAAAGGCCCATCATCAATTTTCAACCCTTTGTGACTTCATTTGATATTTTTCATGCATTTAATGATTTATTTTGAGCTAAATGACCCTGAAATTGACATGCAGTACAAATGAACTATGAAAAGGTTGAAACTTGGCATGATATCATGATTTCACCCACATAGCAACTTCTAAAGACTTGAGAGGGTTACGGCAAAAACTGGATGCACTTCGTCTACAAACTGGACAATCTCTTTTGAAGTATAAGGGTTTCGGACGAAAACTCATCTATTACAAAGGGATTTCATTATTAATAACTTATTTTAACTCCATACTTTTTGTGTGTTCAATACGCACCATTCAAAGGCACATCATCAATTTTCAACCCTTTCTGACTTCATTTGATATTTTTCATGCGTTTAATGATTTATTTTGAGATAAATGATCCTGAAATTGAAAAGCAGTACAAATGAACTCATAAAAGATTGAAATGTGGCATGACATCATAATTTCACCGACATAGCAAGTTCTAAAGACTTGAGAGGGTTACGGCAAAAACTGGATGCACTTCGTGTACAAACTGGACAATCTCTTTCGAAGTATGAGGGTTTTGGAGGAAAACCCATCTATTACAAAGGGATTTCATTTTTAATAACTTATTTTAACTCCATACTCTTTTGTGTTCAGTATGCACCATTCAAAGGCACATCATCAATTTTCATCCCTTTCTGACTTCATTTGATATTTTTCATGCATTTAATTATTTTTTTATCTTAATAACCCTGAAATTGAAAAGCAGTACAAATGAACTCTGAAAAGGTTGAAACTTGGCATGACATCATAGCTTCACCCACATAGGAACTTCTAAAGAGTTGAGAGGGTTATGACAAAAACTGGATGCACTTCGTGTACAAACTGGACAATCTCTTTCGAAGTATGATGGTTTCGGACGAAAACTCATCTATTACAAAGGGATTTCATTCTTAATAACTTATTTTAACTCCATAGTTTTTGTGTGTTCTATATGCACCATTGAAAGGCACATCATCAATTTTCAACCCTTTCTGACTTCATTTCATATTTTTCATGCATTGAATGATTTATTTTGAGCTAAATGACCCTGAAATTGAAAAGCAGTACAAATGAACTCTGAAAATGATTAAACTTGGCATGACATCATAATTTCACCGACAAAGCAACTTATAAGAGTTGAGAGGGTTACGGCAAAAACTGGATGCAATTCGTGTAAAAACTGGACAGTCTCTATCGAAGTATGTGGCTTTCGGATGAAAACTCATCTATTACAAAGGGATTTCATTTTTAATAAGTTATTTTAACTCCATACTTTTTGTGTGTTCCATTATGCACCATTCAAAGGCACATCATCAATTTTCAACCCTTTCTGACTTCATTTGATATTTTTCATGCATTTAATGATTTATTTTGAGCTAAATGACCCTAAAATTGAAATGGAGTTGAAATGAACTCTGAAAAGGTTGAAACTTGACATGACATCAGAATTTCACCCACATAGCAACTTCTAAAGACTTGAGAGGGTTACGGCAAAAACCAGATGCACTTCGTGTACAAACTGGACAATCTCTATCGAAGTATGATGGTTACCGACGAAAATTCATCTATTACAAAGGGATTTCATTCTTAATAACTTATTTTATCTCCTTACTTGTTGTGTGCTCAATACACACCATTCAAAGGCACATCATCAATTTTCAACCCTTTGTGACTTTATTTGATATTTTTCATGCATTTAATGATTTATTTTGAGCTAAATGACCCTAAAATTGAAATGCAGTACAAATGAACTCTGAAAAGGTTGAAAGTTGGCATGATATCAGAATTTCACCCACATAGCAACTTCTAAAGTGTTGAGAGGGTTACGACAAAAATTGGATGCACTTCGTGTACAAACTAGACAATCTCTTTCGAAGTATGAGGGTTTCGGAGGAAAACTCATGTATTACAAAGAGATTTCATTTTTAATAACTTATTTTAACTCCATCCTCTTTTGTGTTCAATATGCACCATTCAATGGCACATCATCAATTTTCATCCCTTCCTGACTTCATTTGATATTTTTCATGCATTTAATGATTTCTTTAGAGCTAAATAACCCTAAAATTGAAAAGCAGTACAAATGAAGTCTGAAAAGGTTGAAACTTGGCATGACATCATAATTTCACCCACATAGCCACTTATAATGAGTAGAGAGGGTTATGGCAAAAATTGGATGCACTTCGTGTACAAACTGGACAATCTCATCCGAAGTATGAGGGCTTTGGACGAAAACTCATCTATTACAAAGGGATTTCATTCTTAATAACTTATTTTAACTCTATACTTTTTATGTGTTCAATATGCCCCATTCAAAGGCACATCATAAATTTTCAACCCTTTCTGACTTCATTTGATAATTTTCATGCATTTAATGATTTATTTTGAGCTAAATGACCCCGAAATTGAAAAGCAGTACAAATGAACTCTGAAAAGGTTGTAACTTGGTATGACATCATAATTTCACCCACATAGCAACTTCTAAAGAGTTGAGAGGGTTACGGAAAAAACTGGATGCACTTCGTGTACAAACTGGACAGTCTCTTTCGAAGTATGAGGGTTTCAGACGATAACTCATCTATTACAAAGGGATTTCATTTTTAATAACTTATTTTAACTCCATACTTTTTGTGAGCTCAATATGCACCATTAAGAGGCACATCATCAATTTTCAACTCTTTCTGACTTCATTAGATATTTTGCATGCATATAATGATTTATTTTGAGCTAAATGACCCTGAAATTGAAGTGGAGTACGAATGAACTCTGAAAAGGTTGAAACTTTTCATGGTATCATAATTTCACCCACATAGCAACTTCTAAAGAGTTGAGAGGGTTATAGAAAAAACTAGATGCACTTCGTGTACAAACTGGACAATCTCTTTCGAAGTATGAGGGTTTCAGACGAAAACTCATCTATTACAAAGGGATTTCATTCTTAATAACTTATTTTAACTCCTTACTTTTTGTGTGTTCAATATGCACCATTCAAAGGCATATCGTCAATTTTCGACCCTTTCTCAGTTTATTTGATATTTTTCATGCATTTAATGATTTATTTTTAGCTAAATGACCCTGAAATTGAAATGGAGTACAAATGAACTCTGAAAAGGTTGAAACTTGACATGACATCATAATTTCACCCACATAGCAACTTCTACAGAGTTGAGTGGGTTTCGGCAAAAATTGGAAGCAGTTCGTGTACAAACTAGACAATCTCTTTCAAAGTATGAGGGTTTCAGACGAAAAATCATATATTACAAAGGGATTTCATTTTTAGTAACTTATTTTAACTCCATACTTTTTGTGTGTTCAATATGCTCCATTCAAAGGCACATCATCAATTTTCAACCCTTTCTGACTTCATTTGATATTTTTCATGCATTTAATGATTTATTTTGAGCTAAATGACCCTGAAATTGAAAAGCAGTATAAATGAACTCTCAAAAGGTTGAAACTTGACATGACATCATAATTTCACCCACTTAGCAACTTCTAATGAGTTGCGAGGCTTATGGGAAAAACTGGATGCACTTTGTGTACAAACTGGACAATCTCTTTCGAAGTATGATGGTTTCGGACGAAAACTCATCTATTACAATGGGATTTCATTCTTAATAACTTATTTTAACTCCATACTTTTTATGTGCTCAATATGCACCATTCAAAGGCACATCATCAATTTTCAACCCTTTCTGACTTCATTTGATATTTTTCATGCATTTAATGATTTATTTTGAGCTAAATGACCCCGAAATTAAAAAGTAGTACAAATGAACTCTGAAAAGGTTGAAACTTGGTATGACTTCATAATTACACCCACATAGCAACTTCTAAAGAGTTGAGAGGATTATGGCAAAAACTGGATGCACTTCGGGTACAAACTGGATAGTCTCTTTCGAAGTATGAGGGTTTCGGACGAAAACTCATCTATTACAAAGGGATTTCATTTTTAACAACTTATTTTAACTCCATAGTTTTTGTGCGCACAATTGAGAGGCACATCATCAATTTTAACCCTTTCTGACTTCATTTGATATTTTTCATGCATTTAATAATTTATTTTAAGCTAAATGACCCTGAAATTGAAATGGAGTACGAATGAACTCTGAAAAGGTTGAAACTAGTCATGTCATCAGAATTTCACCCACATAGCAACTTCAAAAGAGTTGAGAGGGTTACGGCAAAAACTGGATGCACTTCGTGTACAAACTGGATAATCTCTTTTGAAGTATGATGGTTTCCGACGAAAACTCATCTATTTCAAATGGATTTCATTCTTAATAACTTATTTTAACTCCTTACTTTTTGTGTCTTCAATATGCACCATTCAAAGGCACATCATCAATTTTCGACCCTTTGTGACTTCATTTGATATTTTTCATGCATTTAATGATTTATTTTGAGCTAAATGACCCTGAAATTGAAATGGAGTACAAATGAACTCTGAAAGGTTGAAACATGTCATGACATCATAATTTCACCCACATCGCAACTTCTAAAGACTTGAGAGGGTTACGGCAAAAGCTGGATGCACTTCGTGTACAAACTGGACAATCTCTTTCGAAGTATGATGGTTTCCGACGAAAACTCATCTATTTCAAAGGGATTTCATTCTTAATAACTTGTTTTAACTCCTTACTTTTTGTGTGTTCAATATGCACCATTCAAAGGCACATCGTCAATTTTCAACCCTTTGTGATTTCATTTGATATTTTTCATGCATTTAATGATTTATTTTAGCTAAATGACCATGGAATTGGAATGGAGTACAAATGAACTCTGAAAAGGTTGAAACTTGGCATGATATCATAATTTTATCCACCTAGCAGCTTCTAAAGGGTTGAGAGGGTTACGGCAAAAATTGGATGCACTTCGTGTACAAACTAGACAATCTCTTTCGAAGTATGAGGGTTTCGGACGAAAACTCATGTATTACAAAGGGATTTCATATTTAATAACTCATTTTAACTCTATACTTTTTTGTGTTCAATATGCACCATTCAAAGGCACATCATCAATTTTCAACCCTTTCTGAGTTCATTTGATATTTTTCATGCATTTAAGATTTATTTTGAGCTAAATAAACCTGAAATTGAAAAGCAGTATAAATGAACTATCAAAAGGTAGAAACTTGACATGACATCATAATTTCACCCACTTAGCAACTTCTAATGAGTTGCGAGGGTTACGGCAAAAACTGGATGCACTTCGTGTACAAACTGGATAATCTCTTTTGAAGTATGATGGTTTTCGACGAAAATTCATCTATTTCAAATGGATTTCATTGTTAATAACTTATTTTAACTCCTTACTTTTTGTGTCTTCAATATGCACCAGTCAAAGGCACATCATCAATTTTCGACCCTTTGTGACTTCATTTGATATTTTTCATGCATTTAATGATTTATTTTGAGCTAAATGACCCTGAAATTGAAATGGAGTACAAATGAACTCTGAAAGGTTGAAACATGTCATGACATCATAATTTCACCCACATCGCAACTTCTAAAGAGTTGAGAGGGTTACGGCAAAAGCTGGATGCACTTCGTGTACAAGCTGGACAATCTCTTTCGAAGTATGATGGTTTCCGACGAAAACTCATCTATTACAAAGGGATTTCATTCTTAATAACTTGTTTTAACTCCTTACTTTTTGTGTTCAATATGCACCATTCAAAGGCACATCATCAATTTTCAACCCTTTCTGAGTTCATTTGATATTTTTCATGCATTTAAGATTTATTTTGAGCTAAATAAACCTGAAATTGAAAAGCAGTATAAATGAACTATCAAAAGGTAGAAAGTTGACATGACATCATAATTTCACCCACTTAGAAACTTCTAATGAGTTGCGAGGGGTATGGCAAAAACTGGATGCACTTCGTGTACAAACTGGACAATCTCTTTCGAAATATGATGGTTTGGGAGGAAAACTCATCTATTACAAAGGGATTTCATTCTTAATAACTTATTTTAACTCCATACGTTTTGTATGTTCAATATGCATCATTCAAAGACACATCATCAATTTTCAACCCTTTGTGACTTCATTTGATATTTTTCATGCATTTAACGATTTATTTTGAGCTAAATGGCCCAGAAATTGAAATGCAGTACAAATGAACTCTCAAAAGGTTGAAACTTGGCGTGATATCATAATTTCACCCACATAGCAACTTCTAAAGATTTGAGAGGGTTACGACAAAGATTGGATGCACTTCGTGTACAAACTAGACAATCTGTTTCGGAATATGAGGGTTTCGTACGAAAACTCATGTATTACAAAGGGATTTCATTTTTAATAACTTATTTTAAGTCCATATTTTTTGTGTGTTCAGTATGCAGCATTCAAACGCATATAATCAATTTCAACTCTTTCTCACTTCATTTGATATTTTCATGCCTTTAATGATTTGTTTTGAGCTAAATGACCTTGAAATTGAAAAGCAGTACAAATGAACTCTGAAAAGGTTGAAACTTGGCATGACATCATAATTTCATCCAAATAGCAACTTCTAAAGAGTTGTGAGGGTTACGGCAAAAACTGGATGCACTTTGTGTACAAACTTGACAATCGCATTCGAAGTATGAGGGTTTTGGACGCAAACTCATCTATTACAAAGGGATTTCATTCTTAATAACTTATTTTAACTCCATACTTTTTCTGTGTTCAATATGCACCATTCAAAGGCACATCTTCAATATTCAACCCTTTTTGACTTCATTATATATTTTTCATGTATTTAATGATTTATGTTGAGCTAAATGACCCTGAAATTGAAAACCAGTACAAATGAACTCGAAAAAGATTGAAACGTGGCATGACGGCATAATATCACCCACATAGCAACTTCTAAAGACTTCAGAGGGTTGCGGCAAAAACTGGATGCACTTAGTCTACAAACTGGACAATCTCTTTCGAAGTATGAGGGTTTCAGAGGAAAACTCATCTATTACAAAGGGATTTCATTTTTAAAAACTTATTTTAACTGCATACTCTTTTGTGTTGAGTATGCACCATTCAAAGGCACATCATCAATTTTCATCCCTTTCTGACTTCATTTGATATTTTTCATGCATTTAATGATTTATTTTGAGCTAAATGACCCTAAAATTGAAATGGAGTTGAAATGAACTCTGAAAAGGTTGAAACTTGACATGACATCAGAATTTCACCCACATAGCAACTTCTAAAGACTTGAGAGGGTTACGGCAAAAACCAGATGCACTTCGTGTACAAACTGGACAATCTCTATCGAAGTATGATGGTTACCGACGAAAATTCATCTATTACAAAGGGATTTCATTCTTAATAACTTATTTTATCTCCTTACTTGTTGTGTGCTCAATATACACCATTCAAAGGCACATCATCAATTTTCAACCCTTTGTGACTTTATTTGATATTTTTCATGCATTTAATGATTTATTTTGAGCTAAATGACCCTAAAATTGAAATGCAGTACAAATGAACTCTGAAAAGGTTGAAACTTGGCATGATATCAGAATTTCACCCACATAGCAACTTCTAAAGTGTTGAGAGGGTTACGACAAAAATTGGATGCACTTCGTGTACAAACTAGACAATCTCTTTCGAAGTATGAGGGTTTCGGAGGAAAACTCATGTATTACAAAGAGATTTCATTTTTAATAACTTATTTTAACTCCATCCTCTTTTGTGCTCAATATGCACCATTCAATGGCACATCATCACTTTTCATCCCTTCCTGACTTCATTTGATATTTTTCATGCATTTAATGATTTCTTTAGAGCTAAATAACCCTGAAATTGAAAAGCAGTACAAATGAAGTCTGAAAAGGTTGAAACTTGGCATGACATCATAATTTCACCCACATAGCAACTTATAATGAGTAGAGAGGGTTATGGCAAAAACTGGATGCACTTCGTGTACAAACTGGACAATCTCATCCGAAGTATGAGGGCTTTGGACGAAAACTCATCTATTACAAAGGGATTTCATTCTTAATAACTTATTTTAACTCTATACTTTTTATGTGTTCAATATGCCCCATTCAAAGGCACATCATAAATTTTCAACCCTTTCTGACTTCATTTGATAATTTTCATGCATTTAATGATTTATTTTGAGCTAAATGACCCTGAAATTGAAAAGCAGTACAAATGAACTCTGAAAAGGTTGTAACTTGGTATGACATCATAATTTCACCCAAATAGCAACTTCTAAAGAGTTGAGAGGGTTACGGAAAAAACTGGATGCACTTCGTGTACAAACTGGACAGTCTCTTTCGAAGTGTGAGGGTTTCAGACGATAACTCATCGATTACAAAGGGATTTCATTTTTAATAACTTATTTTAACTCCATACTTTTTGTGAGCTCAATATGCACCATTAAGAGGCACATCATCAATTTTCAAATCTTTCTGACTTCATTAGATATTTTGCATGCATATAATGATTTATTTTGTGCTAAATGACCCTGAAATTGAAATGGAGTACGAATGAACTCTGAAAAGGTTGAAACTTTTCATGGTATCATAATTTCACCCACATAGCAACTTCTAAAGAGTTGAGAGGGTTATAGCAAAAACTAGATGCACTTCGTGTACAAACTGGACCATCTCTTTCGAAGTATGAGGGTTTCGGACGAAAACTCATCTATTACAAAGGGATTTCATTCTTAATAACTTATTTTAACTCCTTACTTTTTGTGTGTTCAATATGCACCATTCAAAGGCATATCGTCAATTTTCGACCCTTTCTCAGTTTATTTGATATTTTTCATGCATTTAATGATTTATTTTTAGCTAAATGACCCTGAAATTGAAATGGAGTACAAATGAACTCTGAAAAGGTTGAAACTTGACATGACATCATAATTTCACCCACATAGCAACTTCTACAGAGTTGAGTGGGTTTCGGCAAAAATTGGATGCAGTTCGTGTACAAACTAGACAATCTCTTTCAAAGTATGAGGGTTTCAAACGAAAAATCATATATTACAAAGGGATTTCATTTTTAGTAACTTATTTTAACTCCATACTTTTTGTGTGTTCAATATGCACCATTCAAAGGCACATCATCAATTTTCAACCCTTTCTGACTTCATTTGATATTTTTCATGCATTTAATGATTTATTTTGAGCTAAATGACCCCGAAATTAAAAAGTAGTACAAATGAACTCTCAAAAGGTTGAAACTTGGTATGACTTCATAATTTCACCCACATAGCAACTTCTAAAGAGTTGAGAGGATTACGGCAAAAACTGGATGCACTTCGTGTACAAACTGGACAGTCTCTTTCGAAGTATGAGGGTTTCGGACGAAAACTCATCTATTACAAAGGGATTTAATTTTTAACAACTTATTTTAACTCCATAGTTTTTGTGCGCACAATTGAGAGGCACATCATCAATTTTAACACTTTCTGACTTCATTTGATGTTTTTCATGCATTTAATGATTTATTTTAAGCTAAATGACCCCGAAATTGAAATGGAGTACGAATGAACTCTGAAAAGGTTGAAACTAGTCATGACATCATAATTTCACCCACATAGCAACTTCTAAAGAGTTGAGAGGGTTACGGCAAAAACTGGATGCACTTCGTGTACAAACTGGATAATCTCTTTTAAGTATGATGGTTTCCGACGAAAACTCATCTATTTCAAATGGATTTCATTCTTAATAACTTATTTTAACTCCTTACTTTTTGTGTGTTCAATATGCACCATTCAAAGGCACATCATCAATTTTCGACCCTTTGTGACTTCATTTGATATTTTTCATGCATTTAATGATTTATTTTGAGCTAAATGACCCTGAAATTGAAATGGAGTACAAATGAACTCTGAAAGGTTGAAACATGTCATGACATAATAATTTCGCCCACATCGCAACTTCTAAAGAGTTGAGAGGGTTACGGCAAAAGCTGGATGCACTTCGTGTACAAACAGGACAATCTCTTTCGAAGTATGATGGTTTCCGACGAAAACTCATCTATTACAAAGGGATTTCATTCTTAATAACTTGTTTTAACTCCTTACTTTTTGTGTGTTCAATATGCACCATTCAAAGGCACATCGTCAATTTTCAACCCTTTGTGATTTCATTTGATATTTTTCATGCATTTAATGATTTATTTTAGCTAAATGACCATGGAATTGGAATGGAGTACAAATAAACTCTGAAAAGGTTGAAACTTGGCATGATATCATAATTTTATCCACCTAGCAGCTTCTAAAGGGTTGAGAGGGTTACGGCAAAAATTGGATGCACTTCGTGTACAAACTAGACAATCTCTTTCGAAGTATGAGGGTTTCGGACGAAAACTCATGTATTACAAAGGGATTTCATTTTTAATAACTCATTTTAACTCTATACTTTTTTGTGTTCAATATGCACCATTCAAAGGCACATCATCAATTTTCAACCCTTTCTGAGTTCATTTGATATTTTTCATGCATTTAAGATTTATTTTGAGCTAAATAAACCTGAAATTGAAAAGCAGTATAAATGAACTATCAAAAGGTAGAAACTTGACATGACATCATAATTTCACCCACTTAGCAACTTCTAATGAGTTGCGAGGGGTATGGCAAAAAACTGGATGGACTTCGTGTACAAACTGGACAATCTCTTTCGAAATATGATGGTTTGGGAGGAAAACTCATCTATTACAAAGGGATTTCATTCTTAATAACTTATTTTAACTCCATACGTTTTGTATGTTCAATATGCATCATTCAAAGACACATCATCAATTTTCAACCCTTTGTGACTTCATTTGATATTTTTCATGCATTTAACGATTTATTTTGAGCTAAATGGCCCAGAAATTGAAATGCAGTACAAATGAACTCTCAAAAGGTTGAAACTTGGCGTGATATCATAATTTCCCCCACATAGCAACTTCTAAAGATTTGAGAGGGTTACGACAAAGATTGGATGCACTTCGTGTACAAACTAGACAATCTGTTTCGGAATATGAGGGTTTCGTACGAAAACTCATGTATTACAAAGGGATTTCATTTTTAATAACTTATTTTAAGTCCATATTTTTTGTGTGTTCAATATGCAGCATTCAAACGCATATCATCAATTTCAACTCTTTCTCACTTCATTTGATATTTTCATGCCTTTAATGATTTGTTTTGAGCTAAATGACCTTGAAATTGAAAAGCAGTACAAATGAACTCTGAAAAGGTTGAAACTTGGCATGACATCATAATTTCATCCACATAGCAACTTCTAAAGAGTTGCGAGGGTTACGGCAAAAACTGGACGCACTTTGTGTACAAACTTGACAATCGCATTCGAAGTATGAGGGTTTTGGACGCAAACTCATCTATTACAAAGGGATTTCATTCTTAATAACTTATTTTAACTCCATACTTTTTCTGTGTTCAATATGCACCATTCAAAGGCACATCTTCAATATTCAACCCTTTTTGACTTCATTATATATTTTTCATGTATTTAATGATTTATGTTGAGCTAAATGACCCTGAAATTGAAAACCAGTACAAATGAACTCGAAAAAGATTGAAACGTGGCATGACGGCATAATTTCACCCACATAGCAACTTCTAAAGACTTCAGAGGGTTGCGGCAAAAACTGGATGCACTTAGTCTACAAACTGGACAATCTCTTTCGAAGTATGAGGGTTTCAGAGGAAAACTCATCTATTACAAAGGGATTTCATTTTTAATAACTTATTTTAACTGCATACTCTTTTGTGTTGAGTATGCACCATTCAGAGGCACATCATCAATTTTCATCCCTTTCTGACTTCATTTGATATTTTTCATGCATTTAATGATTTTGTTATCTTAATGACCCTGAAATTGAAAAGCAGTACAAAATGAACTCCGAAAAGGTTGAAACTTGGCATGACATCATAGTTTCACCCACATAGCACCTTATAAAGAGTTGAGAGGGTTATGACAAAAACTGGATGCACTTCGTGTACAAACTGGACAATCTCTTTCGAAGTATGATGGTTTCGGACGAAAACTCATCTATTACAAAGGGATTTCATTCTTAATAACTTATTTTAACTCCATACTTTTTGTGTGTTCTATATGCACCATTGAAAGGCACATCATCAATTTTCAACCCTTTCTGACTTCATTTCATATTTTCATGCATTGAATGATTTATTTTGAGCTAAATGACCCTGAAATTGAGAAGCAGTACAAATGAACTCTGAAAAGGATGAAACTTGGCATGACCTCACAATTTCACCCACAAAGCAACTTATAAGAGTTGAGAGGGTTACGGCAAAAACTGGATACACTTCGTGTACAAACTGGACAGTCTCTCTCGAAGTATGAGGCTTTCGGACGAAAACTCATCTATTACAAAGTGATTTCATTTTTAATAACTTATTTTAACTCCATACTTTTTGTGTGTTCAATATGCACCATTCAAAGGCACATCATCAATTTTCAACCCTTTCTGACTTCATTTGATATTTTTCACGCATTTAATGATTTATTTTGAGCAAAATGACCCTAAAATTGAAATGCAGTACAAATGAACTCTGAAAAGGTTGAAACTTGGCATGATATGATAATTTCACCCACATAGCAACTTCTAAAGAGTGGAGAGGGTTACGACAGAAATTGGATACACTTCGTGTACAAACTAGACAATCTCTTTCGAAGTATGAGGGTTTCGGAGGAAAACTCATGTATTACAAAGAGATTTCATTTTTAATAACTTATTTAACTCCATACTTTTTTGTGTTCAATATGCACCATTCAATGGCACATCATCAATTTTCATCCCTTTCTGACTTCATTTGATATTTTTCATGCATTTAATGATTTCTTTTGAGCTAAATAACCCTGAAATTGAAAAGCAGTACAAATGAAGTCTGAAAAGGTTGAAACTTGGCATGACATCATAATTTCACCCACATATCAACTTGTAATGAGTTGAGAGGGTTATGGCAAAAACTGGATGCACTTCGTGTACAAACTGGACGATCTCTTTTGAAGTATGATAGTTTCGGACGAAAACTCATCTATTACAAAGGGATTTCATTCTTAATACCTTATTTTAACTCCATAATTTTTATGTGTTCAATATTCCCCATTCAAAGGCACATCATCAATTTTCAACCCTTTGTGACTTCATTTGATAATTTTCATGCATTTAATGATTTATTTCGAGCTAAATGACCCTGAAATTGAAAAGCAGTACAAATGAACTCTGAAAAGGTTGAAACTTTTCATGACATCATAATTTAACCCACATAGCAACTTCTAAAGAGTTGAGAGGGTTATAGCAAAAACTGGATGCACTTCGTGTACAAACTGGACAATCTCTTTCGAAGTATTATGGTTTCGGACGAAAACTCATCTATTACAAAGGGATTTCATTCTTAATAACTTATTTTAACTCCTTACTTTTTGTGTATTCAATATGCACCACTCAAAGGCATATCATCAATTTTCAACCCTTTCTGACTTCATTTGATATTTTCTTGCATTTAATGATTTATTTTGAGCTAAATAACCCCGAAATTGAAAAGCAGTACAAATGAACTCTGAAAAGGTTTAAACTTGGTATGACTTCATAATTTCACCCACATGGCAACTTGTAAAGAGTTGGGAGGGTTACGACAAAAACTGGATGCACTTCGTGTACAAACTGGACAGTCTCTTTCGAAGTATGAGGGTTTCGGATGAAAACTCAGCTATTACAAAGGGATTTCATTTTTAACAACTTATTTTAACTCCATACTTTTTGTGTGTTCAATATGCACCATTGAAAGGCACATCATCAATTTTAACCCTTTCTGACTTCATTTGATATTTTTCATGCATTTAATGATTTATTTTAAGCTAAATGGCCCTGAAATTGAAATGGATTACGAATGAGGTCTGAAAAGGTTGAAACTTGTCATGACATCATAATTTCACCCACATAGCAACTTCTAAAGGGTTGAGAGGGTTACGACAAAAACTGGATGCACTTCGTGTACAAACTGGATAATCTGTTTTGAAGTATCATGGTTTCCGACGGAAACTCATCTATTACAAAGGGATTTCATTCTTAATAACTTGTTTTAACTCTTTACTTTTTGTGTGTTCAATATGCACCATTCAAAGGCATATCATCAATTTTCGACCCTTTGTGACTTCATTTGATATTTTTCATGCATTTAATGATTTATATTTAGCTAAATGACCCTGACATTGAAATGGAGTGCAAATGAACTCTGAAAGGTTGAAACATGTGATGTCATCATAATTTCACCCACATAGCAACTTCTAAAGAGTTGAGAGGGTTACTGCAAAAACTAGATGCACTTCGTGTACAAACTGGACAATCTCTATCGAAGTATAATGGTTTCCGACGAAAACTCAGCTATTACAAAGGGATTTCATTCTTCATAACGTCTTTAAACTCCTTACTTTTTGTTTGTTCAATATGCACCGTTCAAAGGCACATCATCAATTTTCAACCCTTTGTAACTTCATTTGATATTTTTCATGCATTTAATGATTTATTTTTAGCTAAATGACCATGGAATTGAAATGCAGTACAAATGAACTCTGAAAAGGTTGAAACTTGGCATGATATCATAATTTTATCCACATAGCAACTTCTAAAGAGTTGAGACGGTTACGGCAAAAATTTGATGCACTTCGTGTACAAACTAGACAATCTCTTCCGAAGTATGAGGGTTTCGGACGAAAACTCATGTGTTACAAAGGGATTTCATTTTTAATAACTTATTTTAACTACATACTTTTTTGTGTTCAATACGCACCATTCAAAGGCACATCATCAATTTTCAATCCTTTCTGACTTCATTTGATATTTTTCAAGCATTTAATGATTTATTTTGAGCTAAATGACCCTGAAATTGAAAAGCAGTATAAATGAACTATGAAAAGGTTGAAACTTGACATGACATCATAATTTCACCCACTTAGCAACTTCTAATGAGTTGAGAGGGTTATGGCAAAAACTAGATGCACTTCGTGTACAAACTGGACAATCTCTTTCGAAGTATGATGGTTTCGGACGAAAACTCATCTATTACAAAGGGATTTCATTCTTAATAACTTATTTTAACTCCGTACTTTTTGTGTGTTCAATATGCACCATTCAAAGACACATCATCTATTTTCAACCCTTTGTGACTTCATTTGATATTTTTCATGCATTTAATGGTTTATTTTGAGCTAAATGACCTAGAAATTGAAATGCAGTACAAATGAACTCTCAAAAGGTTGAAACCTGGAATGGAATCATAATTTCACCCACATAGCAATTTCTAAATAGTTGAGAGGGTTACGGCAAAAATTGGATGCACTTCGTGTACGAACTAGACAATCTCTTTCGAAGTATGAGGGTTTCGTACGAAAACTCATGTATTACAAAGGGATTTCATTTTTAATAACTTATTTTAACTCCATAATTTTTATGTGTTCAATATGCAGCATTCAAACGCATATCATCAATTTCAAATCTTTCTCACTTCATTTGATATTTTTCATGCCTTTAATGATTTGTTTTGAGCTAAATGACCTTGAAATTGAAAAGCAGTACAAATGAACTCTGAAAAGGTTGAAACTTAGCATGACATCATAACTTCACCCACATAGCAACTTCTAAAGAGTTACGAGGGTTACGGCAAAAACTGGACGCACTTCGTGTACAAAGTTGACAATAGCATTCGAAGTATGAGGGTTTTGGACGAAAACTCATCTATTACAAAGGGATATAATTCTTAATAACTTATTTTAACTCCATACTTTTGGTGTGTTCAATGCGCACCATTCAAAGGCACATTTTCAATTTCCAACCCTTTCTGACTTCATTATATATTTTTCATGTATTTAATGATTTATGTTGAGCTAAATGACCCTGAAATTGAAAACCAGTACAAATGAACTCGAAAAAGATTGAAACGTGGCCTGACAGCATAATTTCACCCACATGGCAACTTCTAAAGACTTGAGAGGGTTACAGCAAAAATAGGATGCACTTCGTCTACAAACTGGACAATCTCTTTCGAAGTATGAGGGTTTGAGAGGAAAACTCATCTATTACAACGGGATTTCATTTTTAATAACTTATTTTAACTCCATACTTTTTTGTGTACAATATGCACCATTCAAAGGCACATCATCAATTTTCAACCCTTTCTGACTTCATTTGATATTTTCCATGCATTTATAGATTTATTTTGAGCTAAATGACCCTGAAATTGAAACGTAGTACAAATGAAATTTGAAAAGGTTGAAACTTGGCATGACATCATAATTTCACCCACATAGCAACTACTAATGAGTTGAGAGGGTTATGGCAAAAACTCGATGCACTTCCTCTACGAACTGTACAATCTCTTTCGAACTATGATGGTTTTGGACGAAAACTCATCTATTACAAAAGGATTTCATTCTTAATAACTTATTTTAACTTTACACTTTCCGTGTGTTCAATATGCACCATTCAAAGGCACATCATCAATTTTCAACCCTTTGTGACTTCATTTGATATTTTTCATGCATTTAATGATTTATTTTGAGCTAAATGACCCAAAAATTGAATGCAGTACAAATGAACTCTGAAAAGGTTGAAACTTGGCACGATATCATAATTTTACCCACATAGCAACTTTTAAAGAGTTGAGAGGGTTACGGCAAAATTTGGATGCACTTCGTGTACAAACTAGACAATCTCTTTCGAAGTGTGACGGTTTCGAACGAAAACTCATGTATATCGAAGGGATTTCATTTTTAATAACTTATTTTAACTCCATACTTTTGTGTGTGTTCAATATGCACCATTCAAACGCATATCATCAATTTCAACTCTTTCTCACTTCATTTGATATTTTTGATGCCTTTCATGATTTATTTTGACGTAAATGACCCTGAAATTGAAAAGCAGTACAAATGAACTCTGAAAAGGTTGAAACTTGGCATGACATCATAATTTCACCCACATAGCAACTACTAAAGAGTTGCTACGGTTACGGCAAAAACTGGATGCACTTCGTGTACAAACTGGACAATCGCTTTCGAAGTATGAGGGTTTTGGACGAAAACTCCTCTATTGAAAAGGGATTTCATTCTTGATACCTTATTTTAACTCCATACTTTTTGCGTGTTCAATATGCACCATTCAAAGGAACATCATCAATTTCAACCCTTTGTGACTTCATTTGATATTTTTCATGCATTTAATGATTTATTTTGAGCTAAATGACCCTGAAATTGAAAAGCAGTACACATGAACTCGGAAAAGATTGAAACGTGGCATGACATCATAATTTCATCCACATAGCAACTTCTAAAGACTTGAGAGGGTTACGGCAAAAACTGGATGCACTTCGTCTACAAACTGGCCAATCTCTTTCGAAGTATGAGGGTTTCGGAGGAAAACCCATCTATTACAAAGGGATTTCATTTTTAATAAATTATTTTAACACCATACTTTTTGTGTTCAATATGCGTCATTCAAAGGCACATCATCAATTTTCAACCCTTTCTTACTTCATTTGATATTTTTCATGCATTTAGTGATTTATTTTGAGCTAAATTACCCTGAAATTGAAAAGTAGTATAAATGAACTCTGAAAGGATGAAACTTGGCATGACATCATAATTTCACTCGCATAGCAACTTCTAAAGAGTTGAGAGGGTTACGGCAAAAATTGGATGCACTTCGTGTACAAACTAGACAATTCTTTCGAAGTATGAGGGTTTCGAACGAAAACTCATGTATAACAAAGGGATTTCATTTTTAATAACTTATTTTAACTCCATACTTTTGTGTGTGTTCAATATGCACCATTCAAACGCATATCATCAATTTCAACTCTTTCTCACTTCATTTGATATTTTTCATGCCTTTCATGATTTATTTTGACGTAAATGACCCTGAAATTGAAAAGCAGTACAAATGAACTCTGAAAAGGTTGAAACTTGGCATGACATCATAATTTCACCCACATAGCAACTACTAAAGAGTTGCTACGGTTACGGCAAAAACTGGATGCACTTCGTGTACAAACTGGACAATCGCTTTCGAAGTATGCGGGTTTTGGACGAAAACTCCTCTATTGAAAAGGGATTTCATTCTTGATACCTTATTTTAACTCCATAATTTTTGCGTGTTCAATATGCACCATTCAAAGGAACATCATCAATTTCAACCCTTTGTGACTTCATTTGATATTTTTCATGCATTTAATGATTTATTTTGAGCTAAATGACCCTGAAATTCAAAAGCAGTACACATGAACTCGGAAAAGATTGAAACGTGGCATGACATCATAATTTCATCCACATAGCAACTTCTAAAGACTTGAGAGGGTTACGGCAAAAACTGGATGCACTTCGTCTACAAACTGGCCAATCTCTTTCGAAGTATGAGGGTTTCGGAGGAAAACCCATCTATTACAAAGGGATTTCATTTTTAATAAATTATTTTAACACCATACTTTTTTGTGTTCAATATGCGTCATTCAAAGGCACATCATCAATTTTCAACCCTTTCTCACTTCATTTGACATTTTTCATGCATTTAGTGATTTATTATGAGCTAAATTACCCAGAAATTGGAAAGTAGTATAAATGAACTCTGAAAGGTTGAAACTTGGCATGACATCATAATTTCACCCACCTAGCAACTTCTAAAGAGTTGAGAGGGTTACGGCAAAAATTGGATGCACTTCGTGTACAAACTAGACAACCTCTTTCGAAGTATGAGGGTTTCGAACGAAAACTCATGTATAACGAAGGGATTTCATTTTTAATAACTTATTTTAACTCCATACTTTTGTGTGTGTTCAATATGCACCATTCAAATGCATATCATCAATTTCAACTCTTTCTCACTTGATTTGATATTTTTAATGCCTTTCATGATTTATTTTGACGTAAATGACCCTGAAATTGAAAAGCAGTACAAATGAACTCTAAAAAGGTTAAAACTTGGCATGACATCATAATTTCACCCACATAGCAACTTCTAAAGAGTTTCTAGGGTTACGACAAAAACTGGATGCACTTCGTGTACAAACTGGACAATCGCTTTCGAAGTATGAGGGTTTTGGACGAAAACTCATCTATTACAAAGGGATTTCATTCTTGATACCTTATTTTAACTCCATACTTTTTGTGTGTTCAATATGCACCATTCAAAGGAACATCATCAATTTGAACCCTTTCTGACTTCATTTGATATTTTTCATGCATTTAATGATTTATTTTGAGCTAAATGATCCTGAAATTGGAAAGCAGTATAAATGAACTCTGAAAGGTTGAAACTTGGCATGACATCATAATTTCACCCACATAGCAACTTCTAAAGAGTTGATAGGGTTACGGCAAAAATTGGATGCACTTCGTGTACAAACTAGACAATCTCTTTCGAAGTATGAGGGTTTCGAACGAAAACTCATGTATAACGAAGGGATTTCATTTTTAATAACTTATTTTAACTCCATACTTTTGTGTGTGTTCAATATGCACCATTCAAATGCATATCATCAATTTCAACTCTTTCTCACTTGATTTGATATTTTTCATGCCTTTCATGATTTAGTTTGACGTAAATGACCCTGAAATTGAAAAGCAGTACAAATGAACTCTAAAAAGGTTAAAACTTGGCATGACATCATAATTTCACCCACATAGCAACTTCTAAAGAGTTTCTAGGGTTACGACAAAAACTGGATGCACTTCGTGTACAAACTGGGCAATCGCTTTCGAAGTATGAGGGTTTTGGACGAAAACTCATCTATTACAAAGGGATTTCATTCTTGATACCTTATTTTAACTCCATACTTTTTGTGTGTTCAATATGCACCATTCAAAGGAACATCATCAATTTCAACCCTTTCTGACTTCATTTGATATTTTTCATGCATTTAATGATTTATTTTGAGCTAAATGACCCTGAAATTGAAAAGCAGTACACATGAACTCGGAAAAGATTCAATTGTGGCATGACATCATAATTTCATCCACATAGCAACTTATAAAGACTTGAGAGGGTTACGGCAAAAACTGGATGCACTTCGTCTACAAACTGGCCAATCTCTTTCGAAGTATGAGGGTTTCGGAGGAAAACTCATCTATTACAAAGGGATTTCATTTTTAATAACTTATTTTAACTCCATACTTTTTTGTGTTCAATATGCATCATTCAAAGGCACATCATCAATTTTCAACCCTTTGTGACTTCATTTGATATTTTTCATGAATTTAATGATTTATTTTGAGCGAAATGATCCTGAAATTGGAAAGCAGTATAAATGAACTCTGAAAGGTTGAAACTTGGCATGACATCATAATTTCACCCACATAGCAACTTCTAATGAGTTGAGAGGGTTATGGCATAAACTGGATGCACTTCGTGTACAAACTTGATAATCTCTTTTGAAGTATGATGGTTTCGGACGAAAACTCATCTATTACAAAGGGATTTCATTCTTAATAACTTATTTTAACTCCATACTTGTTGTGTGTTCAATATGCACCATTCAAAGGCACATCATCAGTTTTCAGCCCTTCGTGACTTCATTTGATATCTTTCATGCATTTAATGATTTATTTTGAACTAAATGACCCTTAAATTTAAAAGCAGTACAAATGAACTCTCAAAAGGTTGAAACTTGACACGACATCATAATTTCACCCACATAGCAACTTCTAAAGAGTTGAGAGGGTTACAAAAAGAACTAGATGCACTTCGTGTATAAACTGGACAGTCTCTTTTGAAGTATGAGGGTTTCGGACGAAAACTCATCTATTACAAAGGGAATTCATTTTTAATAATTTATTTTAACTCCATAGTTTTTGTGTGTTCACTACGCACCCTTCAAAGGCACATCATCAATTTTCAGCCCTATCTGACTTCATTCGTTATTTTTCATGCATTTAATGATTTATTTTGAGCTAAATGACCCTGAAATTGAAATGGAGTACAAATGAACTCTGAAAAGGGTGAAACTTGTCATGACATCATAATTTCACCCATATAGCAACTTCTAATGAGTTGAGAGGGTTACGACAAAAACTGGATGCACTTCGTGTACAAACTGGACAATCTCTTTCGAAGCATGATGGTTTCCGACGAAAACTCATCTATTACAAAGGGATGTCATTCTTAATAACTTATTTCAACTCCTTACTTATTGTGTGGTCAATATGCACCATTCAAAGGCACATCATCAATTCTCAACCCTTTCAGACTTCATTTGTTTCATGCATTTAATAATTTATTTTGAGCTAAGTGACCCTGAAATTGAAATGGAGTACAAATGAACTCTGAAAAAGGTTGAAACTTGACATGACATCATAATTTCACCCACATAGCAACTTCTAAAGAGTTGAGAGGGTTACAAATAGAACTAGATGCACTTCGTGTATAAACTGGACAGTCTCTTTCGAAGTATGAGGGTTTCGGACGAAAACTCATCTATTACAACGGGAATTCATTTTTCATAATTTATTTTAACTCCATACTTTTTGTGTGTTCAATACGCACCCTTCAAAGGCACATCATCAATTTTCAGCCCTATCTAACTTCATTTGATATTTGTCATGCCTTTAATGATTTATTTTGAGCTAAATGACCTTGAAATTGAAAAGTAGTACAAATGAACTCTGAAAAGGTTGAAACTTGGCATGACATCATAATTTCACCCACATAGAAACTTCTAAACAGTTGAGGGGGTTACGACAAAAACTGGATAGACTTCGTGTACAAACTGGACAATCTCTTTCGAAATATGAGGGTTTTGGACGAAAACTCATCTATTACAAAGGGATATCATTCTTAGTAACTTACTTTAACTCCATACTTTTTGTGTGTTCAATATGCACCATTCAAAGGCACATCATCAATTTTCAACCCTTTTTGACTTCATTTGATCTTTTTGATGCATTTAATGATTTATTCTGAGCTAAATGACCCTGAAATTGAAAAGCAGTACAAATGAACTCTGAAAAGGATGAAACTTGGCATGACATCATAATTTCACCCACATAGCAAATTCTAAAGAGTTGAGAGGGTTACGGCAAAAACTGGATGCACTTCGTGTACAAACTACACAGTCTCTTTCGAGGTATGGGGGATTCGGACGAAAACTCATCTACTACAAAGGGATTTCATTCTTAACAACTTATTTTAACTCCTTAATTTTTGTGTGTTCAATATGCAGCATGAAAAGGCACATCATCAATTTTCACCCCTTTGTGACTTCATTTGATATTTTTCATGCATTTAATGATTTATTTTGAGCTAAATGACCCTGAAATTGAAATGGAGTACAAATGAACTCTGGAAAGGGTGAAACTTGTCATGACATCATAATTTCACCCACACTGCAACTTCTAAAGAGTTGAGAGGGTTACAGCAAAAACTGGATGCACTTCGTGTACAAACTGGACAATCTCTTTCGAAGTATGATGGTTTCCGACGAAAACTCATCTATTACAAAGGGATTTCATTCTTAATAACTTATTTCAACTCCTTAATTTTTGTGTGGTCAATATGCACCATTAAAAGGCACACTATCAATTTTCTACCCTTTCTGACTTCATTTGATATTTTTCATGCATTTAATGTTTTATTTTGAGCTAAATGACCCTCAAATTGAAAAGTAGTACAAATGAACTCTCAAAAGATTGCAACTTGGCATGACATAATAATTTCACCCCCATAGAAACTTCTAAAGAGTTGAGGGGATTACAGCAAAAACTGGATGCACTTCGTGTACAAACTGGACAATCTCTTTCAAAATATGAGGGTTTTGGACGAAAACTCATCTATTACAAAGGGATTTCATTTCCTAATAACTTATTTCAACTCCACACTTTTTGTGTGTTCAATATGCACCATTCAAAGGCACATCATCAATTTTCAATCCTTTTTGACTTCATTTGATATTTTTGATGCATTTAATGATTTATTTTGAGCTAAATGACCCTGAAATTGAAAAGCAGTACAAATGAACTCTGAAAAGGATGAAACTTGGCAAGACATCATAATTTCACCCACATAGCAACTTCTAAAGAGTTGAGAGGGTTACGGCAAAAACTGGATGCACTTCGTGTACAAACTAGACAGCCTCTTTCAAGGTAAGGGGGATTCGGACGAAAACTCATCTACTACAAAGGGATTTCATTCTTAACAACTTTCTTTAACTCCTTAATTTTTGTGTGTTCAATATGCACCATTAAAAGGCACATCATCAATTTTCACCCCTTTGTGACTTCATTTGATATTTTTCATGCATTTAATGATTTATTTTGAGCTAAATGACCCTGAAATTGAAATGGAGTACAAATGAACTTTGAAAAGGTTGAATCTTGCCATGATATCATAATTTCACCCACATAGCAACTTATAAAGAGTTGAGAGGGTTACGGCAAAAATTGGATGCAACTTGGAATTGAAAAGTAGTATAAATGAACTCTGAAAGGATGAAACTTGGCATGACATCATAATTTCACTCGCATAGCAACTTCTAAAGAGTTGAGAGGGTTACGGCAAAAATTGGATGCACTTCGTGTACAAACTAGACAATCTCTTTCGAAGTATGAGGGTTTCGAACGAAAACTCATGTATAACAAAGGGATTTCATTTTTAATAACTTATTTTAACTCCATACTTTTGTGTGTGTTCAATATGCACCATTCAAACGCATATCATCAATTTCAACTCTTTCTCACTTCATTTGATATTTTTCATGCCTTTCATGATTTATTTTGACGTAAATGACCCTGAAATTGAAAAGCAGTACAAATGAACTCTGAAAAGGTTGAAACTTGGCATGACATCATAATTTCACCCACATAGCAACTACTAAAGAGTTGCTACGGTTACGGCAAAAACTGGATGCACTTCGTGTACAAACTGGACAATCGCTTTCGAAGTATCCGGGTTTTGGACGAAAACTCCTCTATTGAAAAGGGATTTCATTCTTGATACCTTATTTTAACTCCATACTTTTTGCGTGTTCAATATGCACCATTCAAAGGAACATCATCAATTTCAACCCTTTGTGACTTCATTTGATATTTTTCATGCATTTAATGATTTATTTTGAGCTAAATGACCCTGAAATTCAAAAGCAGTACACATGAACTCGGAAAAGATTGAAACGTGGCATGACATCATAATTTCATCCACATAGCAACTTCTAAAGACTTGAGAGGGTTACGGCAAAAACTGGATGCACTTCGTCTACAAACTGGCCAATCTCTTTCGAAGTATGAGGGTTTCGGAGGAAAACCCATCTATTACAAAGGGATTTCATTTTTAATAAATTATTTTAACACCATACTTTTTTGTGTTCAATATGCGTCATTCAAAGGCACATCATCAATTTTCAACCCTTTCTCACTTCATTTGACATTTTTCATGCATTTAGTGATTTATTATGAGCTAAATTACCCAGAAATTGGAAAGTAGTATAAATGAACTCTGAAAGGTTGAAACTTGGCATGACATCATAATTTCACCCACATAGCAACTTCTAAAGAGTTGAGAGGGTTACGGCAAAAATTGGATGCACTTCGTGTACAAACTAGACATTCTCTTTCGAAGTATGAGGGTTTCGAACGAAAACTCATGTATAACGAAGGGATTTCATTTTTAATAACTTATTTTAACTCCATACTTTTGTGTGTGTTCAATATGCACCATTCAAATGCATATCATCAATTTCAACTCTTTCTCACTTGATTTGATATTTTTCATGCCTTTCATGATTTATTTCAACTCCTTAATAACTTATTTCAACTCCTTACTTATTGTGTGGTCAATATGCACCATTCAAAGGCACATCATAAATTCTCAACCCTTTCAGACTTCATTTGTTTCTTGCATTTAATAATTTATTTTGAGCTAAGTGACCCTGAAATTAAAATGGAGTACAAATGAACTCTGACAAAGGTTGAAACTTGACATGACATCATAATTTCACCCACATAGCAGCTTCTAAAGATTTGAGAGGGTTACGGCAAAAACAGGGCGCACTTCGTGTACAAACTGGACAATCTCTTTCGAAGTATGAGGCTTTCGGACGAAAACTCATCTATTACAAAGGGATTTCATTTTTAATAACTTATTTTAACTCCATACTTTTTGTGTGTTCAATATGCACCATTGAAAGGCACATCATCAATTTCCAACCCTTTCTGACTTCATTTGATATTTTTCATGCATTTAATGATTTATTTTGAGCTAAATGACCCTGAAATTGAAATGGAGTACAAATCAACTCTGAAAAGGGTGAAACTTGTCATGACAACATAATTTCACCCACACAGCAACTTCTAAAGAGTTGAGAGGGTAACAGCAAAAACTGGATGCACTTCGTGTACAAACTGGACAATCTCTTTCGAAGTATGATGGTTTCCGACGAAAACTCATCTATTACAAAGGGATTTCATTCTTAGTAACTTATTTCAACTCCTTAACTTTTGTGTGGTCAATATGCACCATTCAAAGGCACATCATCAATTTTCTACCCTTTCTGACTTCATTTGATATTTTTCATGCATTTAATGTTTTATTTTGAGCTAAATGACCCTGAAATTGAAAAGAAGTACAAACGAACTCTCAAAAGGTTGAAACATGGCATGACAGAATTATTTCACCCACATAGCAGCTTCTAAAGAATTGAGAGGGTTACGGCAAAAACTGGATGCACTTCGTGTACAAACTGGACAGTCTCTTTCGAAGTACGATTGATTCGGACGAAAACTCATCTATTACAAAGGGATTTCATTTTTAGTAACTTATTTTAACTCCATACTTTTTGTGTGTTCAATATGCACCATTCAAAGGCACATCATCAATTTTCAACCTTTTCTGACTTCATTTGATATTTTTCATGCATTTAATGATTTATTTTGAGCTAAATGACCCTGAAATTGATATGGAGTACAAATGAACTCTGAAAAGGTTGAAACATGTAATGACATCATAATTTCACCACATAGAAACTTCTAAAGAGTTGAGAGCGTTACGGCAAAAACTGGATGCAGTTCGTGTACAAACTGGACAATCTCTTTCGAAATATGAGCGTTTTGGACGAAAACTCATCTATTACAAAGGGATATCATTCTTAATAACTTATTTTAACTCCGTACTTTTTTTGTGTTCAATATGCACCACTCAAACGCACATGATGAATTTCAACCCTTTCTAACTTCATTTGATATTTGTCATGCCTTTAATGATTTATTTTGAGCTAAATGACCTTGAAATTGAAAAGTAGTACAAATGAACTCTGAAAAGGTTGAAACTTGGCATGACATCATAATTTCACCCACATAGAAACTTCTAAACAGTTGAGGGGGTTACGGCAAAAACTGGATAGACTTCGTGTACAAACTGGACAATCTCTTTCGAAATATGAGGGTTTTGGACGAAAACTCATCTATTACAAAGGGATATCATTCTTAGTAACTTACTTTAACTCCATACTTTTTGTGTGTTCAATATGCACCATTCAAAGGCACATCATCAATTTTCAACCCTTTTTGACTTCATTTGATCTTTTTGATGCATTTAATGATTTATTCTGAGCTAAATGACCCTGAAATTGAAAAGCAGTACAAATGAACTCTGAAAAGGATGAAACTTGGCATGACATCATAATTTCACCCACATAGCAAATTCTAAAGAGTTGAGAGGGTTACGGCAAAAACTGGATGCACTTCGTGTACAAACTGCACAGTCTCTTTCGAGGTATGGGGGATTCGGACGAAAACTCATCTACTACAAAGGGATTTCATTCTTAACAACTTATTTTAACTCCTTAATTTTTGTGTGTTCAATATGCAGCATGAAAAGGCACATCATCAATTTTCACCCCTTTGTGACTTCATTTGATATTTTTCATGCATTTAATGATTTATTTTGAGCTAAATGACCCTGAAATTGAAATGGAGTACAAATGAACTCTGGAAAGGGTGAAACTTGTCATGACATCATAATTTCACCCACACTGCAACTTCTAAAGAGTTGAGAGGGTTACAGCAAAAACTGGATGCACTTCGTGTACAAACTGGACAATCTCTTTCGAAGTATGATGGTTTCCGACGAAAACTCATCTATTACAAAGGGATTTCATTCTTAGTAACTTATTTCAACTCCTTAACTTTTGTGTGGTCAATATGCACCATTCAAAGGCACATCATCAATTTTCTACCCTTTCTGACTTCATTTGATATTTTTCATGCATTTAATGTTTTATTTTGAGCTAAATGACCCTGAAATTGAAAAGAAGTACAAACGAACTCTCAAAAGGTTGAAACATGGCATGACAGAATTATTTCACCCACATAGCAGCTTCTAAAGAATTGAGAGGGTTACGGCAAAAACTGGATGCACTTCGTGTACAAACTGGACAGTCTCTTTCGAAGTACGATTGATTCGGACGAAAACTCATCTATTACAAAGGGATTTCATTTTTAGTAACTTATTTTAACTCCATACTTTTTGTGTGTTCAATATGCACCATTCAAAGGCACATCATCAATTTTCAACCTTTTCTGACTTCATTTGATATTTTTCATGCATTTAATGATTTATTTTGAGCTAAATGACCCTGAAATTGATATGGAGTACAAATGAACTCTGAAAAGGTTGAAACATGTAATGACATCATAATTTCACCACATAGAAACTTCTAAAGAGTTGAGAGCGTTACGGCAAAAACTGGATGCAGTTCGTGTACAAACTGGACAATCTCTTTCGAAATATGAGCGTTTTGGACGAAAACTCATCTATTACAAAGGGATATCATTCTTAATAACTTATTTTAACTCCGTACTTTTTTTGTGTTCAATATGCACCACTCAAACGCACATGATGAATTTCAACCCTTTCTAACTTCATTTGATATTTGTCATGCCTTTAATGATTTATTTTGAGCTAAATGACCTTGAAATTGAAAAGTAGTACAAATGAACTCTGAAAAGGTTGAAACTTGGCATGACATCATAATTTCACCCACATAGAAACTTCTAAACAGTTGAGGGGGTTACGGCAAAAACTGGATAGACTTCGTGTACAAACTGGACAATCTCTTTCGAAATATGAGGGTTTTGGACGAAAACTCATCTATTACAAAGGGATATCATTCTTAGTAACTTACTTTAACTCCATACTTTTTGTGTGTTCAATATGCACCATTCAAAGGCACATCATCAATTTTCAACCCTTTTTGACTTCATTTGATCTTTTTGATGCATTTAATGATTTATTCTGAGCTAAATGACCCTGAAATTGAAAAGCAGTACAAATGAACTCTGAAAAGGATGAAACTTGGCATGACATCATAATTTCACCCACATAGCAAATTCTAAAGAGTTGAGAGGGTTACGGCAAAAACTGGATGCACTTCGTGTACAAACTGCACAGTCTCTTTCGAGGTATGGGGGATTCGGACGAAAACTCATCTACTACAAAGGGATTTCATTCTTAACAACTTATTTTAACTCCTTAATTTTTGTGTGTTCAATATGCAGCATGAAAAGGCACATCATCAATTTTCACCCCTTTGTGACTTCATTTGATATTTTTCATGCATTTAATGATTTATTTTGAGCTAAATGACCCTGAAATTGAAATGGAGTACAAATGAACTCTGGAAAGGGTGAAACTTGTCATGACATCATAATTTCACCCACACTGCAACTTCTAAAGAGTTGAGAGGGTTACAGCAAAAACTGGATGCACTTCGTGTACAAACTGGACAATCTCTTTCGAAGTATGATGGTTTCCGACGAAAACTCATCTATTACAAAGGGATTTCATTCTTAGTAACTTATTTCAACTCCTTAACTTTTGTGTGGTCAATATGCACCATTCAAAGGCACATCATCAATTTTCTACCCTTTCTGACTTCATTTGATATTTTTCATGCATTTAATGTTTTATTTTGAGCTAAATGACCCTGAAATTGAAAAGAAGTACAAACGAACTCTCAAAAGGGTGAAACATGGCATGACAGAATTATTTCACCCACATAGCAGCTTCTAAAGAATTGAGAGGGTTACGGCAAAAACTGGATGCACTTCGTGTACAAACTGGACAGTCTCTTTCGAAGTACGATTGATTCGGACGAAAACTCATCTATTACAAAGGGATTTCATTTTTAGTAACTTATTTTAACTCCATACTTTTTGTGTGTTCAATATGCACCATTCAAAGGCACATCATCAATTTTCAATCCTTTTTGACTTCATTTGATATTTTTGATGCATTTAATGATTTATTTTTAGCTAAATGACCCTGAAATTGAAAAGCAGTACAAATGAACTCTGAAAAGGACGAAACTTGGCAAGACATCATAATTTCACCCACATAGCAACTTCTAAAGAGTTGAGAGGGTTACGGCAAAAACTGGATGCACTTCGTGTACAAACTAGACAGCCTCTTTCAAGGTACGAGGGATTCGGACGAAAACTCATCTACTACAAAGGGATTTCATTCTTAACAACTTTGTTTAACTCCTTAATTTTTGTGTGTTCAATATGCACCATTAAAAGGCACATCATCAATTTTCACCCCTTTGTGACTTCATTTGATATTTTTCATGCATTTAATGATTTATTTTGAGCTAAATGACCCTGAAATTGAAATGGAGTACAAATGAACTTTGAAAAGGTTGAATCTTGCCATGATATCATAATTTCACCCACATAGCAACTTATAAAGAGTTGAGAGGGTTACGGCAAAAATTGGATGCACTTCGTGTACAAACTAGACAATCTCTTTCGAAATATGAGGGTTTCGAACGAAAACTCATGTATTACAAAGGAATTTCATTTTTAATAACTTATTTTAACTCCATACTTTTTGTGTGTTCAATATGCACTATTCAAACGCACATGATGAATTTCAACCCTTTCTGACTTCATTTGATATTTTTCATGCCTTTAATGATTTATTTTGAGCTAAATGACCTTGAAATTGATAAGTAGTACAAATGAACTCTGAAAAGGTTGCAACTTGGCATGACATAATAATTTCACCCACATAGAAACTTCTAAAGAGTTGAGGGGGTTACGGCAAAAACTGCATGCACTTCGTGTACAAACTGGACAATCTCTTTCGAAATATGAGGGTTTCGAACGAAAACTCATGTATTACAAAGGAATTTCATTTTTAATAACTTATTTCAACTCCACACTTTTTGTGTGTTCAATATGCACCATTCAAAGGAACATCATCAATTTTCAACCCTTTTTGACTTCATTTGATATTTTTGATGCATTTAATGATTTATTTTGAGCTAAATGACCCTGAAATTGAAAAGCAGTACAAATGAACTCTAAAAAGGATGAAACTTGGCATGAAATCATAATTTCACCCACATAGCAACTTCTAAAGAGTTGAGAGGGTTACGGCAAAAACTGGCTGCACTTCATGTACAAACTGGACAGTCTCTTTCGAGGTATGGGGGATTCGGACGAAAACTCATCTACTACAAAGGGATTTCATTCTTAACAACTTATTTTAAATCCTTAATTTTTGTGTGTTCAATATGCACCATTAAAAGGCACATCATCAAATTTCACCCCTTTGTGACTTCATTTGATATTTTTCATGCATTTAATGATTTATTTTGAGCTAAATGACCCTGAAATTGAAATGGAGTACAAATGAACTCTGAAAAGGTTGAAACTTGCCATGATGTCATAATTTCACCCACATAGCAACTTCTAAAGAGTTGAGAGGGTTACGGCAAAAATTGAATGCACTTCGTGTACAAACTAGACAATCTCTTTCGAAATATGAGGGTTTCGAACGAAACCTCATCTATTCCAAAGGGATTTCATTTTTAATAACTTATTTTAACTCCATACTTTTTGTGTGTTTAATATGCACCATTCAAACGCACATGATGAATTTCAACCATTTCTGACTTCATTTGATATTTTTCATGCCTTTAATGATTTATTTTGAGCTAAATGACCTTGAAATTGAAAAGTAGTACAAATGAACTCTGAAAAGGTTGTAACTTGGCATGACATAATAATTTCACCCACATAGAAACTTCTAAAGAGTTGAGGTGGTTACGGCAAAAACTAGATGCACTTCGTGTACAAACTGGACAATCTCTTTCGTAATATGAGGGTTTTGGACGAAAACTCATTTATTACAAAGGGATTTCATTTCCTAATAACTTATTTCAACTCCACACTTTTTGTGTGTTCAATATGCACCATTCAAAGGAACATCATCAATTTTCAACCCTTTTTGACTTCATTTGATATTTTTGATGCATTTAATGATTTATTTTGAGCTAAATGACCCTAAAATTGAAAAGCAGTACAAATGAACTCTGAAAAGGATGAAACTTGGCATGACATCATAATTTCACCCACATAGCAACTTCTAAAGAGTTGAGAGGGTTACGGCAAAAACTGGATGCACTTCGTGTACAAACTGGACAGTCTCTTTCGAGGTATGGGGGATTCGGACGAAAACTCATCTACTACAAAGGGATTTCATTCTTAACAACTTATTTTAACTCCTTAATTTTTGTGTGTTCAATATGCACCATTAAAAGGCACATCATCAATTTTCACCCCTTTGTGACTTCATTTGATATTTTTCATGCATTTAATGATTTATTTTGAGCTAAATGGCCCTGAAATTGAAATGGAGTACAAATGAACTTTGAAAAGGTTGAATATGTCCATGATATCATAGTGTCACCCACATAGCAACTTCTAAAGAGTTGAGAGGGTTACGGCAAAAATTGGATGCACTTCGTGTACAAACTAGACAATCTCTTTCGAAATATGAGGGTTTTGAATGAAAACTCATGTATTACAAAGAAATTTCATTTTTAATAACTTATTTTAACTCCATACTTTTTGTGTGTTCAATATGCACCATTCCAACACACATGATGAATTTCAACCCTTTCTGACTTCATTTGATATTTTTCATGCCTTTAATGATTTATTTTGAGCTAAATGACCTTGAAATTGAAAAGTAGTACAAATGAACTCTGAAAAGGTTGCAACTTAGCATGACATAATAATTTCACCCACATAGAAACTTCTAAAGAGTTGAGGGGGTTACGGCAAAAACTGGATGCACTTCGTGTACAAACTGGACAATCTCTTTCGAAATATGAGGGTTTTGGACGAAAAGTCATCTATTACAAAGGGATTTCATTTCCTAATAACTTATTTGAACTCCACACTTTTTGTGTGTTCAATATGCACCATTCAAAGTAACATCATCAATTTTCAACCCTTTTTGACTTCATTTGATATTTTTGATGCATTTAATGATTTAATTTGAGCTAAATGACCCTGAAATTGAAAAGCAGTACAAATGAACTCTGAAAAGGATGAAACTTGGCATGACATCATAATTTCACCCACATAGCAACTTCTAAAGAGTTGAGAGGGTTACGGCAAAAACTGGATGCACTTCGTGTACAAACTGGACAGTCTCTTTCGAGGTATGGGGGATTCGGACGAAAACTCATATATTACAAAGGGATTTCATTTTTAATAACTTATTTTAACTCCATACTTTTTGTGTGTTCAATATGCACCATTCAAACGCACATGATGAATTTCAACCCTTTCTGACTTAATTTGATATTTTTCATGCATTTAATGATTTACTTTGAGCTACTTGACCCTGAAATTGAAATGGAGTACAAATGAACTCTAAAAAGGTTGAAACTTAACATGACATCATAATTTCACCCACATAGGAACTTCTAAAGAGTTGAGAGGGTTACGGCAAAAATTGGATGCACTACGTGTACAAACTAGACAATCTCTTTCGAAATATGAGGGTTTCGAACGAAAACTCATGTATTACAAAGGAATTTCATTTTTAATAACTTATTTTAACTCCATACTTTTTGTGTGTTCAATATGCACTATTCAAACGCACATGATGAATTTCAACCCTTTCTCACTTCATTTGATATTTTTCATGCCTTTCATGATTTATTTTGAGCTAAATGACCTTGAAATTGAAAAGTAGTACAAATGAACTCTGAAAAGGTTGCAACTTGGCATGACATAATAATTTCACCCACATAGAAACTTCTAAAGAGTTGAGGGGGTTACGGCAAAAACTGGATGCACTTCGTGTACAAACTGGACAATCTCTTTCGAAATATGAGGGTTTTGGACGAAAACTCATCTATTACAAAGGGATTTCATTTCCTAATAACTTATTTCAACTCCACACTTTTTGTGTGTTCAATATGCACCATTCAAAGGAACATCATCAATTTTCAACCCTTTTTGACTTCATTTGATATTTTTGATGCATTTAATGATTTATTTTGAGCTAAATGACCCTGAAATTGAAAAGCAGTACAAATGAACTCTGAAAAGGATGAAACTTGGCATGACATCATAATTTCACCCACATAGCAACTTCTATAGAGTTGAGAGGGTTACGGCAAAAACTGGATGCACTTCGTGTACAAACTGGACAGTCTCTTTCGAGGTATGGGGGATTCGGACGAAAACTCATGTATTACAAAGGGATTTCATTTTTAATAACTTATTTTAACTCCATACTTTTTGTGTGTTCAATATGCACCATTCAAACGCACATGATGAATTTCAACCCTTTCTGACTTAATTTGATATTTTTCATGCATTTAATGATTTACTTTGAGCTAATTGACCCTGAAATTGAAATGGAGTACAAATGAACTTTGAAAAGGTTGAAACTTAACATGACATCATAATTTCACCCACAGAGGAACTTCTGAAGAGTTGAGAGGGTTACGGCAAAAATTGGATGCACTTCGTGTACAAACTAGACAATCTCTTTCGAAATATGAGGGTTTCGAACGAAAACTCATGTATTACAAAGCTATTTCATTTTTAATAACTTATTTTAACTCCATACTTTTTGTGTGTTCAATATGCACCATTCCAACACACATGATGAATTTCAACCCTTTCTGACTTCATTTGATATTTTTCATGCCTTTAATGATTTATTTTGAGCTAAATGACCTTGAAATTGAAAAGTAGTACAAATGAACTCTGAAAAGGTTGCAACTTAGCATGACATAATAATTTCACCCACATAGAAACTTCTAAAGAGTTGAGGGGGTTACGGCAAAAACTGGATGCACTTCGTGTACAAACTGGACAATCTCTTTCGAAATATGAGGGTTTTGGACGAAAACTCATCTATTACAAAGGGATTTCATTTCCTAATAACTTATTTCAACTCCACACTTTTTGTGTGTTCAATATGCACCATTCAAAGTAACATCATCAATTTTCAACCCTTTTTGACTTCATTTGATATTTTTGATGCATTTAATGATTTAATTTGAGCTAAATGACCCTGAAATTGAAAAGCAGTACAAATGAACTCTGAAAAGGATGAAATTTGGCATGACATCATAATTTCACCCACATAGCAACTTCTAAAGAGTTGAGAGGGTTACGGCAAAAACTGGATGCACTTCGTGTACAAACTGGACAGTCTCTTTCGAGGTATGGGGGATTCGGACGAAAACTCATATATTACAAAGGGATTTCATTTTTAATAACTTATTTTAACTCCATACTTTTTGTGTGTTCAATATGCACCATTCAATCGCACATGATGAATTTCAACCCTTTCTGACTTAATTTGATATTTTTCATGCATTTAATGATTTACTTTGAGCTAATTGACCCTGAAATTAAAATGGAGTACAAATGAACTCTAAAAAGGTTGAAACTTAACATGACATCATAATTTCACCCACATAGGAACTTCTAAAGAGTTGAGAGGGTTACGGCAAAATTGGATGCACTACGTGTACAAACTAGACAATCTCTTTCGAAATATGAGGGTTTCGAACGAAAACTCATGTATTACAAAGGAATTTCATTTTTAATAACTTATTTTAACTCCATACTTTTTGTGTGTTCAATATGCACTATTCAAACGCACATGATGAATTTCAACCCTTTCTCACTTCATTTGATATTTTTCATGCATTTAATGATTTATTTTGAGCTAAATGACCCTGAAATTGAAATGGAGTACAAATGAACTCTGAAAAGGTTGAAACTTGCCATGATATCATAATTTCACCCACATAGCAACTTCTAAAGAGTTGAGAGGGTTACGGCAAAAATTGAATACACTTCGTGTACAAACTAGACAATTTGTTTCGAAATATGAGGGTTTCGAACGAAAACTCATGTATTACAAAGGGATTTCGTTTTTAATAACTTATTTTAACTCCATACTTTTTGTGTGTTCAATATGCACCATTCAAACGCACATGATGAATTTCAACCCTTTCTGACTTCATTTGATATTTTTCATGCCTTTAATGATTTATTTTGAGCTAAATGACCTTGAAATTGAAAACTAGTACAAATGAACTCTGAAAAGGTTGCAACTTGGCATGACATAATAATTTCACCCACATAGAAACTTCTAAAGGTTTGAGGGGGTTACGGCAAAAACTGGATGCACTTCGTGTACACACTGGACAATCTCTTTCGAAATATGAGGGTTTTGGACGAAAACTCATCTATTACATAGGGATTTCATTTCCTAATAACTTATTTCAACTCCACAATTTTTGTGTGTTCAATATGCACCATTCAAAGGCACATCATCAATTTTCAACCCTTTTTGACTTCATTTGATATTTTTGATGCATTTAATGATTTATTTTGAGCTAAATGAGCCTGAAATTGAAAAGCAGTACAAATGAACTCTGAAAAGGACGAAACTTCGCATGACATCATAATTTCACCCACATAGCAACTTCTAAAGAGTAGAGAGGGTAACGGCAAAAACGGGATGCACTTCGTGTAAAAACTGGACAGTCTCTTTCGAGGTATGGGGGATTCGGACGAAAACTCATCTACTACAAAGGGATTTCATGCTTAACAACTTATTTTAACTCCTTAATTTTTGTGTGTTCAATATGCACCATTAAAAGGCACATCATCAATTTTCACCCCTTTGTGACTTCGTTTGATATTTTTCATGCATTTAATGATTTATTTTGACCTAAATGACCCTGAAATTGAAATGGAGTACAAATGAACTTTGAAAAGGTTGAAACTTCCCATGATATCATAATTTCACCCACATAGCAACTTCTAAAGAGTTGAGAGGGTTACGACAAAAATTGCATGCACTTCGTGTACAAACTAGACAATCTCTTTCGTAATATGAGGGTTTCGAACGAAAACTCATGTATTACAAAGGGATTTCATTTTTAAAAACTTATTTTAACTCCATACTTTTTGTGTGTTCAATATGCACCATTCAAACGCACATGATGAATTTCAACCCTTTCTGACTTAATTTGATATTTTTCATGCATTTAATGATTTACTTTGAGCTAAATGACCCTGAAATTGAAATGGAGTACAAATGAACTCTGAAAAGGTTGAAACTTAACATGACATCATAATTTCACCCACATAGGAACTTCTAAAGAGTTGAGAGGGTTACGGTAAAAAATGGATGCACTTCGTGTGCAAACTAGACAATCTCTTTCGAAATATGAGGGTTTTGGACGAAAACTCATTTATTACAAAGGGATTTCATTTTTAACAACTTATTTTGACTCCGTACTTTTTGTGTGTTCAATATGCACCATTCAAAGGCACATCATCAATTTTCAACCTTTACTGACTTCATTTGATATTTTTCATGCATTTAATGATTTATTTTGAGCTAAATGACCCTGAAATTGAAATGGAGTACAAATGAACTCTGAAAAGGTTGAAACATGTCATGACATCATAATTTCACCCACATAGCAACTTCTAAAGAGTTGACAGGGTTACGGCAAAAACTGGATGCACTTCGTGTACAAACTGGACAGTCTCTTTCGAGGTATTGGGGATTCGGACGAAAACTCATCTACTACAAAGGGATATCATTCTTAACAACTTATTTTAACTCCTTAATTTTTCTGTGTTCAATATGCACCATTAAAAGGCACATCATCAATTTTCACCCCTTTGTGACTTCATTTGATATTTTTCATGCATTTAATGATTTATTTTGAGCTCAATGACCCTGAAATTGAAATGGAGTACAAATGAACTTTAAAAAGGTTGAAACTTGCCATGATATCATAACTTCACCCACATAGCAACTTCTAAAGAGTTGAGAGGGTTACGACAAAAATTGGATGCACTTCGTGTACAAAGTAGACAATCTCTTTCGAAGTATGAGGGTTTTGAACGAAAACTCATGTATTACAAAGGGACTTCTTTTTTAATAAATTATTTTAACTCCATACTTTTTGTGTGTTCAATAGGCACCATTCAAACGGAAATGATGAATTTCAACCCTTTCTGACTTCATTTGATATTTTTCATGCCTTTAATGATTTATTTTGAGCTAAATGACCCTGAAATTGAAACGCAGTACAAATGACTCTGAAAAGGATGAAACTTGGCATGACATCATAATTTCACCCACATAGCAACTTCTAAAGAGTTGACAGGGTTACGGCAAAAAATGGATGCACTTCGTGTACAAACTAGACAGTCTCTTTCGAGGTATGGGGGATTCAGATTAAAACTCATCTACTACAAAGGGATTTGATTCTTAACAACTTATTTTAACTCCTTAGTTTTTGTGTTTTCAATATGCACCATTAAAAGGTACATCATCAATTTTCACCCCTTTGTGACTTCATTTGATATTTTTCATGCATTTAATGATTTATTTTGAGCTAAATGACCCTGAAATTGAAATGGAGTACAAATGAACTCTGAAAAGGTAAAAACTTGCCATGATATCATAATTTCACCCACATAGCAACTTCTAAAGAGTTGAGAGGGTTATGGCAAAAATTGGATGCACTTCGTGTACAAACTAGACAATCTCTTTCGAGGTATGAGGGTTTCGAACCAAAACTCATGTATTACAAAGGGATTTCATTTTTAATAACTTATTTTAACTCCATACTTTTTGTGTGTTCAATATGCACCATTGAAATGCACATGATGAATTTCAACCCTTTCTGACTTCATTTGATATTTTTCATGCCTTTAATGATTTATTTTGAGCTAAATGACCTTGAAATTGAAAAGTAGTACAAATGAACTCTGAAAAGGTTGAAACTTGGCATGACATCATAATTTCACCCACATAGAAACTTCTAAAGAGTTGAGGGGGTTACGGCAAAAACTGGATGCACTTCGTGTACAAACTGGACAGTCTATTTCGAAGTATGACGGATTCGGACGAAAACTCATCTACTACAAAGGGATTTGATTCTTAACAACTCATTTTAACTCCTTAATTTTTGTGTTTTCAATATGCACCATTAAAAGGCACATCATCAATTTTCACCCCTTTGTGACTTCATTTGATATTTTTCATGCATTTAATGATTTATTTTGAGCTAAACGACCCTGAAATTGAAATGGAGTACGAATGAACTCTGAAAAGGTTGAAACATGTCATGACATCATAATTTCACCCACATAGAAACTACTAAGGAGTTGAGAGGGTTACGGCAAAAACTGGATGCAGTTCGTGCACCAACTGGACAATCTCTTTCGAAATATGAGGGTTTTGGACGAAAACTCATCTATTACAAAGGGATATCATTCTTAATAACTTATTTTAACTCCATACTTTTTGTGTGCTCAATATGCACCATTCAAAGGCACATCATCAATTTTCAACCCTTTTTGACTTCATTTGATATTTTTGATGCATTTAATGATTTATTTTGAGCTAAATGACCATGAAATTGAAAAGCAGTACAACGAACTCTGAAAAGGATGAAACTTGGCATGACATCATAATTTCACCCACATAGCAACTTCTAAAGAGTTGACAGGGTTACGGCAAAAACTGGATGCACTTCGTGTACAAACTGGACAGTCTCTTTGGAGGTATTGGGGATTCAGACGAAAACTCATCTACTACAAAGGGATATCATTCTTAACAACTTATTTTAACTCCTTAATTTTTCTGTGTTCAATATGCACCATTAAAGGCACATCATCAATTTTCACCCCTTTGTGACTTCATTTCATATTTTTCATGCATTTAATGATTTATTTTGAGCACAAGGACCCTGAAATTGAAATGGAGTACAAATGAACTTTGAAAAGGTTGAAACTTGCCGTGATATCATAATTTCACCCACATAGCAACTTCTAAAGAGTTGAGAGGGTTACGGCAAAAATTGGATGCACTTCGTGTACAAAGTAGACAATCTCTTTCGAAGTATGAGGGTTTTGAACGAAAACTCATGTATTACAAAGGGATTTCTTTTTTAATAACTTATTTTAACTCCATACTTTTTGTGTGTTCAATAGGCACCATTCAAACGCAAATGATGAATTTCAACCCTTTCTGACTTCATTTGATATTTTTCATGCCTTTAATGATTTATTTTGAGCTAAATGACCTTGAAATTTAAAAGTAGTACAAATGAACTCTGAAAAGGTTGAAACTTGGCATGACATCATAATTTCACCCATATAGAAACTTCTAAAGATTTGAGGGGGTTTCGGCAAAAACTGGATGCACTTTGTGTACAAACTGGACAGTCTCTTTCGAAATATGAGGGTTTTGGACGAAAACTCATCTATTACAAAGGGATTTCATTTCCTAATAAATTATTTCAACTCCACACTTTTTGTTTGTTCAATATGCTCCATTGAAAGGCACATCATCAATTTTCATCCCTTTTTGACTTAATTTCATATTTTTCATGCATTTCATGATTTATTTTGAGCTAAATGACCCTGAAATTCAAATGGAGTACAAATGAACTCTGAAAAGGTTGAAATTTGTCAAGACATCATAATTTCACCCACATAGCAACTTCTAAAGAGTTGAGAGGGTTACGGCAAAAAATGGAAGCACTTCGTGTACAAACTAGAGAATCTCTTTCGAAATATGAGGGTTTTGGACGAAAACTCATCTGTTACAAAGGGATTTCATTTTTAATAACTTATTTTAACTCCATACTTTTTGTGTGTTCGATATGCACCATTCAAAGGCACATCATAAATTTTCAACCTTTACTGACTTCATTTGATATTTTTCATGCATTTAATGATTTATTTTGAGATAAATGACCCTGAAATTGAAATGGAGTACAAATGAACTCTGAGAAGGTTGAAACATGTCATGACATCATAATTTCACCCACATAGAAACTTCTAAGGAGTTGAGAGGGTCACGGCGAAAACTGGATGCAGTTCGTGTACAAACTGGACAATCTCTTTCGAAATATGAGGGTTTTGGACGAAAACTCATCTATTACAAAGGGATATCATTCTTAATAACTTATTTTAACTCCATACTTTTTGTGTGTTCAATATGCACCATTCAAAGGCACATCATGAATTTTCAACCCTTTTTGACTTCATTTGATATTTTTGATGCAATTAATGATTTATTTTGAGCTAAATAACCCTTAAATTGAAAAGCAGTACAAATGACTCTGAAAAGGATGAAACTTGGCATGACATCATAGTTTCACCCACATAGCAACTTCTAAAGAGTTGAGAGGGTTACGACAAAAACTGGATGCACTTCGTGTACAAACTGGAAAGTCTCTTTCGAGGTATGGGGCATTCGGACGAAAACTCATCTACTACAAAGGGATTTGATTCTTAACAACTTATTTTAACTCCTTACTTTTTGTGTGTTCAATATGCACCATTAAAAGGCACATCATCAATTTTCACCCCTTTGTGACTTCATTTGATATTTTTCGTGCATTTAATGATTTCTTTTGAGCTGAATGACCCTGAAATTGAAATGGGGTACAAATGAACTCTGAAAAGGTTGAAACTTGCCACGATATCATAATTTCACCCACATAGCAACTTCTAAAGAGTTGAGAGGGTTATGGCAAAAATTGGATGCACTTTGTGTACAAACTAGACAATCTCTTTCGAAGTATGAGGGTTTCGAACGAAAACTCATGTATTACAAAGGGATTTCATTTTTAATAACTTATTTTAACTCCATACTTTTTGTGTGTTCAATGTGCACCATTCAAACGCACATGATGAATTTCAACCCATTCTGACTTCATTTGATATTTTTCATGCCTTTAATGATTTATTTTGAGCTAAATGACCTTGAAATTGAAAAGTAGTACAAATGAACTCTGAAAAGGTTGAAACTTGGCATGACATCATAATTTCGCCCACATAGCAACTTCTAAAGAGTTGAGAGGGTTACGGCAAAAAAGGATGCACTTCGTGTACAAACTAGACAATCTCTTTCGAAATATGAGGGTTTTGGACGAAAACTCATCTATTACAAAGGGATTTCATTTTTAATCACTTATTTTAACTCCATACTTTTTGTGTGTTCAATATGCACCATTGAAAGGCACATCATCAATTTCCAACCCTTTCTGACTTCATTTGATATTTTTCATGCATTTAATGATTTATTTTGAGCTAAATGACCCTGAAATTGGAATGGAGTACAAATGAACTCTGAAAAGGTTGAAACATGTCATGACATCATATTTTCACCCACATAGAAACTTCTAAGGAGTTGAGAGGGTTACGGCAAAAATTGGATGCAGTTCGTGTACAAACTGGTCAATCTCTTTCGAAATATGAGGGTTTTGCACGAAAACTCATCTATTACAAAGGGATATCATTCCTAATAACTTATTTTAACTCCATACTTTTTGTGTGTTCAATATGCACCATTCAAAGGCACATCATCAATTTTCAACCCTTTTTGACTTCATTTGATATTTTTGATGCATTTAATGATTTATTTTGAGCTAAATGACCCTGAAATTGAGAAGCAGTACAAATGCCTCTGAAAAGGATGAAACTTGGCATGACATCATAATTTCACCCACATAGCAACTTCTAAAGAGTTGAGCGGGTTAGGGCAAAAACTGGATGCACTTCGTGTACAAACTGGACAGTCTCTTTCGAGGTATGGGGGATTCGGACGAAAACTCATCTACTACAAAGGGATTTGATTCTTAACAACTTATTTTAACTCCTTAATTTTTGTGTGTTCAATATGCACCATTAAAAGGCACATCATCAATTTTCACCCCTTTGTGACTTCATTTGATATTTTTCATGCATTTAATGATTTATTTTGAGCTAAATGACCCTGAAATTGAAATGGAGAACAAATGAACTCTGAAAAGGTAAAAACTTGCGATGATATCATAATGTCACCCACATAGAAACTTCTAAAGAGTTGAGAGGGTTACGGCAAAAATTGGATGCACTTCGTGTACAAACTAGACGATCTCTTTCGAAGTATGAGGGTTTCGAACGAAAACTCATGTATTACAAAGGGATTTCATTTTTAATAACTTCTTTTAACTCCATACTTTTTGTGTGTTCAATATGCACCATTCAAACGCACATGATGAATTTCAACCCTTTCTGACTTCATTTGATATTTTTCATGCCTTTAATGATTTATTTTGAGCTAAATGACCTTGAAATTGAAAAGTAGTACAAATGAACTCTGAAAAGGTTGAAACTTGGCATGAGATCATAATTTCACCCACATAGCAACTTCTAAAGAGTTGAGAGTGTTACGACAAAAAAGGATGCACTTCGTGTACAAACTAGACTATCTCTTTCGAAATATGAGGGTTTTGGATGAAAACTCATCTATTACAAAGAGATTTCATTGTTAATAACTTATTTTAACTCCATACTTTTTGTGTGTTCAATATGCACCATCCAAAGGCACATCATCAATTTTCAACCCTTTCTGACTTCATTTGATATTTTTCATGCATTTAATGATTTATTTTGAGCTAAATGACCCTGAAATTGAAATGGAGTACAAGTGAGCTCTGAAAAGTTTGAAACATGTCATGACATCATAATTTCACCCACATAGAAACTTCTAAGGAGTTGAGAGGGTTACGGCAAAAACTGGACGCAGTTCTTGTACAAACTGGTCAATCTCTTTCGAAATATGAGGGTTTTGGACGAAAACTCATCTATTACAAAGGGATATCATTCTTAATAACTTATTTTAACTCCATACTTTTTGTGTGTTCAATATGCACCATTCAAAGGCAGATCATCAATTTTCAACCCTTTTTGACTTCATTTGATATTTTTCATGCATTTAATGATTTATTTTGAGCTAAATGACCCTGAAATTGAAAAGCAGTACAAATGACTCTGAAAAAGATGAAACTTGGCATGACATCATAATTTCACCCACATAGCAACTTCTAAAGAGTTGAGAGGGTTACGGCAAAAACTGGATGCACTTCGTGTACAAACTGGACAGTCTCTTTCGAGGTATTGGGGATTCGGACGAAAACTCATCTACTACAAAGGGATTTGATTCTTAAAAACTTATTTTAACTCCTTAATTTTTGTTCGTTCAATATGCACCATTAAAAGGCACATCATGAATTTTCACCCCTTTGTGACTTCATTTGATATTTTTCATGCATTTAATGATTTATTTTGAGCTAAATGACTCTGAAATTGAAATGGAGTACAAATGAACTCTGAAAAGGTGGAAACTTGCCATGATATCATAATTTCACCCACATAGCAACTTCTAAAGAGTTGAGGGGGTTACGGCAAAAACTGGATGCACTTCGTGTACAAACTAGACAATCACTTTCGAAGTATGAGGGTTTCGAACGAAAACTCATCTATTACAAAGGGATTTCATTTTTAATAACTTATTTTAACTCCATACTTTTTGTGTGTTCAATATGCACCATTCAAACGCACATCATCAATTTCAACCCTTTCTGACTTAATTTGATATTTTTCATGCATTTAATGTTTTATTTTGAGCTAAATGACCCTGAAATTGAAAAGCACTACAAATGAACTCTCAAAAGGTTGAAACTTGGCATGACAGAATAATTTCACCCAAACAGAACCTTCTAAAGAGTTGAGAGGGTTACGGCAAAAATTGGATGCACTTCGTGTACAAACTAGACAATCTCTTTCGAAGTATGAGGGTTTCGAACGAAAACTCATGTATTACAAAGGGATTTCTTTTTTAATAACTTATTTTAACTCCATAATTTTTGTGTGTTCAATATGCACCATTCAAACGCAAATGATGAATTTCAACCCTTTCTGACTTCATTTGATATTTTTCATGCCTTTAATGATTTATTTTGAGCTAAATGACCTTGAAATTGAAAAGCAGTACAAATGAACTCTGAAAAGGTTGAAACTTGGAATGATATCATAATTTCACCCACATAGAAACTTCTAAAGAGTTCAGGGGGTTACGGCAAAAACTGGATGCACTTCGTGTACAAACTGGACAGTCTCTTTCGAAATATGAGGGTTTTGGACGAAAACTCATCTATTACATAGGGATTTCATTTCCTAATAACTTATTTCAACTCCTTTTTGTGTGTTCAATATGCACCATTCAAAGGCACATCATCAATTTTCACCCCTTTTGACTTAATTTGATTTTTTCATGCATTTAATGATTTATTTTGAGCTAAATGACCCTGAAATTCAAATGGAGTACAAATGAACTCTGAAAAGGTTGAAACTTGTCATGACATCATAATTTCACCCACATAGCAACTTCTAAAGAGTTGAGAGGGTTACGGCAAAAAATGGATGCAATTCGTGTACAAACTAGACAATCTCTTTCGAAATATGAGGGTTTTGGACGAAAACTCATCTATTACAAAGGGATTTCATTTTTAATAACTTATTTCAACTCCATACTTTTTGTGTGTTCAATATGCACTATTCAAAGGCACATCATCAATTTTCAACCCTTTCTGACTTCATTTGATATTTTTCATGCATTTAATGATTTATTTTGAGCTAAAGGACCCTGAAATTGAAATGTAAAACAAATGAACTCTGAAAAGGTTGAAACATGTCATGACATCATAATTTCACGCACATAGAAACTTCTAAAGAGTTGAGAGGGCTACGACAAAAACTGGATGCACTTCGTATACAAACTGGACAATCTCTTTCGAAATATGAGGGTTTTGGATGAAAACTCATCTATTACAAAGGGATTTCATTTTCTAATAACTTATTTCAACTCCACACTTTTTGTGTGTTCAATATGCACCATTCCAAGGCACATCATCAATTTTCACCCCTTTTTGACTTAATTTGATATTTTTCATGCATTTAATGATTTATTTTGAGCTAAATGACCCTGAAATTGAAATGGAGTACAAATGAACTCTGAAAAGGTTGAAACTTGTCATGACATCATAATTTCACCCACATAGCAACTTCTAAAGAGTTGAGAGGGTTACGGCAAAAAATGGATGCACTTTGTGTACAAACTGGACAATCTCTTTCGAAATATGAGGGTTTTGGAAGAAAACTCATCTATTACAAAGGGATTTCATTTTTAATAACTTATTTCAACTCCATACTTTTTGTGTGTTCAATATGCACCATTCAAAGGCACATCGTCAATTTTCAACCCTTTCTGACTTCATTTGATATTTTTCATGCATTTAATGAGTTATTTTGAGCTAAATGACCCTGAAATTGAAAGGGAGTACAAATGAACTCTAAAAAGGTTGAAACATGTCATGACATCATAATTTCACCCACATAGAAACTTATAAATAGTTGAGAGGGTTACGGCAAAAACTGGATGCACTTCGTATATAAACTGGACAATCTCTTTCGAAATATGAGGGTTTTGGACGAAAACTCATCTATTACAAAGGGATTTCATTCTTAATAACTTATTTTAACTCCATACTTTTTGTGTGTTCAATATGCACCATTCAAAGGCACATCATCAATTTTCAACCCTTTCTGACTTCATTTGATATTTTTCATGCATTTAATGATTTATTTTGAGCTAAATGACCCTGAAATTGAAATGGAGTACAAATGAACTCTAAAAAGTTTGAAAAATGTCATGACATCATAATTTCACCCACATAGAAACTTATAAAGAGTTGAGAGGGTTACGGCAAAAACTAGATGCACTTCGTATACAAACTGGACAATCTCTTTCGAAATATGAGGGTTTTGGACGAAAACTCATCTATTACAAAGGGATTTCATTTTTAATAACTTATTTCAACTAAATACTTTTTTTGTGTTCAATATGCACCATTCAAAGGCACATCATCAATTTTCAACCCTTTCTGACTTCATTTGATATTTTTCATGCATTTAATGATTTATTTTGAGCTAAATGACCCTGAAATTGAAATGGAGTACAAATAAACTCTAAAAAGGTTGAAACATGTCATGACATCATAATTTCACCCACATAGAAACTTATAAAGAGTTGAGAGGGTTACTGCAAAAACTGGATGCACTTCGTATACAACCTGGACAATCTCTTTCGAAATATGAGGGTTTTGGACGAAAACTCATCTATTACAAAGGGATTTCATTCTTAATAACTTATTTTAACTCCATACTTTTTGTGTGTTCAATATGCACCATTCAAAGGCACATCATCAATTTTCAACCCTTTCTGACTTCATTTGATATTTTTCATAAATTTAATGATTTATTTTGAGCTAAATGACCCTGAAATTGAAATGGAGTACAAATGAACTCTAAAAAGGTTGAAACATGTCATGACATCATAATTTCACCCACATAGAAACTTATAAAGAGTTGAGAGGGTTACGGCAAAAACTGGATGCACTTCGTATATAAACTGGACAATCTCTTTCGAAATATGAGGGTTTTGGACGAAAACTCATCTATTACAAAGGGATTTCATTCTTAATAACTTATTTTAACTCCATACTTTTTGTGTGTTCAATATGCACCATTCAAAGGCACATCATCAATTTTCAACCCTTTCTGACTTCATTTGATATTTTTCATGCATTTAATGATTTATTTTGAGCTAAATGACCCTGAAATTGAAATGGAGTACAAATGAACTCTAAAAAGGTTGAAACATGTCATGACATCATAATTTCACCCACATAGAAACTTATAAAGAGTTGAGAGGGTTACGGCAAAAACTGGATACACTTCGTATATAAACTGGACAATCTCTTTCGAAATATGAGGGTTTTGGACGAAAACTCATCTATTACAAAGGGATTTCATTCTTAATAACTTATTTTAACTCCATACTTTTTGTGTGTTCAATATGCACCATTCAAAGGCACATCATCAATTTTCAACCCTTTCTGACTTCATTTGATATTTTTCATGCATTTAATGATTTATTTTGAGCTAAATGACCCTGAAATTGAAATGGTGTACAAATGAACTCTAAAAAGGTTGAAACATGTCATGACATCATAATTTCACCCACATAGAAACTTATAAAGAGTTGAGAGGGTTACGGCAAAAACTGGATGCACTTCGTATATAAACTGGACAATCTCTTTCGAAATATGAGGGTTTTGGACGAAAACTCATCTATTACAAAGGGATTTCATTCTTAATAACTTATTTTAACTCCATACTTTTTGTGTGTTCAATATGCACCATTCAACGGCACATCATCAATTTTCAACCCTTTCTGACTTCATTTGATATTTTTCATGCATTTAATGATTTATTTTGAGCTAAATGACCCTGAAATTGAAATGGAGTACAAATGAACTCTGAAAAGGTTGAAACATGTCATGACATCATAATTTCACCCACATAGAAACTTCTAAGGAGTTGAGAGGGTTACGGCAAAAATTGGATGCAGTTCGTGTACAAACTGGTCAATCTCTTTCGAAATATGAGGGTTTTGCACGAAAACTCATCTATTACAAAGGGATATCATTCCTAATAACTTATTTTAACTCCATACTTTTTGTGTGTTCAATATGCACCATTCAAAGGCACATCATCAATTTTCAACCCTTTTTGACTTCATTTGATATTTTTGATGCATTTAATGATTTATTTTGAGCTAAATGACCCTGAAATTGAGAAGCAGTACAAATGCCTCTGAAAAGGATGAAACTTGGCATGACATCATAATTTCACCCACATAGCAACTTCTAAAGAGTTGAGCGGGTTAGGGCAAAAACTGGATGCACTTCGTGTACAAACTGGACAGTCTCTTTCGAGGTATGGGGGATTCGGACGAAAACTCATCTACTACAAAGGGATTTGATTCTTAACAACTTATTTTAACTCCTTAATTTTTGTGTGTTCAATATGCACCATTAAAAGGCACATCATCAATTTTCACCCCTTTGTGACTTCATTTGATATTTTTCATGCATTTAATGATTTATTTTGAGCTAAATGACCCTGAAATTGAAATGGAGAACAAATGAACTCTGAAAAGGTAAAAACTTGCGATGATATCATAATGTCACCCACATAGAAACTTCTAAAGAGTTGAGAGGGTTACGGCAAAAATTGGATGCACTTCGTGTACAAACTAGACGATCTCTTTCGAAGTATGAGGGTTTCGAACGAAAACTCATGTATTACAAAGGGATTTCATTTTTAATAACTTCTTTTAACTCCATACTTTTTGTGTGTTCAATATGCACCATTCAAACGCACATGATGAATTTCAACCCTTTCTGACTTCATTTGATATTTTTCATGCCTTTAATGATTTATTTTGAGCTAAATGACCTTGAAATTGAAAAGTAGTACAAATGAACTCTGAAAAGGTTGAAACTTGGCATGAGATCATAATTTCACCCACATAGCAACTTCTAAAGAGTTGAGAGTGTTACGACAAAAAAGGATGCACTTCGTGTACAAACTAGACTATCTCTTTCGAAATATGAGGGTTTTGGATGAAAACTCATCTATTACAAAGAGATTTCATTGTTAATAACTTATTTTAACTCCATACTTTTTGTGTGTTCAATATGCACCATCCAAAGGCACATCATCAATTTTCAACCCTTTCTGACTTCATTTGATATTTTTCATGCATTTAATGATTTATTTTGAGCTAAATGACCCTGAAATTGAAATGGAGTACAAGTGAGCTCTGAAAAGTTTGAAACATGTCATGACATCATAATTTCACCCACATAGAAACTTCTAAGGAGTTGAGAGGGTTACGGCAAAAACTGGACGCAGTTCTTGTACAAACTGGTCAATCTCTTTCGAAATATGAGGGTTTTGGACGAAAACTCATCTGTTACAAAGGGATATCATTCTTAATAACTTATTTTAACTCCATACTTTTTGTGTGTTCAATATGCACCATTCAAAGGCAGATCATCAATTTTCAACCCTTTTTGACTTCATTTGATATTTTTCATGCATTTAATGATTTATTTTGAGCTAAATGACCCTGAAATTGAAAAGCAGTACAAATGACTCTGAAAAAGATGAAACTTGGCATGACATCATAATTTCACCCACATAGCAACTTCTAAAGAGTTGAGAGGGTTACGGCAAAAACTGGATGCACTTCGTGTACAAACTGGACAGTCTCTTTCGAGGTATTGGGGATTCGGACGAAAACTCATCTACTACAAAGGGATTTGATTCTTAAAAACTTATTTTAACTCCTTAATTTTTGTTCGTTCAATATGCACCATTAAAAGGCACATCATGAATTTTCACCCCTTTGTGACTTCATTTGATATTTTTCATGCATTTAATGATTTATTTTGAGCTAAATGACTCTGAAATTGAAATGGAGTACAAATGAACTCTGAAAAGGTGGAAACTTGCCATGATATCATAATTTCACCCACATAGCAACTTCTAAAGAGTTGAGGGGGTTACGGCAAAAACTGGATGCACTTCGTGTACAAACTAGACAATCACTTTCGAAGTATGAGGGTTTCGAACGAAAACTCATCTATTACAAAGGGATTTCATTTTTAATAACTTATTTTAACTCCATACTTTTTGTGTGTTCAATATGCACCATTCAAACGCACATCATCAATTTCAACCCTTTCTGACTTAATTTGATATTTTTCATGCATTTAATGTTTTATTTTGAGCTAAATGACCCTGAAATTGAAAAGCACTACAAATGAACTCTCAAAAGGTTGAACTTGGCATGACAGAATAATTTCACCCAAACAGAACCTTCTAAAGAGTTGAGAGGGTTACGGCAAAAATTGGATGCACTTCGTGTACAAACTAGACAATCTCTTTCGAAGTATGAGGGTTTCGAACGAAAACTCATGTATTACAAAGGGATTTCTTTTTTAATAACTTATTTTAACTCCATAATTTTTGTGTGTTCAATATGCACCATTCAAACGCAAATGATGAATTTCAACCCTTTCTGACTTCATTTGATATTTTTCATGCCTTTAATGATTTATTTTGAGCTAAATGACCTTGAAATTGAAAAGCAGTACAAATGAACTCTGAAAAGGTTGAAACTTGGAATGATATCATAATTTCACCCACATAGAAACTTCTAAAGAGTTCAGGGGGTTACGGCAAAAACTGGATGCACTTCGTGTACAAACTGGACAGTCTCTTTCGAAATATGAGGGTTTTGGACGAAAACTCATCTATTACATAGGGATTTCATTTCCTAATAACTTATTTCAACTCCTTTTTGTGTGTTCAATATGCACCATTCAAAGGCACATCATCAATTTTCACCCCTTTTGACTTAATTTGATTTTTTCATGCATTTAATGATTTATTTTGAGCTAAATGACCCTGAAATTCAAATGGAGTACAAATGAACTCTGAAAAGGTTGAAACTTGTCATGACATCATAATTTCACCCACATAGCAACTTCTAAAGAGTTGAGAGGGTTACGGCAAAAAATGGATGCAATTCGTGTACAAACTAGACAATCTCTTTTGAAATATGAGGGTTTTGGACGAAAACTCATCTATTACAAAGGGATTTCATTTTTAATAACTTATTTCAACTCCATACTTTTTGTGTGTTCAATATGCACTATTCAAAGGCACATCATCAATTTTCAACCCTTTCTGACTTCATTTGATATTTTTCATGCATTTAATGATTTATTTTGAGCTAAAGGACCCTGAAATTGAAATGTAAAACAAATGAACTCTGAAAAGGTTGAAACATGTCATGACATCATAATTTCACGCACATAGAAACTTCTAAAGAGTTGAGAGGGCTACGACAAAAACTGGATGCACTTCGTATACAAACTGGACAATCTCTTTCGAAATATGAGGGTTTTGGATGAAAACTCATCTATTACAAAGGGATTTCATTTTCTAATAACTTATTTCAACTCCACACTTTTTGTGTGTTCAATATGCACCATTCCAAGGCACATCATCAATTTTCACCCCTTTTTGACTTAATTTGATATTTTTCATGCATTTAATGATTTATTTTGAGCTAAATGACCCTGAAATTGAAATGGTGTACAAATGAACTCTAAAAAGGTTGAAACATGTCATGACATCATAATTTCACCCACATAGAAACTTATAAAGAGTTGAGAGGGTTACGGCAAAAACTGGATGCACTTCGTATATAAACTGGACAATCTCTTTCGAAATATGAGGGTTTTGGACGAAAACTCATCTATTACAAAGGGATTTCATTCTTAATAACTTATTTTAACTCCATACTTTTTGTGTGTTCAATATGCACCATTCAACGGCACATCATCAATTTTCAACCCTTTCTGACTTCATTTGATATTTTTCATGCATTTAATGATTTATTTTGAGCTAAATGACCCTGAAATTGAAATGGAGTACAAATGAACTCTAAAAAGGTTGAAACATGTCATGACATCATAATTTCACCCACATAGAAACTTATAAAGAGTTGAGAGGGTTACGGCAAAAACTGGATACACTTCGTATATAAACTGGACAATCTCTTTCGAAATATGAGGGTTTTGGACGAAAACTCATCTATTACAAAGGGATTTCATTCTTAATAACTTATTTTAACTCCATACTTTTTGTGTGTTCAATATGCACCATTCAAAGGCACATCATCAATTTTCAACCCTTTCTGACTTCATTTGATATTTTTCATGCATTTAATGATTTATTTTGAGCTAAATGACCCTGAAATTGAAATGGTGTACAAATGAACTCTAAAAAGGTTGAAACATGTCATGACATCATAATTTCACCCACATAGAAACTTATAAAGAGTTGAGAGGGTTACGGCAAAAACTGGATGCACTTCGTATATAAACTGGACAATCTCTTTCGAAATATGAGGGTTTTGGACGAAAACTCATCTATTACAAAGGGATTTCATTCTTAATAACTTATTTTAACTCCATACTTTTTGTGTGTTCAATATGCACCATTCAACGGCACATCATCAATTTTCAACCCTTTCTGACTTCATTTGATATTTTTCATGCATTTAATGATTTATTTTGAGCTAAATGACCCTGAAATTGAAATGGAGTACAAATGAACTCTGAAAAGGTTGAAACATGTCATGACATCATAATTTCACCCACATAGAAACTTCTAAGGAGTTGAGAGGGTTACGGCAAAAATTGGATGCAGTTCGTGTACAAACTGGTCAATCTCTTTCGAAATATGAGGGTTTTGCACGAAAACTCATCTATTACAAAGGGATATCATTCCTAATAACTTATTTTAACTCCATACTTTTTGTGTGTTCAATATGCACCATTCAAAGGCACATCATCAATTTTCAACCCTTTTTGACTTCATTTGATATTTTTGATGCATTTAATGATTTATTTTGAGCTAAATGACCCTGAAATTGAGAAGCAGTACAAATGCCTCTGAAAAGGATGAAACTTGGCATGACATCATAATTTCACCCACATAGCAACTTCTAAAGAGTTGAGCGGGTTAGGGCAAAAACTGGATGCACTTCGTGTACAAACTGGACAGTCTCTTTCGAGGTATGGGGGATTCGGACGAAAACTCATCTACTACAAAGGGATTTGATTCTTAACAACTTATTTTAACTCCTTAATTTTTGTGTGTTCAATATGCACCATTAAAAGGCACATCATCAATTTTCACCCCTTTGTGACTTCATTTGATATTTTTCATGCATTTAATGATTTATTTTGAGCTAAATGACCCTGAAATTGAAATGGAGAACAAATGAACTCTAAAAAGGTAAAAACTTGCGATGATATCATAATGTCACCCACATAGAAACTTCTAAAGAGTTGAGAGGGTTACGGCAAAAATTGGATGCACTTCGTGTACAAACTAGACGATCTCTTTCGAAGTATGAGGGTTTCGAACGAAAACTCATGTATTACAAAGGGATTTCATTTTTAATAACTTCTTTTAACTCCATACTTTTTGTGTGTTCAATATGCACCATTCAAACGCACATGATGAATTTCAACCCTTTCTGACTTCATTTGATATTTTTCATGCCTTTAATGATTTATTTTGAGCTAAATGACCTTGAAATTGAAAAGTAGTACAAATGAACTCTGAAAAGGTTGAAACTTGGCATGAGATCATAATTTCACCCACATAGCAACTTCTAAAGAGTTGAGAGTGTTACGACAAAAAAGGATGCACTTCGTGTACAAACTAGACTATCTCTTTCGAAATATGAGGGTTTTGGATGAAAACTCATCTATTACAAAGAGATTTCATTGTTAATAACTTATTTTAACTCCATACTTTTTGTGTGTTCAATATGCACCATCCAAAGGCACATCATCAATTTTCAACCCTTTCTGACTTCATTTGATATTTTTCATGCATTTAATGATTTATTTTGAGCTAAATGACCCTGAAATTGAAATGGAGTACAAGTGAGCTCTGAAAAGTTTGAAACATGTCATGACATCATAATTTCACCCACATAGAAACTTCTAAGGAGTTGAGAGGGTTACGGCAAAAACTGGACGCAGTTCTTGTACAAACTGGTCAATCTCTTTCGAAATATGAGGGTTTTGGACGAAAACTCATCTATTACAAAGGGATATCATTCTTAATAACTTATTTTAACTCCATACTTTTTGTGTGTTCAATATGCACCATTCAAAGGCAGATCATCAATTTTCAACCCTTTTTGACTTCATTTGATATTTTTCATGCATTTAATGATTTATTTTGAGCTAAATGACCCTGAAATTGAAAAGCAGTACAAATGACTCTGAAAAAGATGAAACTTGGCATGACATCATAATTTCACCCACATAGCAACTTCTAAAGAGTTGAGAGGGTTACGGCAAAAACTGGATGCACTTCGTGTACAAACTGGACAGTCTCTTTCGAGGTATTGGGGATTCGGACGAAAACTCATCTACTACAAAGGGATTTGATTCTTAAAAACTTATTTTAACTCCTTAATTTTTGTTCGTTCAATATGCACCATTAAAAGGCACATCATGAATTTTCACCCCTTTGTGACTTCATTTGATATTTTTCATGCATTTAATGATTTATTTTGAGCTAAATGACTCTGAAATTGAAATGGAGTACAAATGAACTCTGAAAAGGTGGAAACTTGCCATGATATCATAATTTCACCCACATAGCAACTTCTAAAGAGTTGAGGGGGTTACGGCAAAAACTGGATGCACTTCGTGTACAAACTAGACAATCACTTTCGAAGTATGAGGGTTTCGAACGAAAACTCATCTATTACAAAGGGATTTCATTTTTAATAACTTATTTTAACTCCATACTTTTTGTGTGTTCAATATGCACCATTCAAACGCACATCATCAATTTCAACCCTTTCTGACTTAATTTGATATTTTTCATGCATTTAATGTTTTATTTTGAGCTAAATGACCCTGAAATTGAAAAGCACTACAAATGAACTCTCAAAAGGTTGAAACTTGGCATGACAGAATAATTTCACCCAAACAGAACCTTCTAAAGAGTTGAGAGGGTTACGGCAAAAATTGGATGCACTTCGTGTACAAACTAGACAATCTCTTTCGAAGTATGAGGGTTTCGAACGAAAACTCATGTATTACAAAGGGATTTCTTTTTTAATAACTTATTTTAACTCCATAATTTTTGTGTGTTCAATATGCACCATTCAAACGCAAATGATGAATTTCAACCCTTTCTGACTTCATTTGATATTTTTCATGCCTTTAATGATTTATTTTGAGCTAAATGACCTTGAAATTGAAAAGCAGTACAAATGAACTCTGAAAAGGTTGAAACTTGGAATGATATCATAATTTCACCCACATAGAAACTTCTAAAGAGTTCAGGGGGTTACGGCAAAAACTGGATGCACTTCGTGTACAAACTGGACAGTCTCTTTCGAAATATGAGGGTTTTGGACGAAAACTCATCTATTACATAGGGATTTCATTTCCTAATAACTTATTTCAACTCCTTTTTGTGTGTTCAATATGCACCATTCAAAGGCACATCATCAATTTTCACCCCTTTTGACTTAATTTGATTTTTTCATGCATTTAATGATTTATTTTGAGCTAAATGACCCTGAAATTCAAATGGAGTACAAATGAACTCTGAAAAGGTTGAAACTTGTCATGACATCATAATTTCACCCACATAGCAACTTCTAAAGAGTTGAGAGGGTTACGGCAAAAAATGGATGCAATTCGTGTACAAACTAGACAATCTCTTTTGAAATATGAGGGTTTTGGACGAAAACTCATCTATTACAAAGGGATTTCATTTTTAATAACTTATTTCAACTCCATACTTTTTGTGTGTTCAATATGCACTATTCAAAGGCACATCATCAATTTTCAACCCTTTCTGACTTCATTTGATATTTTTCATGCATTTAATGATTTATTTTGAGCTAAAGGACCCTGAAATTGAAATGTAAAACAAATGAACTCTGAAAAGGTTGAAACATGTCATGACATCATAATTTCACGCACATAGAAACTTCTAAAGAGTTGAGAGGGCTACGACAAAAACTGGATGCACTTCGTATACAAACTGGACAATCTCTTTCGAAATATGAGGGTTTTGGATGAAAACTCATCTATTACAAAGGGATTTCATTTTCTAATAACTTATTTCAACTCCACACTTTTTGTGTGTTCAATATGCACCATTCCAAGGCACATCATCAATTTTCACCCCTTTTTGACTTAATTTGATATTTTTCATGCATTTAATGATTTATTTTGAGCTAAATGACCCTGAAATTGAAATGGAGTACAAATGAACTCTGAAAAGGTTGAAACTTGTCATGACATCATAATTTCACCCACATAGCAACTTCTAAAGAGTTGAGAGGGTTACGGCAAAAAATGGATGCACTTTGTGTACAAACTGGACAATCTCTTTCGAAATATGAGGGTTTTGGAAGAAAACTCATCTATTACAAAGGGATTTCATTTTTAATAACTTATTTCAACTCCATACTTTTTGTGTGTTCAATATGCACCATTCAAAGGCACATCGTCAATTTTCAACCCTTTCTGACTTCATTTGATATTTTTCATGCATTTAATGAGTTATTTTGAGCTAAATGACCCTGAAATTGAAAGGGAGTACAAATGAACTCTAAAAAGGTTGAAACATGTCATGACATCATAATTTCACCCACATAGAAACTTATAAATAGTTGAGAGGGTTACGGCAAAAACTGGATGCACTTCGTATATAAACTGGACAATCTCTTTCGAAATATGAGGGTTTTGGACGAAAACTCATCTATTACAAAGGGATTTCATTCTTAATAACTTATTTTAACTCCATACTTTTTGTGTGTTCAATATGCACCATTCAAAGGCACATCATCAATTTTCAACCCTTTCTGACTTCATTTGATATTTTTCATGCATTTAATGATTTATTTTGAGCTAAATGACCCTGAAATTGAAATGGAGTACAAATGAACTCTAAAAAGGTTGAAAAATGTCATGACATCATAATTTCACCCACATAGAAACTTATAAAGAGTTGAGAGGGTTACGGCAAAAACTAGATGCACTTCGTATACAAACTGGACAATCTCTTTCGAAATATGAGGGTTTTGGACGAAAACTCATCTATTACAAAGGGATTTCATTTTTAATAACTTATTTCAACTAAATACTTTTTTTGTGTTCAATATGCACCATTCAAAGGCACATCATCAATTTTCAACCCTTTCTGACTTCATTTGATATTTTTCATGCATTTAATGATTTATTTTGAGCTAAATGACCCTGAAATTGAAATGGAGTACAAATAAACTCTAAAAAGGTTGAAACATGTCATGACATCATAATTTCACCCACATAGAAACTTATAAAGAGTTGAGAGGGTTACTGCAAAAACTGGATGCACTTCGTATACAACCTGGACAATCTCTTTCGAAATATGAGGGTTTTGGACGAAAACTCATCTATTACAAAGGGATTTCATTCTTAATAACTTATTTTAACTCCATACTTTTTGTGTGTTCAATATGCACCATTCAAAGGCACATCATCAATTTTCAACCCTTTCTGACTTCATTTGATATTTTTCATAAATTTAATGATTTATTTTGAGCTAAATGACCCTGAAATTGAAATGGAGTACAAATGAACTCTAAAAAGGTTGAAACATGTCATGACATCATAATTTCACCCACATAGAAACTTATAAAGAGTTGAGAGGGTTACGGCAAAAACTGGATGCACTTCGTATATAAACTGGACAATCTCTTTCGAAATATGAGGGTTTTGGACGAAAACTCATCTATTACAAAGGGATTTCATTCTTAATAACTTATTTTAACTCCATACTTTTTGTGTGTTCAATATGCACCATTCAAAGGCACATCATCAATTTTCAACCCTTTCTGACTTCATTTGATATTTTTCATGCATTTAATGATTTATTTTGAGCTAAATGACCCTGAAATTGAAATGGAGTACAAATGAACTCTAAAAAGGTTGAAACATGTCATGACATCATAATTTCACCCACATAGAAACTTATAAAGAGTTGAGAGGGTTATGGCAAAAACTGGATGCACTTCGTATATAAACTAGACAATCTCTTTCGAAATATGAGGGTTTTGGACGAAAACTCATCTATTACAAAGGGATTTCATTCTTAATAACTTATTTTAACTCCATACTTTTTGTGTGTTCAATATGCACCATTCAAAGGCACATCATCAATTTTCAACCCTTTCTGACTTCATTTGATATTTTTCATGCATTTAATGATTTATTTTGAGCTAAATGACCCTGAAATTGAAATGGAGTACAAATGAACTCTAAAAAGGTTGAAACATGTCATGACATCATAATTTCACCCACATAGAAACTTATAAAGAGTTGAGAGGGTTACGGCAAAAACTGGATGCACTTCGTATATAAACTGGACAATCTCTTTCGAAATATGAGGGTTTTGGACGAAAACTCATCTATTACAAAGGGATTTCATTCTTAATAACTTATTTTAACTCCATACTTTTTGTGTGTTCAATATGCACCATTCAAAGGCACATCATCAATTTTCAACCCTTTTTGACTTCATTTGATATTTTTCATGCATTTAATGATTTATTTTGAGCTAAATGACCCTGAAATTGAAATGGAGTACAAATGAACTCTAAAAAGGTTGAAACATGTCATGACATCATAATTTCACCCACATAGAAACTTATAAAGAGTTGAGAGGGTTACGGCAAAAACTGGATGCACTTCGTATATAAACTGGACAATCTCTTTCGAAATATGAGGGTTTTGGACGAAAACTCATCTATTACAAAGGGATTTCATTCTTAATAACTTATTTTAACTCCATACTTTTTGTGTGTTCAATATGCACCATTCAAAGGCACATCATCAATTTTCAACCCTTTCTGACTTCATTTGATATTTTTCATGCATTTAATGATTTATTTTTAGCTAAATGACCCTGAAATTGAAATGGAGTACAAATGAACTCTAAAAAGGTTGAAACATGTCATGACATCATAATTTCACCCACATAGAAACTTATAAAGAGTTGAGAGGGTTACGGCAAAAACTGGATGCACTTCGTATATAAACTGGACAATCTCTTTCGAAATATGAGGGTTTTGGACGAAAACTCATCTATTACAAAGGGATTTCATTCTTAGTAACTTATTTTAACTCCATACTTTTTGTGTGTTCAATATGCACCATTCAAAGGCACATCATCAATTTTCAACCCTTTCTGACTTCATTTGATATTTTTCATGCATTTAATGATTTATTTTGAGCTAAATGACCATGAAATTGAAACGGAGTACAAATGAACTCTAAAAAGGTTGAAACATGTCATGACATCATAATTTCACCCACATAGAAACTTATAAAGAGTTGAGAGGGTTACGGCAAAAACTGGATGCACTTCGTATATAAACTGGACAATCTCTTTCGAAATATGAGGGTTTTGTACGAAAACTCATCTATTACAAAGGGATTTCATTCTTAATAACTTATTTTAACTCCATACTTTTTTGTGTGTTCAATATGCACCATTCAAAGGCACATCATCAATTTTCAACCCTTTCTGACTTCATTTGATATTTTTCATGCATTTAATGATTTATTTTGAGCTAAATGACCCTGAAATTGAAATGGAGTACAAATGAACTCTATAAAGGTTGAAACATGTCATGACATCATAATTTCACCCACATAGAAACATATAAAGAGTTGAGAGGGTTACGGCAAAAACTGGATGCACTTCGTATATAAACTGGACAATCTCTTTCGAAATATGAGGGTTTTGGACGAAAACTCATCTATTACAAAGGGATTTCATTCTTAATAACTTATTTTAACTCCATACTTTTTGTGTGTTCAATATGCACCATTCAAAGGCACATCATCAATTTTCAACCCTTTCTGACTTCATTTGATATTTTTCATGCATTTAATGATTTATTTTGAGCTAAATGACCCTGAAATTGAAATGGAGTACAAATGAACTCTGAAAAGGTTGAAACTTGGCATGACATCATAATTTCACCCACATAGAAACTTCTAAAGAGTTGAGGGGGTTACGGCAAAAACAGGATGCACTTCGTGTACAAACTGGACAGTCTCTTTCGGAATATGAGGGTTTTGGACGAAAACTCATCTATTACAAAGGGATTTCATTTTTAATAACTTATTTTAACTCCATACTTTTTGTGTGTTCAATATGCACCATTCAAAGGCACATCGTCAATTTTCAACCCTTTCTGACTTCATTTGATATTTTTCATGCATTTAATGTTTTATTTTGAGCTAAATGACCCTGAAATTGAAAAGCAGTACAAATGAACTCTGAAAAGGTTGAAACTTGGCATGACATAATAATTTCACCCACATAGAAACTTCTAAAGTGTTGAGAGGGTTACGGCAAAAACTGGATGCACTTCGTGTACAAAGTGGACAATCTCTTTCGAAGTATGAGGGATTCGGACGAAAACTCATCTATTACAAAGGGATTTCATTTTTCATAACTTATTTTAACTCCATACTTTTTGTGTGTTCAATATGCACCATTCAAAGGCACATCATCAATTTTCAACCCTTTCTGACTTCATTTGATATTTTTCATGCATTTAATGATTTATTTTGAGCTAAATGACCCTGAACTTGAAATGGAGTACAAATGAACTCTGAAAAGGTTGAAACATGTCATGATATCATAATTTCACCCACATAGAAACTTCTAAGGAGTTGAGAGGGTTACGGCAAAAACTGGATGCAGTTCGTGTACAAACTGGACAATCTCTTTCGAAATATGAGGGCTTTGGAAGAAAACTCATCTATTACAAAGGGATATCATTCTTAATAACTTATTTTAACTCCATACTTTTTGTGTGTTCAATATGCACCATTCAAAGGCACATCATCAATTTTCAACCCTTTTTGACTTCATTTGATATTTTGGATGCATTTAATGATTTATTTTGAGCTAAATGACCCTGAAATTGAAAAGCAGTACAAATGACTCTGAAAAAGATGAAACTTGGCATGACATCATAATTTCACCCACATAGCAACTTCTAAAGAGTTGAGAGGGTTACGGCAAAAACTGGATGCACTTCGTGTACAAACTGGACAATCTCTTTCGAAATATGAGGGTTTTGGACGAAAACTCATCTATTACAAAGGGATTTCAATCTTAATAACTTATTTTAACTCCATACTTTTTGTGTGTTCAATATGCACCATTCAAAGGCACATCATCAATTTTCAACCCTTTCTGACTTCATTTGATATTTTTCATGCATTTAATGATTTATTTTGAGCTAAATGACCCTGAAATTGAAATGGAGTACAAATGAACTCTAAAAAGGTTGAAACATGTCATGACATCATAATTTCACCCACATAGAAACTTATAAAGAGTTGAGAGTGTTACGGCAAAAACTGGATGCACTTCGTATACAAACTGGACAATCTCTTTCGAAATATGAGGGTTCTGGACGAAAACTCATCTATTACAAAGGGATTTCATTCTTAATAACTTATTTTAACTCCATACTTTTTGTGTGTTCAATATGCACCATTCAAAGGCACATCATCAATTTTCAACCCTTTCTGACTTCATTTGATATTTTTCATGCATTTAATGATTTATTTTGAGCTCAATGACCCTGAAATTGAAATGGAGTACAAATGAACTCTAAAACGGTTGAAACATGTCATGACATCATAATTTCACCCACATAGAAACTTATAAAGAGTTGAGAGGGTTACGGCAAAAACTGGATGCAGTTCGTGTACAAACTGGACAATCTCTTTCGAAATATGAGGGCTTTGGAAGAAAACTCATCTATTACAAAGGGATATCATTCTTAATAACTTATTTTAACTCCATACTTTTTGTGTGTTCAATATGCACCATTCAAAGGCACATCATCAATTTTCAACCCTTTTTGACTTCATTTGATATTTTGGATGCATTTAATGATTTATTTTGAGCTAAATGACCCTGAAATTGAAAAGCAGTACAAATGACTCTGAAAAAGATGAAACTTGGCATGACATCATAATTTCACCCACATAGCAACTTCTAAAGAGTTGAGAGGGTTACGGCAAAAACTGGATGCACTTCGTGTACAAACTGGACAATCTCTTTCGAAATATGAGGGTTTTGGACGAAAACTCATCTATTACAAAGGGATTTCAATCTTAATAACTTATTTTAACTCCATACTTTTTGTGTGTTCAATATGCACCATTCAAAGGCACATCATCAATTTTCAACCCTTTCTGACTTCATTTGATATTTTTCATGCATTTAATGATTTATTTTGAGCTAAATGACCCTGAAATTGAAATGGAGTACAAATGAACTCTAAAAAGGTTGAAACATGTCATGACATCATAATTTCACCCACATAGAAACTTATAAAGAGTTGAGAGTGTTACGGCAAAAACTGGATGCACTTCGTATACAAACTGGACAATCTCTTTCGAAATATGAGGGTTCTGGACGAAAACTCATCTATTACAAAGGGATTTCATTCTTAATAACTTATTTTAACTCCATACTTTTTGTGTGTTCAATATGCACCATTCAAAGGCACATCATCAATTTTCAACCCTTTCTGACTTCATTTGATATTTTTCATGCATTTAATGATTTATTTTGAGCTCAATGACCCTGAAATTGAAATGGAGTACAAATGAACTCTAAAACGGTTGAAACATGTCATGACATCATAATTTCACCCACATAGAAACTTATAAAGAGTTGAGAGGGTTACGGCAAAAACTGGATGCACTTCGTATACAAACTGGACAATCTCTTTCGAAATATGAGGGTTTTGGACGAAAACTCATCTATTACAAAGGGATTTCATTCATAATAACTTATTTTAACTCCATACTTTTTGTGTGTTCAATATGCACCATTCAAAGGCACATCATCAATTTTCAACCCTTTCTGACTTCATTTGATATTTTTCATGCATTTAATGATTTATTTTGAGCTAAATGACCCTGAAATTGAAATGGAGTACAAATGAACTCTAAAAAGGTTGAAACATGTCATGACATCATAATTTCACCCACATAGAGACTTATAAAGAGTTGAAAGGGTTACTGCAAAAACTGGATGCACTTCGTATACAAACTGGACAATCTCTTTCGAAATATGAGGGTTTTGGACGAAAACTCATCTATTACAAAGGGATTTCAATCTTAATAACTTATTTTAACTCCATACTTTTTGTGTGTTCAATATGCACCATTCAAAGGCACATCATCAATTTTCAACCCTTTCTGACTTCATTTGATATTTTTCATGCATTTAATGATTTATTTTGAGCTAAATGACCCTGAAATTGAAATGGAGTACAAATGAACTCTAAAAAGGTTGAAACATGTCATGACATCATAATTTCACCCACATAGAAACTTATAAAGAGTTGAGAGGGTTACGGCAAAAACTGGATGCACTTCGTATACAAATTGGACAATCTCTTTCGAAATATGAGGGTTCTGGACGAAAACTCATCTATTACAAAGGGATTTCATTCTTAATAACTTATTTTAACTCCATACTTTTTGTGTGTTCAATATGCACCATTCAAAGGCACATCATCAATTTTCAACCCTTTCTGACTTCATTTGATATTTTTCATGCATTTAATGATTTATTTTGAGCTAAATGACCCTGAAATTGAAATGGAGTACAAATGAACTCTAAAAAGGTTGAAACATGTCATGACATCATAATTTCACCCACATAGAAACTTATAGAGAGTTGAGAGGGTTACGGCAAAAACTGGATGCACTTCGTATACAAACTGGACAATCTCTTTCGAAATATGAGGGTTTTGGACGAAAACTCATCTATTACAAAGGGATTTCATTCATAATAACTTATTTTAACTCCATACTTTTTGTGTGTTCAATATGCACCATTCAAAGGCACATCATCAATTTTCAACCCTTTCTGACTTCATTTGATATTTTTCATGCATTTAATGATTTATTTTGAGCTAAATGACCCTGAAATTGAAATGGAGTACAAATGAACTCTAAAAAGGTTGAAACATGTCATGACATCATAATTTCACCCACATAGAAACTTATAAAGAGTTGAGAGGGTTACGGCAAAAACTGGATGCACTTCGTATACAAACTGGACAATCTCTTTCGAAATATGAGGGTTTTGGACGAAAACTCATCTATTACAAAGGGATTTCATTCTTAATAACTTATTTTAACTCCATACTTTTTGTGTGTTCAATATGCACCATTCAAAGGCACATCATCAATTTTCAACCCTTTCTGACTTCATTTGATATTTTTCATGCATTTGATGATTTATTTTGAGCTAAATGACCCTCAAATTGAAAAGCAGTACACATGAACTCTGAAAAGGTTGAAGCTTGACATGACATCATAATTTCACCCACATAGCAACTTCTAAAGAGTTGAGAGGGTTACGGCAAAAATTGGATGCACTTCATGTACAAACTAGACAATCTCTTTCGTAGTATGAGGGTTTCGAACGAAAACTCATGTATTACAAAGGCATTTCATTTTGAATAACTTATTTTAACTCCATACTTTTTGTGTGTTCAACATGCACCATTCAAACACACATCATGAATTTCAACCCTTTCTCACTTCATTTCATTTATTTTCATGCATTTAATGATTTATTTTGAGCTAAATGACCCGGAAATTGAAATGCAGTACAAATGAACTCTGAAAATGTTGAAACTTGGCATGTCATCATAATTTCTCCCACATAGCAACTTCTAAAGACTTGAGAGGGTTACGGCAAAAACTGGATGCACTTCGTGTACAAACTAAACAATCTCTTTTGAAGTATGAGGGTTTTGGACGAAAACTCATTTATTACAAAGGGATTTCATTTTTAATAACTTATTTTAACTCCATACTTTTTTTTGTGTTCAATATGCACCATTAAAAGGCACATCATCAATTTTCAACCATTTGTGACTACATTTGATATTTTTCATGCATTTAATGATTTATTTTGTGCTAAATGACCCTGAAATTGAAATGCGGTATAAATGAACTCTGAAAAGGTTGAAACTTCGCATGATATCATAAATTCACCCACATAGCAACTTCCAAAGAGTTGAGAGCGTTACGGCAAAAATTGAATGCACCTCGTGTACAAACATGACAATCACTTTTGAAGTATGAGGGTTTCAGACGAAAAGTCATGTATTACAAAGGGATTTCATTTTTAATAACTTATTTTAACTCCATTCTTTTTGTGTGGTCAATATGCACCATTCAAACGCAGATCATCAATTTCAACCCTTTCTCACTTCATTTCATATTTTTCATGCCTTTAATGATTTATTTTGAGCTAAATGACCCTGAAATTGAGAAGTAGTACAAATGAACTCTAAAAAGGTTGAAATTTGGCATGACATCATAATTTCACCCACAAAGCAAATTCTAAAGTGTTGAGAGGGTTACGGCAAAAACTAGATGCACTTCGTGTACAAACCCTACAATCTCTTCCGAAGTATGATGGTTTCGGACGAAAAATCATCTATTACAAAGGGAATTCATTCTTAATAACTTATTTTAACTCCTGCCTTTTGGTGTGTTCAATATGCACCATTCAAAGGCACGTCATCAATTTTCAACTGACTTCATTTGATATTTTTCATGCATTTAATGATTTATTTTGAGCTAAATGACCCTGAAATTGAAATCAAGTACAAATGAATTTGAAAAGGTTGAAACTTGGCATGACATCATAATTTCACCCACATAGGAACTTCTAAAGAGTTTAGTGAGTTACGAAAAAATTCGATGCACTTCGTGTACAAACCGGACAATCTCTTTTAAATTATGAGGGTTTGGATGAAAACTCATTTATTACAAAGGGATTTCATTCTTAATAACTTATTTTAACTCCATACTTTTTTTGTGCTCAATATGCACCATTCAAAGGCACGTCATCAATTTTCAACTCACTTCATTTGATATTTTTCATGGATTTAATGATTTATTTTGAGGTAGCTGACCCTAAAATTGAAATGGAGTACAAATGAAATCTGAAAAGGTTGAAACTTGACATGACAGCATAATTTTACCCACATAGGAACTTCTAAAGAGTTTAGAGGGTTATGGCAAAAACTGGATGCACTTCGTGTACAAACTGGACAATCTCTTCCGAAGTATGATGGTTTCGGACGAAAACTCTCTATTACAAAGGGAATTCATTCTTAAGAACTTATTTTAACTCCTTACTTTTTGTGTGTTCAATATGCACCATTCAAAGGCACATCATCAATTTTCAACCCTTTGTGACTTCATTTGATATTTTTCATGCATTTAATGATTTATTTTGAGCTAAATGACCCTGGAGTTGAAATGCAATACAAATGAGCTCTGAAAAGGTTGAAACATGGCATGATGTCATAATTTCACCCACATAGCAACTTCTAAAGAGTTGAGAGGGTTGCGGAAAGAACTAGATGCACTTCGTGTCCAAACTGGACAACTCTTTCAAAATATGAGGGTTTTGGACGAAAACTCATCTATTACAAAGGGATTTCATTCTTAATAACTTATTTTAACTCAATAGTTTTTGTGTGTTCAATATGCACCATTCAAAGGCACCTCATAAATTTTCAACACTTTTTGACTTCATTTGATATTTTTCAAGCATTTAATGATTTATTTTGAGCTAAATGACCCTCAAATTAAAAAGCAGTACAAATGAACTCTGAAAAGGATGAAACTTGGCATGACATCATTATTTCACCCACATAGCAACTTCCAAAGAGTTGAGAGGGTTACGGCAAAAACTGGATGCACTTCGTGTACAAACTAAACAATCTCTTTTGAAGTATGAGGGTTTTGGACGAAAACTCATTTATTACAAAGGGATTTCATTTGTAATAACTTCTTTTAACTCCTTACTTTTTTGTGTTCAATATGCACCATTAAAAGGCACATCAGCAATTTTCAACCATTTGTGACTACATTTGATATTTTTCAGGCATTTAATGATTTATTTTGAGCTAAATGACCCTGAAATTGAAATGCGGTACAAATGAACTCTGAAAAGGTTGAAACTTCGCATGATATCATAAATTCACCCACATAGCAACTTCTAGAGAGTTGAGAGGGTTACGGCAAAAATTGGATGCACTTCGTGTACAAACTTGACAATCACTTTCGAAGTATGAGGCTTTCAGACGAAAGTCATGTATTACAAAGGGATTTCATTTTTAATAACTTATTTTAACTCCATTCTTTTTGTGTGGTCAATATGCACCTTTCAAACGCAGATCATCAATTTCAACCCTTTCTCACTTCATTTCATATTTTTCATGCCTTTAATGATTTATTTTGAGCTAAATGACCCTGAAATTGAGAAGTAGTACAAATGAACACTGAAAAGGTTGAAACTGGGCATGACATCGTAATTTCACCCACATAGAAAATTCCAAAGATTTGAGAGGGTTACAGCAAAAACTAGATGCACTTCGTGTACAAACTGGACAATCTCTTTCGAAGTATGAGGGTTTTGGACGAAAACTCATCTATTACAACCCTTTTTTAATAACTTATTTAATGATTTATTTTGAGCTTAATAGACGAAAACTTTTTTAATAACTTTTTTAATAACCCTTTTTTAATAGACGAAAACTCATCTATTACATTTGATATTTTTCAGGCATTTAATGATTTATTTTGAGCTTAATGACCGTGAAATTGAAAAGCAGTACAAATGAACTCTCAAAAGGTTGAAACTTAACATTACATCATAATTTCACCCACATAGCAACTTCTAAAGAGTTCAGAGGGTTACGGCAAAAACTGGATGCACTTCGTGTACAAACTGGAAAATCTCTTTCGAAGTATGATGGTTTCCGACGAAAACTCATCTACTACAAAGGGATTTCATTCATAATAACTTAATTTAACTCCTTACTTTTTGTGTGTTCAATACGCACCATTCAAAGTCAAATCATCAATTTTCAACCCATTCTGACTTCATTTGATATTTTTCATGCATTTAATGATTTATTTTGAGCTAAATGACCCTGAAGTTGAAATGGAGTACAAGTGAACTGTGAAAATATTGAAACTTGACATGACATCATAATTTTACCCACATAGCAAGTTCTAAACACTTGAGAGGGTTACGGCAAAAACTAGATGCACTTCGTCTACAAACTGGACAATCTCTTTTGAAGTATGAGGGTTTCACACGAAAAGTCATGTATTACAAAGGGATTTCATTTTTAATAACTTATTTTAACTCCATTCTTTTTGTGTGGTCAATATGCACCTTTCAAACGGAGATCATCAATTTCAACCCTTTCTCACTTCATTTCGTATTTTTCATGCCTTTAATGATTTATTTTGAGCTAAATGACCCTAAAATTGAGAAGTAGTACAAATGAACTCTGAAAAGGTTGAAACTTGGCATGACATCGTAATTTCAGCCACATAGCAAATTCTAAAGAGTTGAGAGGGTTACCGCAAAAACTAGATGCACTTCGTGTACAAACTGGACAATCTCTTTCGAAGTATGAGGGTTTTGGACGAAAACTCATCTGTGACAAAGGGATTTCATTCTTAATAACTTATTTTAACTCCATACTTTTTGTGTGTTAAATATGCACCATTCAAAGGTACATCATCAATTTACAACCCTTTTTGACTTCATTTGATATTTTTCATGCATTTAATGATTTATTTTGAGCTAAATGACCGTGAAATTGAAAAGCAGTACAAATGAACTCAGAAAAGGTTGAAACTTGGCATGACATCATAATTTCACCCACATAGCAACTTCTAAAGAGTTGAGAGGGTTACAACAAAAACTTGATGCACTTCGTGTACAACCTGGACAGTCTCTTTCGAAGTATGAGGGATTCAGACGAAAACTCATCTATTACAAAGGGATTTCATTTTTAATAACTTATTTGAACTCCATACATTTTGTGTCTTCAATATGCACCATTCAAAGGCACATCATCAATTTTCAACCCTTTTTGACTTCATTTGATATTTTTCATGCATTTAATGATTTATTTTGAGCTAAATGACCCTGAAATTGAAATGGAGTACGAATGAACTCTGAAAAGTTTGAAACTTAACATTACATCATAATTTCAGCCACATATCAAGTTCTAAAGAGTTGAGAGGTTTACGGCAAAAACTGGATGCACTTCGTGTACAAACTGGAAAATCTCTTTCGAAGTATGATGGTTTGCGACGAAAACTCATCTACTACAAAGGGATTTCATTCATAATAACTTATTTTAACTCCTTACTTTTTGTGTGTTCAATATGCACCATTCAAAGTCAAATCATCAATTTTCAACCCTTTCTGACTTCATTTGATATTTTTCATGCATTTAATGATTTATTTTGAGCTAAATGACCCTGAAATTGAAATGGAGTACAAATGAACTCTGAAAATGTTGAAACTTGACATGAAATCATAATTTTACCCACATAGCAACTTCAAAAGAGTTGAGAGGGTTACGGCAAAAACTGGATGCACTTCGTGTACAAACTGGACAATCTCTTTCGAAGTATGATGGTTTCTGACGAAAACTCATCTACTAGAAAGGGATTTCATTCTTAATAACTTTTTTATCTCCTTACTTTTTGTGTGTTCAATATGCACCATTAAAAGGCACATCATCAATTTCCAACCCTTTGAGACTTAATTTGATATTTTCATGCATTTAATGCTTTATTTTGAGCTAAATGACCCTGAAATTGAAATGGAGTACAAATGAACTCTAAAAAGGTTGAAACTTGCCATGATATCATAATTTCACCCACATAGAAACTTTTAAAGAGTTGAGAGGGTTACGGCAAGAATAGGATGAACTTCGTGTACAAACTAGACAATCTCTTTTGAAGTATGAAGGTTTCGGACGAAAACTCATGTATTACAAAGGGATTTCATTTTCAATAACTTATTTTAACTCCATACTTTTTGTGTGTTCAATATGAACCATTCAAACACACATCATGAATTTCAACCTTTTCTTACTTCATTTGATTTATTTTCATGCATTTAATGATTTATTTTGAGCGAAATGACCCTGAAATTGAAAAGCAGTACAAATGAACTCTAAAAAGGTTGAAACTTGGCATCACATCATAATTTCTCCCACATAGCAACTTCTAAAGAGTTGAGAGGGTTACGGAAAAAACTGGATGCAGTTCGTGTACGAACTAAACAATCTCTTTTGAAGTATGAGGGTTTCGGACAAAACTCATCTATTAGAAAGGGATTTCATTTTTAATAACTTATTTTAACTCCATACTTTTGGTTTGTTCAATATGCACTATTCAAAGGCACATCATCAATTTTCAACCCTTTCTGACTTCATTTGATTATATTCATGCATTTAATGATTTAATTTGAGCTAAATGACCCTGAAATTGAAATGGAGTACGAATGAACTCTCAAAAGGTTGAAACTTTACATGACGTCAGAATTTCACCCACATAGCAACTTCTAAAGAGTTGAGAGGGTTACGGCAAAAACTTGATGCACTTCGTGTACAAACTGGACAATCTCTTTCGAAGTATGATGGTTTCCAATGAAAACTCATCTCTTACAAAGGGATTTCATTAATAATAACTTATTTTAACTGCTTAGTTTTTGTGTGTTCAATATGCACCATTGAAAGTCACATCATAAATTTTCAACCCTTTCTGACTTCACTTGATATTTTTCATGCTTTTAATGACTTATTTTGAGCTGAATGACCCTGAAATTGAAATGGAGTACAAATGAACTCTGAAAAGATTGAAACTTGACATGACATCATAATTTCACCCACATAGCAACTTCTAAAGAGTTGAGAGGGTTACGGCAAAAACTGGATGCACTTCGTGTACAAACTGGACAATCTCTTTCGAAGTATGAGGGTTTTGGACGAAAAATCATGTATTACAACGAGATTTCATTTCCTAATAACTTATTTTAACTCCACAATTTTTGTGTGTTCAATATGCACCATTCAAAGGCACATCATCAATTTTCACCCCTTTTTGACTTAATTTGATATTTTTCATGCATTTAATGATTTATTTTGAGCTAAATGACCCTGAAATTGAAATGGAGTACAAATGAACTCTCAAAAGGTTGAAACTTGTCATGATATAATATTTTCACCCACATAGCCACTTCTAAAGAGTTGAGAGGGTTACGGCAAAAACTGGATGCACTTCGTGTACAAACTGGACAATCTCTTTCGAAGTATGATGGTTTCCGACGAAACTCATCTATTACAAAGGGATTTCATTCTTAATAACTTATTTTAACTCCCTACTTTTTGTGTGTTCAATATGCACCATTCAAAGTCACATCATCAATTTACAACCCTTTTTGACTTCATTTGATATTTTGCATGCATTTAATGATTTATTTTGAGCTAAATGACCCTGAATTTGAAATGGAGTACAAATGAACTCTGAAAATATTGAAACTTGACATGACATCATAATTTTACCCACATAGCAACTTCTAAAGAGTTGAGAGGGTTACGGGAAAAACTGGATGCACTTCGGGTACAAACTGGACAATCTCTTTCGAAGTATGATGGTTTCTGACGAAAACTCATCTACTACAAATGGATTTCATTCTTAATAACTTTTTTTAACTCCTTACTTTTTGTGTGTTCAATATGCACCATTAAAAGGCACATCATCAATTTCCAACCCTATGTGACTTAATTTGATATTTTCATGCATTTAATGCTTTATTTTGAGCTAAATGACCCTGAAATTGAAATGGAGTACAAATGAACTCTGAAAAGGTTGAAACTTGCCATGATATCATAATTTCACCCACATATAAACTTCTAAAGAGCTGAGAGGGTTACGGCAAGAATTGGATGAACTTCGTGTACAAACTAAACAATCTCTTTTGAAATATGAGGGTTTCGGACGAAAACTCATGTATTACAAAGGGATTTCATTTTTAATAACTTATTTTGACTCCATACTTTTTGTGTGTTCAATATGAACCATTCAAACACACATCATGAATTTCAACCCTTTCTCACTTCATTTGATTTATTTTCATGCATTTAATGATATATTTTGAGCTAAATGACCCTTAAATTGAAAAGCAGTACCAATAAACTCTGAAAAGGTTGTTGGCATCACATCATAATTTCTCCCACATAGCAACTTCTAAAGAGTTGAGAGGGTTACGGCAAAAACTGGATGCACTTCGTGTACAAACTAAACAATCTCTTTTGAAGTATGAGGGTTTCGGACAAAACTCATCTATTAGAAAGGTATTTCATTTTTAATAACTTATTTTAACTCCATACTTTTGGTGTGTTCAATATGCACTATTCAAAGGCACATCATCATTTTTCAACCCTTTCTGACTTCATTTGATATTTTTCATGCATTTAATGATTTAATTTGAGCTAAATGACCCTGAAATTGAAATGGAGTACGAATGAACTCTGAAATGGTTGAAACTTTACATGACGTCAGAATTTCACCCACATAGCTACTTCTAAAGAGTTGAGAGGGTTACGACAAAAACTGGGTGCACTTCGTGTACAAACTGGACAATCGCTTTTGAAGTATGACGGTTTCCAATGAAAATTCATCTATTACAAAGGGATTTCATTAATAATAACTTATTTTAACTGCTTAGTTTTTGTGTGTTCAATATGCACCATTGAAAGTCACATCATAAATTTTCAACCCTTTCTGACTTCACTTGATATTTTTCATGCTTTTAATTATTTATTTTGAGCTAAATGACCCTGAAATTGAAATGGAGTACAGATGAACTCTGAAAAGATTGAAACTTGACATGACATCATAATTTCACCCACATAGCAACTTCTAAAGAGTTGAGAGGGTTACGGCAAAACTGGATGCACTTCGTGTACAAACTGGACAATCTCTTTGGAAGTATGGGGGTTTTGGACGAAAACTCATGTATTACAACAAGATTTCATTTCCTAATAACTTATTTAACTCCAGAATTTCTGTGTGTTCAATATGCACCATTCAAAGGCACATCATCAATTTTCACGCCTTTTGACTTAATTTGATATTTTTCATGCATTTAATTATTTATTTTGAGCTAAATGACCTTGAAATTGAAATGGAGTACAAATGAACTCTCAAAAGGTTGAAACTTGTCATGATATAATATTTTCACCCACATAGCCACTTCTAAAGAGTTGAGAGGGTTACGGCAAAAACTGGATGCACTTCGTGTACAAACTGGACAATCTCTTTCGAAGTATGATGGTTTCCGACGAAACTCATCTATTACAAAGGGATTTCATTCTTAATAACTTATTTTAACTCCTTACTTTTTGTGTGTTCAATATGCACCATTCAAAGTCACATCATCAATTTACAACCCTTTTTGACTTCATTTGATATTTTGCATGCATTTAATGATTTATTTTGAGCGAAATGACCCTGAAGTTGAAAAGGAGTACAAATGAACTCAGATAAGGATGAAACTTGGCATGACATCATAATATCTCCCACATAGCAACTTCTAAAGACTTGAGAGGGTTACAACAAAAACTGGATGCACTTCGTGTACAACCTGGATAGTCTTTTTCGAAGTATGAGGGATTCGGACGAAAACTCATCTATTACAAAGGGATTTCATTTTTAATAACTTATTTGAACTCCATACTTTTTGTGTGTTCAATATGCAAAATTCAAAGGCACATCATCAATTTTCAACCCTTTCTGACTTCATTTGATATTTTTCATGCATTTAATGATTTATTTTGAGCTAAATGACCCTGAAATTGAAATGTAGTACGAATGAACTCTGAAAAGGTTGAAACTTAACATTAAATCATAATTTCACCCACATAGCAACTTCTAAAGAGTTGAGAGGGTTACGGAAAAAACTGGATGCACTTCGTGTACAAACTGGAAAATCTCTTTCGAAGTATTATGGTTTGCGACGAAAACTCATCTACTACAAAGGGATTTCATTCATATTAACTTATTTTAACTCCTTACTTTTTGTGTTTTCAATATGCACCATTCAAAGTCAAATCATCAATTTTCAACCCTTTGTGACTTCATTTGATATTTTTCACGCATTTAATGATTTATTTTGAGCTAAATGACCCTGAAATTGAAATGGAGTACAAATGAACTCTGAAAATATTGAAACTTGAAATGACATCATAATTTTACCCACATAGCAACTTCTAAAGAGTTGAGAGGGTTATGGCAAAAACTGGATGCACTTCGTGTACAAACTGGACAATCTCTTTCGAAGTATGATGGTTTCTGACGTAAACTCATCTACTACAAAGGGATTTCATTCTTAATAACTTTTTTTAACTCCTTACTTTTTGTGTGTTCAATATGCACCATTAAAAGGCACATCATCAATTTCCAACCCTTTGTGACTTAATTTGATATTTTCATGCATTTAATGCTTTATTTTGAGCTAAATGACCCTCAAATTAAAATGGAGTACAAATGAACTCTGAAAATGTTGAAACTTGCCATGATATCATAATTGCACCCACATAGAAACTTCTAAAGAGTTGAGAGGGTTACAGCAAGAATTGGATGAACTTCTTGTACAAACTAGACAATTTCTTTTGAAGTATGAGGGTTTCGGACGAAAACTCATGTATTACAAAGGGATTTCATTTTTAATAACTTATTTTAACTCCATACTTTTTGTGTGTTCAATATGAACCATTCAAACACACATCATGAATTTCAACCCTTTCTCACTTCATTTGATTTATTTTCATGCATTTAATGATTTATTTTGAGCTAAATGACCCTGAAATTGAAAAGCAGTACAAATGAACTCTGAAAAGGTTGAAATTGGCATGACATCATAATTTCTCCCACATAGCAACTTCTAAAGAGTTGAGAGGGTTACGGCAAAAACTGGATGCACTTCGTGTACAAACTAAACAATCTCTATCGAAGTATGAGGGTTTCGGACAAAACTCATGTATTACAAAGGGATTTCATTGTTAATAACTTACTTTAACTCCATACTTTTTGTGTGTTCAATATGAACCATTCAAAGGCAAATCATCAATTTTCAACCCTTTCTGACTTTATTTGATATTTTTCATGCATTTAATGATTTATTTTGAGATAAATGACCCTGAAATTGAAAAGCAGTACAAATTAACTCTGAAAAGGTTGAAATTGGCATGACATCATAATTTCTCCCACATAGCAACTTCTAAAGAGTTGAGAGGGTTACCGCAAAAACTGGATGCACTTCGTGTACAAACTAAACAGTCTCTATCGAAGTATGAGGGTTTCGGACAAAACTCATCTATTAGAAAGGGATTTCATTTTAACCCTTTCTGACTTCATTTGATATTTTTCATGCATTTAATGATTTATTTTAAGCTAAATGGCCCTGAAATTGAAATGGATTACGAATGAAGTCTGAAAAGGTTGAAACTTGTCATGACATCATAATTTCACCCACATAGCAACTTCTAAAGGGTTGAGAGGGTTACGACAAAAACTGGATGCACTTCGTGTACAAACTGGATAATCTGTTTTGAAGTATCATGGTTTCCGACGGAAACTCATCTATTACAAAGGGATTTCATTCTTAATAACTTGTTTTAACTCCATACTTTTGGTGTGTTCAATATGCACTATTCATATGCACATCATCAATTTTCAACCCTTTCTGACTTCATTTGATATTTTTCATGCATTTAATGATTTAATTTGAGCTAAATGACCCAGAAATTGTAATGGAGTACGAATGAACTCTGAAAAGGTTGACACTTGAGATGACGTCAGAATTTCACCCACATAGCAACTTCTAAAGAGTTGAGAGGATTACGGCAAAAACTGGATGCACTTCGTGTACAACTGGACAATCTCTTTCGAAGTATGATGGTTTCCAATGAAAACTCATCTATTACAAAGGGATTTCATTAATAATAACTTATTTTAACTGCTTACTTTTTGTGTGTTCAATATGCACCATTGAAAGTCACATCATAAATTTTCAACCCTTTCTGACTTCATTTGACATTTTTCATGCTTTTAATGATTTATTTTGAGCTAAATGACCCTGAAATTGAAAGGGAGTACAAATGAACTCTGAAAAGATTGAAACTTGACATGACATCATAATTTCACCCACATAGCAACTTCTAAAGAGTTGAGAGGGTCACGGCAAAAACTAGATGCACTTCGTGTACAAACTGGACAATCTCTTTCGAAGTATGAGGGTTTTGGACGAAAACTCATGTATTACAAAGAGATTTCATTTCCTAATAACTTATTTTAACTCCACAATTTTTGTGTGTTCAATATGCACCATTCAAAGGCACATCATCAATTTTCATCCCTTTTTGACTTAATTTGATATTTTTCATTCATTTAATGATTTATTTTGAGCTAAATGACCCTGAAATTGAAATGGAGTACAAATGAACTCTCAAAAGGTTTAAACTTGTCATGATATAATATTTTCACCCACATAGCCATTTCTAAAGAGTTGAGAGGGTTACGGCAAAAACTGGATGCACTTCGTGTACAAACTGGACAATCTCTTTCGAAGTATGATGGTTTCCGACGAAACTCATCTATTACAAAGGGATTTATTTCTTAATAACTTATTTTAACTCCTTATTTTTTGTGTGTTCAATATGCACCATTCAAAGTAACATCATCAATCACAAAAAGTATGGAGTTAAAATAAGTTATTAAAAATGAAATCCCTTTGTAGTAGATGAGTTTTCATCCGAAACAATCATACTTCGAAAGAGACTTTCTAGTTTGTACACGGAGTGCATCTAGTTTTTGCCGTAACCCTCCCAAGTCTTTATAAGTTGCTATGTGGGTGAAATTATGATGTCATGCCATGTTTCAATCTTTTCCGAGTTCATTTGTACTGCTTTTCTATTTCGGGGTCATTTAGCTGAAAATATATCATTAAATGCATGAAAAATATCAAATGACTTCAGAAAGGGTTGAAAATTGATGATGTGTCTTTTAATGGTGCATATTCAACACAAAAAAAGTATGAAGTTAAATAAAGTTATCAAAAATGAAATCCCTTTGTAATACATGAGTTTTCGTCCGAAACACTCATACTTCGAAAGAGACTGTCCAGTTTGTACACGAAGTGCATCCAGTTTTTGCCGTAACCGTCTCAACTCTTAGAAGTTGCTAGTTGGGTGAAATTATGATGTCATGCCAAGTTTCAACCTTTTCAGAGTTCATTTGTACTGCTTTTCAATTTCATGGTCATTTAGCTCAAAATAAATCATTAAATGCATGAAAATATCAAATGAAGTTAGAAAGGGTTGAAAATTGATGATGTGCCTTTCAATGGTGCGTATTGAACACACAAAAAGTATGGAGTTATAATAAGTTATTAAGAATGAAATCCCTTTGCAATAGATGAGTTTTCGTCGGAAACCATCATACTTCGAAAGAGATTGTCCAGTTTGTACACCAAATGCATCCAGTTTTTACCGTAACCCTCTCAAATCATTAGATGTTTCTATGTGGGTGAAATTATGATGTCATGTCAAGTTTCAACCTTTTCAGAGTTCATTTGTACTTCATATCAATTTCAGGGGCATTTAGCTCAAAATAAATCATTAATTGCATGAAAAATATCAAATGAAGTCAGAAAGGGTCAAAAATTGATGATGTGCCTCTGAATGGTGCATATTGAACACACAAAAAGTAAGGAGTTAAAATAAGTTATTAAGAATGAAATCCCTTTGTAATAGATGAGTTTTCATCGGAAACCATTATACTTCGAAACAGATTGTCCAGTTTGTACACGAAGTGCATCCAGTTTTTGCCGTAACCCTCTCAACTCTTTAGAAGTTGCTATGTGGGTTAAATTATGATGTAATGAAAAGTTTCAACCTTTTCAGAGTTCATTCGTACTCCATTTCAATTTCAGGGTCATTTAGTTCAAAATAAATCATTAAATGCATGAAAAATAACAAATGAAGTCAGAAAGGGTTGAAAATTGATGATGTGCCTTTGAATGGTGCATATTCAACACACAAAAAGTATGGAGTTAAAATAAGTTATTAAAAATGAAATCCCTTTGTAGTAGATGAGTTTTCGTCCGAAACCATCATACTTCGAAAGAGACTGTCTAGTTTGTACAAAGAGTGCATCTAGTTTTTGCCGTAACCCTCTCAAGTCTTTAGAAGTTACTATGTGGGTGAAATTATGATGTCATGCCATGTTTGAATCTTTTCTGAGTTCATTTGTACTGCTTTTCAATTTCGGGGTCATTTAGCTGAAAATATATCATTAAATGCATGAAAAATATCAAATGACATCAGAAAGGGTTGAAAATTGATGATGTGCCTTTTAATGGTGCATATTCAACACACAAAAAGTATGAAGTTAAATTAAGTTATCAAAAATGAAATCCCTTTGTAATACATGAGTTTTCGTCCGAAACGCTCATACTTCGAAAGAGACTGTCCAGTTTGTACACGAAGTGCATCCAGTTTTTGCCGTAACCATCTCAACTCTTAGAAGTTGCTAGATGGGTGAAATTATGATGTCATGCCAAGTTTCAACCTTTTAAGAGTTCATTTGTACTGCTTTTCAATTTCAGTGTCATTTAGCTCAAAATAAATCATTAAATGCATGAAAAATATCAAATGAAGTTAGAAAGGGTTGAAAATTTACGATGTGCCTTTCAATGGTGCGTATTGAACACACAAAAAGTATGGAGTTATAATAAGTTATTAAGAATGAAATCCCTTTGTAATAGATGAGTTTTCGTGGGAAACCATCATACTTCGAAAGAGATTGTCCAGTTTGTACACGAAGTTCATCCAGTTTTTGCCATAACCCTCTCAAATCATTAGAAGTTTCTATGTGGGTGAAATTATGATGTCATGTCAAGTTTTAACCTTTTCAGAGTTCATTTGCACTTCATCTCAATTTCAGGGTCATTTAGCTCAAGATAAATCATTAAATGCATGAAAAATATCAAATGAAGTCAGAAAGGGTCAAAAATTGATGATGTGCCTCTGAATGGTGCATATTGAACACACAAAAAGTAAGGAGTTAAAATAAGTTATTAAGAATGAAATCCCTTTGTAATAGATGAGTTTTCATCGGAAACCATCATACTTCGAAACAGATTGTCCAGTTTGTACACGAAGTGCATCCAGTTTTTGCCGTAACCCTCTCAACTCTTTAGAAATTGCTATGTGGGTTAAATTATGATGTAATGACAAGTTTCAACCTTTTCAGAGTTCATTCGTACTCCATTTCAATTTCAGGGTCATTTAGTTCAAAATAAATCATTAAATGCATGAAAAATACCAAATGAAGTCAGAAAGGGTTGAAAATTGATGATGTGCCTTTGAATGGTGCATATTCAACACACAAAAAGTATGGAGTTAAAGTAAGTTATTAAAAATGAAATCCCTTTGTAGTAGATGAGTTTTCGTCCGAAACCATCATACTTCGAAAGAGACTGTCTAGTTTGTACAAAGAGTGCATCTAGTTTTTGCCGTCACCCTCTCAAGTCTTTAGAAGTTACTATGTGGGTAAAATTATGATGTCATGCCATGTTTGAATCTTTTCCGAGTTCATTTGTACTGCTTTTCAATTTCGGGGTCATTTAGCTGAAAATATATCATTAAATGCATGAAAAATATCAAATGACATCAGAAAGGGTTGAAAATTGATGATGTGCCTTTTAATGGTGCATATTCAACACACAAAAAGTATGAAGTTAAATTAAGTTATCAAAAATGAAATCCCTTTGTAATACATGAGTTTTCGTCCGAAACGCTCATACTTCGAAAGAGACTGTCCAGTTTGTACACGAAGTGCATCCAGTTTTTTCCGTAACCATCTCAACTCTTAGAAGTTGCTAGATGGGTGAAATTATGATGTCATGCCAAGTTTCAACCTTTTAAGAGTTCATTTGTACTGCTTTTCAATTTCAGGGTCATTTAGCTCAAAATAAATCATTAAATGCATGAAAAATATCAAATGAAGTTAGAAAGGGTTGAAAATTTACGATGTGCCTTTCAATGGTGCGTATTGAACACACAAAAAGTATGGAGTTATAATAAGTTATTAAGAATGAAATCCCTTTGTAATAGATGAGTTTTCGTGGGAAACCATCATACTTCGAAAGAGATTGTCCAGTTTGTACACGAAGTGCATCCAGTTTTTGCCGTAACCCTCTCAAATCATTAGAAGTTTCTATGTGGGTGAAATTATGATGTCATGTCAAGTTTTAACCTTTTCAGAGTTCATTTGCACTTCATCTCAATTTCAGGGTCATTTAGCTCAAAATAAATCATTAAATGCATGAAAAATATCAAATGAAGTCAGAAAGGGTCGAAAATTGATGATGTGCCTCTCAATGGTGCATATTGAACACACAAAAAGTAAGGAGTTAAAATAAGTGATTAAGAAGGAAATCCCTTTGTAATAGATGAGTTTTCCTTCGAAACCCTCATACTTCAAAAGAGATTGTCCAGTTTGTAGACGAAGTGCATCTAGTTTTTGCCGTAACCCTCTCAAGTCTTTAGAAGTTTCTATGTGGGTGAAATTATGATGTCATGCCATGTTTCAATCTTTTCCGAGTTCATTTGTATTGATTTTCAATTTCGGGGTCATTTAGCTCAAATATATCATTAAATGCATGAAAAATATCAAATGACGTCAGAAAGGGTTGAAAATTGATGATGTGCCTTTGAATGGTGCATATTCAACACACAAAAAGTATGGAGTTAAATTAAGTTATCAAAAATGAAATCTCTTTGTAATACATGAGTTTTCGTCCGAAACCCTCATACTTCGAAAGAGACTGTCCAGTTTGTACACGAAGTGCATCCAGTTTTTGCCGTAACCGTCTCAACTCTTAGAAGTTGCTATGTGGGTGAAATTATGACGTCATGCCAAGTTTCAAACTTTTCAGAGTTCATTTGTACTGCTTTTCAATTTCAGGGTGATTTAGCTCAAAATAAATCATTAAATGCATGAAGAATATCAAATGAAGTTAGAAAGGGTTGAAAATTGATGATGTGCCTTTCAATGGTGCGTATTGAACACACAAAAAGTATGGAGTTATAATAAGTTATTAAGAATGAAATACCTTTGTAATAGATGAGTTTTCGTCGGAAACCATCATACTTCGAAAGAGATTGTCCAGTTTGTACACCAAATGCATCCAGTTTTTACCGTAACCCTCTCAAATCATTAGAGGTTTCTATGTGGGTGAAATTATGATGTCATGTCAAGTTTCAACCTTTTCAGAGTTCATTTGTACTTCATATCAATTTCAGGGTCATTTAGCTCAAAATAAATCATTAATTGCATGAAAAATATCAAATGAAGTCAGAAAGGGTCGAAAATTGATGATGTGCCTCTGAATGGTCCATATTGAACACACAAAAAGTAAGGAGTTAAAATAAGTTATTAAGAATGAAATCCCTTTGTAATAGATGAGTTTTCGTCGGAAACCATCATACTTCGAAAGAGATTGTCCAGTTTGTACACGAAGTGCATCCAGTTTTTGCCGTAACCCTCTCAACTCTTTAGAAGTTGCTATGTGGGTTAAATTATGCTGTAATGACAAGTTTCAACCTTTTCAGTGTTCATCCGTACTCCATTCCAATTTCAGGGTCATTTAGTTCAAAATAAATCATTAAATGCATGAAAAATATCAAATGAAGTCAGAAAGGGTTGAAAATTGATGATGTGCCTTTGAATGGTGCATATTGAACACACAAAAAGTATGGAGTTAAAATAAGTTATTAAAAATGAAATCTCTGTGTAATAGATGAGTTTTCGTCCGGAACCATCATACTTCGAAAGAGACTGTCCAGTTTGTACACGGAGTGCATCCAGTTTTTGCCGTAACCCTCTCAACTCTTTTGAAGTTGCTATGTTGGTGAAATTCTGATGTCATACCAAGTTTCAACGTTTTCAAAGTTCATTTGTACTGCCTTTCAATTTCAGGGTTATTTAGCTACAAAATAAATAATTAAATGCATGAAAAATATCAAATGAAGTCAGGAAGGGATGAAAATTGATGATGTGCCTTTGAATGGTGCATATTGAACACAAAAATGTATGGAGTTAATATAAGTTATTAAAAATGAAATCCCTTTGTAATAGATGACTTTTCGTTCGAAACCCTCATACTTCAAAAGAGATTGTCCAGTTTGTAGACGAAGTGCATCCAGTTTTTTCCGTAACCCTCTCATGTCTTTAGAAGTTGCTATGTGGGTGAAATTATGATGTCATGCCATGTTTCATTCTTTTCCGAGTTCATTTGTACTGCTTTTCAATTTCGGGGTCATTTAGCTTAAAATATATCATTAAATACATGAAAAATATCAAATGACGTCAAAAAGGGTTGAAAATTGATGATGTGCCTTTTAATAGTGCATATTCAACACACAAAAAGTATGGAGTTAAATTAAGTTATCAAAAATGAAATCCCTTTGTAATACATGAGTTTTCGTCCGAAACACTCATCCTTCGAAAGAGATTGTCTAGTTTGTACATGTAGTGCATCTAATTTTTTCCGTAACCCTCTCAACTCTTCAGAAGTTGCTACGTGGGTGAAATTATGATATCATGCCAAGTTTCAACCTTTTCAGAGTTCATTTGTACTCCATTCCAATTTCAGGGTCATTTAGCTCAAAATAAATCATTAAATGCATGAAAAATATCAAATAAAGTCACAAAGGGTTGAAAATTGATTATGTGCCTTGGAATGGTGCATATTTAACACACAACAAGTAAGGAGTTAAAATAAGTTATTAAGAATGAAATCCCTTTGTAACAGATGAGTTTTCGTCGGTAACCATCATACTTCGAAAGAGATTGTCCAGTTTGTACACGAAGTGCATCCAGTTTTTGCCGTAACACTCTCAAGTCTTTAGAAGTTGCTATGTGGGTGAAATTATGATGTCATGTCAAGTTTCAACCTTTTCAGAGTTTATTTGTACTCCATTTCAATTTCAGGGTCATTTAGCTCAAAATAAATCATTAAATGCATGAAAATATCAAATGAAGTCAGAAAGGATTGAAAAATGATGATGTGCCTTTGAATGGTGCACATTGAACACACAAAAAGTATGGAGTTAAAATAAGTTGTTAAAAATGAAATCCCTTTGTAATAGATGAGTTTTCGTCCGAAACCCTCATACTTCGAAAGAGACTGTCTAGTTTGTACACGAAGTGCATCCAGTTTTTGCCGTAACGCTCTCAACTCCAAGAAGTTGCTATGAGGGTGAAATTATTATGTCATGCCAAGTTTCAACCTTTTCAGAGTTCATTTGTACTGCTTTTCAATTTCGGGGTCATTTAGCTCAAAATAAATCATTAAATGCATGAAAAATATCAAATGAAGTCAGAAAGGGTTGAAAATTGATGATGTGCCTTTCAATGGAGCATATTGAACAAACAAAAAGTATGGAGTTAAAATAAGTTATTAAGAATGAAATCCCTTTGTAATAGATGAGTTTTCGTCCGAAACAATCATACTTCGAAAGAGATTGTCCAGTTTGTACACGAAGTGCATCCAGTTTTTGCCATAACCCTCTCAACTCTTTAGAAGTTGCTATGTGGGTGAAATTATGATGGCATGCCAAGTTTCAACCTTTTTATTGTTCATTTGTACTACTTTTCAATTTCAGGGTCATTTAGATCAAAAAAATCATTCAATGCATGAAAAATATCAGATGAAGTCAGAAAGGGTTGAAAATTGATTATGTGCCTTTGAATGGTGCATATTGAACACAAAAAAGTATGGAGTTAAAATAAGTTATTAAAAATGAAATCCCTTTGTAATAGATGGGTTTTCCTCCGAAACCCACATAGTTCGAAAGAGATTGTCCAATTTGTAGACGAAGTGCCGTAACCCACTCATGTCTTTAGAAGTTGCTATGTGGGTGAAATTATGATTTCATGCCACGTTTCAATCTTTTCCAAGTTCATTTGTACTACTTTTCAATTTCAAGGTCTTTTAACTCAAAATAAATCATTCAATGCATGAAAAATATCAAATGACTTCAGAAAGGGTTGAAAATTAATGATGTGCCTTTGAATGGTGCATATTGAACACACAAAAAGTATGGAGTTAAAATAAGTTATTAAGAATTAAATCCCTTTGTAATAGATGAGTTTTCCTCCGAAACCCTCATACTTCAAAAGAGATTGTCCAGCTTGTAGACGAAGTGCATCCAGTTTTTGCCGTAACCCTCTCAAGTCTTTAGAAGTTGCTATGTGGATGAAATTATGATGTCATGCCATGTTTCAATCTTTTCTGAGTTCATTTCTACTGCTTTTCAATTTCGGGGTCATTTAGCTGAAAATATATCATTAAATGCATGAAAAATATCAAATGACGTCAAAAAAGGTTGAAAATTGATGATGTGCCTTTGAATGGTTCATATTCAACACACAAAAAGTATGGAGTTAAAATAAGTTATTAAAAATGACATCTCTTTGTAATAGATGAGTTTTCGTCCGAAACCATCATACTTCGAAAGAGACTGTCCAGTTTGTACATGGAGTGCATCCAGTTTTTGCCGTAACCCTCTCAACTCTGTAGAAGTTGCTATGTGGGTGAAATTATGATGTCATGCCATGTTTCAATCTTTTCCGAGTTCATTTGTACTGCTTTTCAATTTCGGGGTCATTTAGTTCAAAATATATCATTAAATGCATGGAAAATATGAAATGATGTCAGAAAGGGTTGAATATTGATTATGTGCCTTTGAATGACGCATATTCAACACACAAAAAGTATGGAGTTAAATTAAGTTATTAAAATTGAAATCCCTTTGTAATACATGAGTTTTCGTCCGAAACCCTCATACTTCGAAAGAGACTGTCCAGTTTGTACACGAAGTGCATCCAATTTTTGCCGTAACCGTCTCAACTCTTAGAAGTTGCTATGTGGGTGAAATTATGACGTCATGCCAAGGTTCAAACTTTTCAGAGATCATTTGTACAGCTTTTCAATTTCAGGGTCATTTAGCTCAAAATAAATCATTAAATGCATGAAGAATATCAAATGAAGTTAGAAAGGGTTGAAAATTTATGATGTGCCTTTCAATGGTGCGTATTGAACACAAAAAAAGTATGGAGTTATAATAAGTTATTAAGAATGAAATCCCTTTGTAATGGATGAGTTTTCGTCGGAAACCTTCACACTTCGAAAGAGATTGTCCAGTTTGTACACCAAATGCATCCAGTTTTTACCGTAGCCCTCTCAAATCATTAGAAGTTTCTATGTGGGTGAAATTATGATGTCATGTCAAGTTTCAACCTTTTCAGAGTTCATTTGTACTTCATTTCAATTTCAGGGTCATTTAGCTCAAAATAAATCATTAATTGCATGAAAATTATCAAATGAAGTCAGAAAGGGTCGAAAATTGATGATGTGCCTCTGAATGGTGCATATTGAACACACAAAAAGTAAGGAGTTAAAATAAGTTATTAAGAATGAAATCCCTTTGTAATAGATGAGTTTTCGTCGGAAACCATCATACTTCGAAAGAGATTGTCCAGTTTGTACACGAAGTGCATCCAGTTTTTGCCGTAACCCTCTCAACTCTTTAGAAGTTGCTATGTGGGTGAAATTATGATGTAATGACGAGTTTCAACCTTTTCTGAGTTCATTCGTACTCCATTTCAATTTCAGGGTCATTTAGTTCAAAATAAATCATTAAATGCATGAAAAATATCAAATGAAGTCAGAAAGGGTTGAAAATTGATGATGTGCCTTTAAATGGTGCATATTGAACACACAAAAAGCATGGAGTTAAAATAAGTTATTAAAAATGAAATCTCTTTGTAATAGATGAGTTTTCGTCCGAAACCATCATACTTCGAAAGAGACTGTCCAGTTTGTACACGTAGTGCATCCAGTTTTTGCCGTAACCCTCTCAACTCTTTAGAAGTTGCTATGTTGGTGAAATTCTGATGTCATACCAAGTTTCAACCTTTTCAAAGTTCATTTGTACTGCCTTTCAATTTCAGGGTTATTTAGCTCAAAATAAATCATTAAATGCATGAAAAATATCAAATGAAGTCAAAAAGGGATAAAAATTTATGATGTGCCTTTGAATGGTGCATATTGAACACAAAAAGGTACGGAGTTGAAATAAGTTATTAAAAATGAAATCCCTTTGTAATAGATGAGTTTTCCTTCGAAACCCTCATACTTCAAAAGAGATTGTCCAGTTTGTAGACGAAGTGCATCCAGTTTTTGCCGTAACCCTCTCAAGTCTTTAGAAGTTGCTATGTGGGTGAAATTATGATGTCATGCCATGTTTCAATCTTTTCTGAGTTCATTTGTACTGCTTTTCAATTTCGGGGTCATTTAGCTCAAAATATATCATTAAATGCATGAAAAATATCAAATGACGTCAGAAAGGGTTGAAAATTGATGATGTGCCGTTGAATGGTGCATATTCAACACACAAAAAGTATGGAGTTAAATTAAGTTATTAAAAATGAAATCACCTTGTAATTCATGAGTTTTCGTCCGAAACCCTCATACTTCAAAAGAGATTGTCTAGTTTGTACATGAAGTGCATCTAATTTTTTCCGTAACCCTCTCAACTCTTTAGAAGTTGCTAGATGGGTGAAATTATCATATCATGCCAAGTTTCAACCTTTTCAGAGTTCATTTGTGCTGCATTTCAATTTCAGGGTCATTTAGCTCAAAATAAATCATTAAATGCATGAAAAATATCAAATGAAGTCACAAAGGGTTGAAAATTGATGATGTGCCTTGGAATGGTGCACATTTAACACACAACAAGTAAGGAGTTAAAATAAGTTATTAAGAATGAAATCCCTTTGTAATAGATGAGTTTTCATCGATAACCATCATACTTCGAAAGAGATTGTCCAGTTTGTACACGAAGTGCATCCAGTTTTGGCCGTAACCCTCTCAAGTCTTTAGAAGTTGTTATGTGGGTGAAATTATGATGTCATGTCAAGTTTCAACCTTTTCAGAGTTTATTAGTACTCGATTTCAATTTCAGGGTCATTTAGCTCAAAATAAATCATTAAATGCATGAAAATATCAAATGAAGTCAGTAAGGGATGAAAATTGATGATGTGCCTTTGAATGGTGCATATTGAACACACAAAAATTATGGAGTTAAAATAAGTTATTAAAAATTAAATCCCTTTGTAATAGATGAGTTTTCGTTCGAAACCCTCATACTTCGAAAGAGACTTTCCAGTTTGTACACAAAGTGCATCCAGTTTTTGACGTAACCCTCTCAACTCTAAGATGTTGCTATGTGGGTGAAATTATGATGTCATGCCAAGTTTCAACCTTTTCAGAGTTCATTTGTACTGCTTTTCAATTTCGGGGTCATTTAGCTCAAAATAAATCATTAAATGCATGAAAAATATCAAATGAAGTTAGAAAGGGTTGAAAATTGATGATGTGCCTTTCAATGGAGCATATTGAGCAAACAAAAAGTATGGAGTTAAAATAAGTTATTAAGAATGAAATCCCTTTGTAATAAATGAGTTTTTGTCCGAAACCATCATACTTCGAAAGAGATTGTCCAGTTTGTACACGAAGTGCATCCAGTTTTTGCCATAACCCTGTCAACTCTTTAGAAGTTGCTATGTGGGTGAAATTATGATGTCATGCCAAGTTTCAACCTTTTTAGACTTCATTTGTACTGCTTTTCAATTTTCGGGTCATTTAGATCAAAAAAATCATTCAATGCATGAAAAATATCAAATGAAGTCAGAAAGGGTTGAAAATTGATTATGTGCCTTTGAATGGTGCATATTGAACACAAAAAAGTATGGAGTTAAAATAAGTTATTCAAAATGAAATCCGTTCGTAATAGATGGGTTTTCCTCCGAAACCCACATAGTTCGAAAGAGATTGTCCAATTTGTAGACGAAGTGCCGTAACCCACTCATGTCTTTAGAAGTTGCTATGTGGGTGAAATTATGATGTCATGCCACGTTTCAAGCTTTTCCAGGTTCATTTGTACTACTTTTCAATTTCAAGGTCATTTAACTCAAAATAAATCATTCAATGCATGAAAAATATCAAATGAAGTCAGAAAGGGTTGAAAATTAATGATGTGCCTTTGAATGGTGCATATTGAACACACAAAAAGTATCGAGTTAAAATAAGTTGTTAAGAATTAAATCCCTTTGTAATAGATGAGTTTTCCTTCGAAACCCTCATACTTCAAAAGAGATTGTCCAGCTTGTAGACGAAGTGCATCCAATTTTTGCCGTAACCCTCTCAAGTCTTTAGAAGTTTCTATGTGGGTGAAATAATGATGTCATGCCATGTTTCAATCTTTTCCGAGTTCATTTATACTGCTTTGCAATTTCGGGGTCATTTGCTGAAAATATATCGCTAAATGCATGAAAAATATCAAATGACGTCAGAAAGGGTTAAGAATTGTTGATGTGCCATTTAATGGTGCATATTCAACACACAAAAAGTATGTAGTCAAATTAAGTTATCAAAAATGAAATCCCTTTGTAATACATGAGTTTTCGTCCGAAACACTCATACTTCGAAAGAGACTGTCCAGTTTGTACACAAAGTGCATCCAGTTTTTGCCGTAACCCTCTCAAATCATTACAGTTGCTATGTGGGTGAAATTATGATGTCATGTCAAGTTTTAACCTTACAGAGTTCATTTGTACTTCATTTCAATTTCAGGGGCATTTAGCTCAAAATAAATCATTGAATGCATGAAAAATATCAAGTGAAGTCAGAAAGGGTCGAAAATTAATGATGTGCCTCTGAATGGTGCATATTGAACAAACGAAAAGTAAGGAGTTAAAATAAGTGATTAAGAAGGAAATCCCTTTGTAATAGATGAGTTTTCCTCGGAAACCATCACACTTTGAAAGAGATTATCCAGTTTGTACACAAAGTGCATCCAGTTTTTGCCGTAACCCTCTCAACTCTTTAGAAGTTTCTATGTGGGTGAAATTGTGATGTCTTTACAAGTTTCAACCTTTTTAGAGTTCATTCGTACTCCATTTCAATTTCAGGGTCATTTAGTTGAAAATAAATCAATAAATGCATGAAAAATATCAAATGAAGTCAGACAGGGTTGAAAATTGATGATGTGCCTTTTAATGGTGCATATTCAACACACAAAAAGTATGGAGTTAAAATAAGTTATTAAAAATGAAATCCCTTTGTAATAGATGAGTTTTCATCCGAAACCATCATACTTCGAAAGAGACTGTCTAGTTTGTACACGAAGTGCATCTAGTTTTTGCCGTAACCCTCTCAACTCTTTGGAAGTTGCTATGTGGGTGAAATTATGATGTCATGCCAAGTTTCAACCTTTTTAGAGTTCATTTGTACTGCTTTTCAATTTCAGGGTCGTTTAGATCAAAAAAAATCATTCAATGCATGAAAAATATCAAATGAAGTCAGAAAGGGTTGAAAATTGAAGATGTGCCCTTCAATGGAGCATATTGAACAAACAAAAAGTATGGAGTTAAAATAAGTTATTCAGAATGAAATCCCTTTGTAATAGATGAGTTTTCGTCCGAAACCATCATACTTCAAAAGAGATTGTCCAGTTTGTACACGAAGTGCATCCAGTTTTTGCCATCACCCTTTCAGCTCTATAGAAGTTGCTATGTGGGTGAAATTATGATGTCATGTCAAGTTTCAATCTTTTCAGAGTTTATTTGTACTGCATTTCAATTTCAGGGTCATTTAGCTCAAAATAAATCATTAAATGCATGAAAATATGAAATGAAGTCAGAAATGGTTGAAAATTGATGATGTGCCTTTGAATGGTGCATATTGAACACACAAAAAGTATGGAGTTAAAATAAGTTATTAAAAATGAAATCCCTTTGTAATAGATGAGTTTTCGTCCGAAACCCTCATACTTCAAAAGAGATTGTCCAGCTTGTACACGAAGTGCATCCAGTTTTTGCCATCACCCTTTCAACTCTTTACAAGTTGCTATGTGGGTGAAATTATGACGTCATGTCAAGTTTGAACCTTTTCAGAGTTTATTTGTTCTCCATTTCACTTTCAGGGTCATTTAGCTCAAAATAAATCATTAAGTGCGTGAAAATGTCCAATGAAGTCAGAAATGGTTGAAAATTGATGATGTGCCTTTGAATGGTGCATATTGAACACACAAAAAGTATGGACTTAAAATAAGTTATTAAAAATGAAATCCCTTTGTAGTAGATGAGTTTTCGTCTGAAACCCTCATACTTCGAAAGAGACTGTCCAGTTTGTACACGAAGTGCATCCAGTTTTTGCCGTAACCCTCTCAACTCTAAGAAGTTGCTATGTGGGTGAAATTATGATGTCATGCCAAGTTTCAACCTTTTCGGAGTTCATTTGTACTGCTTTTCAATTTTGGGGTCATTTAGCTCAAAATAAATCATTAAATGCATGAAAAATATCAAATGAAGTTAGAAAAGGTTGAAAATTGATGATGTGCCTTTCAATGGAGCATATTGAACAAACAAAAAGTATGGAGTTAAAATAAGTTATTAAGAATGAAATGCCTTTGTAATAGATGAGTTTTCGTCCGAAACCATCATACTTCGAAAGAGATTGTCCAGTTTGTACACGAAGTGCATCCAGTTTTTGCCATCACCCTTTCAACTCTTTAGAAGTTGCTATGTGGGTGAAATTATGATGTCATGTCAAGTTTCAACCTTTTCAGAGTTTATTTGTACTCCATTTCAATTTCAGGGTCATTTAGCTCAAAATAAATCATTAAATGCATGAGAATATCAAATGACGTCAAAAATGGTGTAAAATTGATGATGTGCCTTTGAATGGTGCATATTGAACAAACAAAAAGTATGGAGTTAAAATAAGTTATTAAGAATGAAATCTCTTTGTAATAGATGAGTTTTCGTCCGAAACCCTCATACTTCGAAAGAGACTGTCCAGTTTGTACACGAAGTGCATCCAGTTTTTGCCGTAACCCTCTCAACTCTAAGAAGTTGCTATGTGGGTAAAATTATGATGTCATGCCAAGTTTCAACCTTTTCAGAGTTCATTTGTACTCCATTTCAATTTGAGGGTCATTTAGCTCAAAATAAATCATTAAATGCATGAAAAATATCAAATGAAGTCAGAAAGGGTTGAAAATTTATGATGTGCCTTTCATTGGAGCAGATTGAACAAACAAAAAGTATGGAGTTAAAATAAGTTATTAAGAATGAAATCCCTTTGTAATAGATGAGTTTTCGTCCGAAACCCTCATACTTTGAAAGAGACTGTCCAGTTTGTACGCGAAGTGCATCCAGTTTTTGCCGTAACCCTCTCAACTCTTTAGAAGTTGCTATGTTGGTGAAATTCTGATGTCATGCCAAGTTTTAACCTTTTTAGAGTTCATTTGTACTGGTTTTCAATTTCGGGGTCATTTAGCTCAAAATAAATCATTAAATGCATGAAAAATATCAAATGAAGTCAGAAAGGGTTGAAAATTGATGATGTGCCTTTCAATGGAGCATATTGAACAAACAAAAAGTATGGAGTTAAAATAAGTTATTAAGAATGAAATGCCTTTGTAATAGATGAGTTTTCGTCTGAAACCATCATACTTAGAAAGAGATTGTCCAGTTTGTACACGAAGTGCATCCAGTTTTTGCCATCACCCTCTCAACTCTTTAGAAGTTGCTATGTGGGTGAAATTATGATGTCATGTCAAGTTTCAACATTTTCAGAGTTTATTTGTACTCCATTTCAATTTCAGGGTCATTTAGCTCAAAATAAATCATTAAATGCATGAAAATATCAAATGAAGCCAGAAATGGTTGAAAATTGATGATGTGCCTTTGAATGGTGCATATTGAACACACAAAAAGCATGGAGTTAAAATAAGTTATTAAAAATGAAATTCCTTTGTAATAGATGAGTTTTCGTCTGAAACCCTCATACTTCGAAAGAGACTATCCAGTTTGTACACGAAGTGCATCCAGTTTTTTCCGTAACCCTCTCAACTCTAAGAAGTTGCTATGTGGGTGAAATTATGATGTCATGCCAAGTTTCAACCTTTTCAGAGTTCATTTGTACTGCTTTTCAATTTCGGGGTCATTTAGCTCAAAATAAATCATTAAATGCATGAAAAATATCAAATGAAGTGAGAAAGGGTTGAAAATTGATGATGTGCCTTTCAATGGAGCATATTGAACAAACAAAACGTATGGAGTTAAAATAAGTTATTAAGAGTGAAATGCCTTTGTAATAGATGAGTTTTCGTCCGAAACCATCATACTTCGAAAGAGATTGTCCAGTTTGTACACGAAGTGCATCCAGTTTTTGCCATCACCCTTTCAACTCTTTAGAAGTTGCTATGTGGGTGAAATTATGATGTCATGTCAAGTTTCAACCTTTTCAGAGTTTATTTGTACTCCATTTCAATTTCAGGGTCATTTAGCTCAAAATAAATCATTAAATGCATGAAAATATCAAATGAAGTCAGAAATGGTTGAAAATTGATGATGTGCGTTTGAATGGTGCATATTGAACACACAAAAAGTATGGAGTTTAAATAAGTTATTAAAAATGAAATCCCTTTGTAATAGATGAGTTTTCGTCCGAAACCCTCATACTTCGAAAGAGACTGTCCAGTTTGTACACGAAGTGCATCCAGTTTTTGCCGTAACCCTCTCAACTCTAAGAAGTTGCTATGTGGATGAAATTATGATGTCATGCCAAGTTTCAACCTTTTCAGAGTTCATTTGTACTGCTTCTCAATTTCGGCGTCATTTAGCTCAAAATAAATCATTAAGTGCATGAAAATATCCAATGAAGTCAGAAATGGTTAAAAATTGATGATGTGCCTTTGAATGGTGCATATTGAACACACAAAAAATATGGAGTTAAAATAAGTTATTAAAAATGAAATCCCTTCGTAATAGATGAGTTTTCGTCTGAAACCCTCATACTTCGAAAGAGACTGTCCAGTTTGTACACGAAGTCCATCCAGTTTTTGCCGTAACCCTCTCAACTCTAAGAAGTTGCTATGTGGGTGAAATTATGATGTCATGCCAAGTTTCAACCTTTTCGGAGTTCATTTGTACTGCTTTTCAATTTCGGGGTCATTTAGCTCAAAATAAATCATTAAATGCATGAAAAATATCAAATGAAGTCAGAAAAGGTTGAAAATTGATGATGTGCCTTTCAATGGAGCATATTGAACACACAAAAAGTATGGAGTTAAAATAAGTTATTAAGAATGAAATGCCATTGTAATAGATGAGTTTTCGTCCGAAACCATCATACTTCGAAAGAGATTGTCCAGTTTGTACACGAAGTGCATCCAGTTTTTGCCATCACCCTTTCAACTCGTTAGAAGTTGCTATGTGGGTGAAATTATGATGTCATGTCAAGTTTCAACCTTTTCAGAGTTTATTTGTACTCCATTTCAATTTCAGGGTCATTTAGCTCAAAATAAATCATTAAATGCATGAGAATATCAAATGAAGTCAAAAATGGTGTAAAATTGATGATGTGCCTTTGAATGGTGCATATTGAACAAACAAAAAGTATGGAGTTAAAATAAGTTATTAAGAATGAAATCTCTTTGTAATAGATGAATTTTCGTCCGAAACCCTCATACTTCGAAACAGGTTGTCCAGTTTGTACACGAAGTGCATCCAGTTTTTGCCGTAACCCTCTCAACTCTAAGAAGTTGCTATGTGGGTAAAATTATGATGTCATGCCAAGTTTCAACCTTTTCAGAGTTCATTTGTACTCCATTTCAATTTCAGGGTCATTTAGCTCAAAATAAATCATTAAATGCATGAAAAATGTCAAATGAAGTCAGAAAGGGTTGAAAATTTATGATGTGCCTTTCATTGGAGCAGATTGAACAAACAAAAAGTATGGAGTTAAAATAAGTTATTAAGAATGAAATCCCTTTCTAATAGATGAGTTTTCGTCCGAAACCATCATACTTCGAAAGAGATTGTCCAGTTTGTACACGAAGTGCATCCAGTTTTTGCCATCACCCTTTCAGCTCTTTAGAAGTTGCTATGTGGGTGAAATTATGATGTCATGTCAAGTTTCACTCTTTTCAGAGTTTATTTGTACTCCATTTCAATTTCACGGTCATTTAGCTCAAAATAAATCATTAAATGCATGAAAATATCAAATGAAGTCAGAAATGGTTGAAAAGTGATGGTGTGCCTTTGAAAGGTGCATATTGAACACACAAAAAGCATGGAGTTAAAATAAGTTATTAAAAATGACATCCCTTTGTCATAGATGAGTTTTCGTCCGAAACCCTCATACTTCGAAAGAGACTGTCCAGTTTGTACACGGAGTGCATCCTGTTTTAGCCGTAACCCTCTCAACTCTAAGAAGTTGCTATGTGTGTCAAATTATGATGTCATGCCAAGTTTCATCCTTTTAAGAGTTCATTTGTACTGCTTTTCAATTTCGGGGTCATTTAGCTCAAAATAAATCATTAAATGCATGAAAAATATCAAATGAACTCAGAAAGGGTTGAAAATTGATGATGTGCCTTTCAATGGAGCATATTGAACAAAACAAAAGTATGGAGTTAAAATAAGTTATTAAGAATGAAATCCCTTTGTAATAGATGAGTTTTCGTCCGAAACCATCATACTTCGAAAGAGATTGTCCAGTTTGTACACGAAGTGCATCCAGTTTTTTCCGTAACCGTCTCAACTCTAAGAAGTTGCTATGTGGGTGAAATTATGATGTCATGCCAAGTTTCAACCTTTTCAGAGTTCATTTGTACTGCTTTTCAATTTCGGCGTCATTTAGCTCAAAATAAATCATTAAATGCATGAAAAATATCAAATGAAGTCAGAAAGGGTTGAAAATTTACGATGTGCCTTTCAATGGAGCATATTGAACAAACAAAAAGTATGGAGTTAAAATAAGTTATTAAGAATGAAATCCCTTTGTAATAGATGAGTTTTCGTCTGAAACCATCATACTTCGAAAGAGATTGTCCAGTTTGTACACGAAGTGCATCCAGTTTTTGCCGTAACCCTCTCAACTCTAAGAAGTTGCTATGTGGATGAAATTATGATGTCATGCCAAGTTTCAACCTTTTCAGAGTTCATTTGTACTGCTTCTCAATTTCGGCGTCATTTAGTTCAAAATAAATCATTAAGTGCATGAAAATATCCAATGAAGTCAGAAATGGTTGAAAATTGATGATGTGCGTTTGAATGGTGCATATTGAACACACAAAAAGTATGGAGTTTAAATAAGTTATTAAAAATGAAATCCCTTTGTAATAGATGAATTTTCGTCTGAAACCCTCATACTTCGAAAGAGACTGTCCAGTTTGTACACGAAGTGCATCCAGTTTTTGCCGTAACCCTCTCAACTCTAAGAAGTTGCTATGTGGATGAAATTATGATGTCATGCCAAGTTTCAACCTTTTCAGAGTTCATTTGTACTGCTTTTCAATTTCGGCGTCATCTAGCTCAAAATAAATCATTAAATGCATGAAAAATATCAAATGAAGTCAGAAAGGGTTGAAAATTTACGATGTGCCTTTCAATGGAGCATATTGAACAAACAAAAAGTATGGAGTTAAAATAAGTTATTAAGAATGAAATCCCTTTGTAATAGATGAGTTTTCGTCCGAAACCATCATACTTCGAAAGAGATTGTCCAGTTTGTACACGAAGTGCATCCAGTTTTTGCCATCACCCTTTCAGCTCTTTAGAAGTTGCTATGTGGGTGAAATTATGATTTCATGTCAAGTTTCACTCTTTTCAGAGTTTATTTGTACTCCATTTCAATTTCACGGTCATTTAGCTCAAAATAAATCATTAAATGCATGAAAATATCAAATGAAGTCAGAAATGGTTGAAAAGTGATGGTGTGCCTTTGAATGGTGCATATTGAACACACAAAAAGCATGGAGTTAAAATAAGTTATTAAAAATGACATCCCTTTGTCATAGATGAGTTTTCGTCCGAAAGAGACTGTCCAGTTTGTACACGGAGTGCATCCTGTTTTAGCCGTAACCCTCTCAACTCTAAGAAGTTGCATTTTGGGTGAAATTATGATGTCATGCCAAGTTTCATCCTTTTAAGAGTTCATTTGTACTGCTTTTCAATTTCGGGGTCATTTAGCTCAAAATAAATCATTAAATGCATGAAAAATATCAAATGAAGTCAGAAAGGGTTGAAAATTGATGATGTGCCTTTCAATGGAGCATATTGAACAAACAAAACGTATGGAGTTAAAATAAGTTATTATGAATGAAATGCCTTTGTAATAGATGAGTTTTCGTCCGAAACCATCATACTTCGAAAGAGATTGTCCAGTTTGTACACGAAGTGCATCCAGTTTTTGCCATCACCCTTTCAACTCTTTAGAAGTTGCTATGTGGGTGAAATTATGATGTCATGTCAAGTTTCAACCTTTTCAGAGTTTATTTGTACTCCATTTCAATTTCAGGGTCATTTAGCTCAAAATAAATCATTAAATGCATGAAAATATCAAATGAAGTCAGAAATGGTTGAAAACTGATGATGCGCCTTTCAATGGTGCATATTGAACACACAAAAAGTATGGAGTTAAAATAAGTTATTAAAAATGAAATCCCTTTGTAATAGATGAGTTTTTGTCCGAAACCCTCATACTTCGAAAGAGACTGTCCAGTTTGAACACGAAGTGCATCCAGTTTTTGCCGTAACCCTCTCAACTCTAAGAAGTTGCTATGTGGGTGAAATTATGATGTCATGCCAAGTTTCAACCTTTTCAGAGTTCATTTGTACTGCTTTTCAATTTCGGTGTCATTTAGCTCAAAATAAATCATTAAATGCATGAAAAATATCAAATGAAGTCAGAAAGGGTTGAAAATTGACGATGTGCCTTTTAATGGAGCATATTGAACAAACAAAAAGTATGGAGTTAAAATAAGTTATTAAGAATGAAATCCCTTTGTAATAGATGAGTTTTCGTCCGAAACCATCATACTTCGAAAGAGATTGTCCAGTTTGTACACGAAGTGCATCCAGTTTTTGCCATCACCCTCTCAACTCTTTAGAAGTTGCTATGTGGGTGAAATTATTATGTCATGTCAAGTTTCAACCTTTTCAGAGTTTATTTATACTCCATTTCAATTTCAGGGTCATTTAGCTCAAAATAAATCATTAAATGCATGAAAATATCAAATGAAGTCAGAAATGGTTGAAAATTGATGATGTGCCTTTGAATGGTGCATATTGAACACACAAAAAGTATGGAGTTAAAATAAGTTATTAAAAATGAAATCCCTTTGTAATAGATGAGTTTTCGTATGAAACCCTCATACTTCAAAAGAGACTGTCCAGTTTGTACACGGAGTGCATCCAGTTTTTGCCATCACCCTCTCAACTCTAAGAAGATGCTATGTGGGTGAAATTATGATGTCATGCCAAGTTTCAACCTTTTAAGAGTTCATTTGTACTCCATTTCAATTTCAGGGTCATTTAGCTCAAAATAAATCATTAAATGCACGAAAAATATCAAATGAAGTCAGAAAGGGTTGAAAATTGATGATGTGCCTTTCAATGGAGCATATTGAACAAAACAAAAGTATGGAGTTAAAATAAGTTATTAAGAATGAAATCCCTTTGTAATAGATGAGTTTTCGTCTGAAACCATCATACTTCGAAAGAGATTGTCCAGTTTTAGCCGTAACCCTCTCAACTCTAAGAAGTTGCATTTTGGGTGAAATTATGATGTCATGCCAAGTTTCATCCTTTTAAGAGTTCATTTGTACTGCTTTTCAATTTCGGGGTCATTTAGCTCAAAATAAATCATTAAATGCATGAAAAATATCAAATGAAGTCAAAAAGGGTTGAAAATTGATGATGTGCCTTTCAATGGAGCATATTGAACAAACAAAACGTATGGAGTTAAAATAAGTTATTAAGAATGAAATGCCTTTGTAATAGATGAGTTTTCGTCCGAAACCATCATACTTCGAAAGAGATTGTCCAGTTTGTACACGAAGTGCATCCAGTTTTTGCCATCACCCTTTCAACTCTTTAGAAGTTGCTATGTGGGTGAAATTATGATGTCATGCCAAGTTTCAACCTTTTCAGAGTTCATTTGTACTGCTTTTCAATTTCGGGGTCATTTAGCTCAAAATAAATCATTAAATGCATGAAAAATATCAAATGAAGTCAGAAAGGGTTGAAAATTGATGATGTGCCTTTCAATGGAGCATATTGAACAAAACAAAAGTATGGAGTTAAAATAAGTTATTAAAAATGACATCCCTTTGTAATAGATGAGTTTTCGTCCGAAACCATCATACTTCGAAAGAGATTGTCTAGTTTGTACACGGAGTGCATCCAGTTTTTGCCATCACCCTCTCAACTCTTTAGAAGTTGCTATGTGGGTGAAATTATGATGTCATGTCAAGTTTCAACCTTTTCAGAGTTTATTTATACTCCATTTCAATTTCAGGGTCATTTAGCTCAAAATAAATCATTAAATGCATGAAAATATCAAATGCAGTCAGAAATGGTTGAAAATTGATGATGTGCCTTTGAATGGCGCATATTGAACACACAAAAAGTATGGAGTTAAAATAAGTTATTAAAAATGAAATCCCTTTGTAATAGATGAGTTTTCGTCTGAAACCCTCATACTTCAAAAGAGACTGTCCAGTTTGTACACGGAGTGCATCCAATTTTTGCCGTAACCCTCTCAACACTAAGAAGTTGCTATGTGGGTGAAATTATGATGTCATGCCAAGTTTCAACCTTTTCAGAGTTCATTTGTACTGCTTTTCAATTTCGGGGTCATTTAGCTCAAAATAAATCATTAAATGCATGAAAAATATCAAATGAAGTCAGAAAGGGTTGAAAATTGATGATGTGCCTTTCAATGGAGCATATTGAACAAAACAAAAGTATGGAGTTAAAATAAGTTATTAAGAATGAAATCCCTTTGTAATAGATGAGTTTTCGTCCGAATCACATCATACTTCGAAAGAGATTGTCCAGTTTGTACACGAAGTGCATCCAGTTTTTGCCATCACCCTTTCAGCTCTTTAGAAGTTGTTGTGTGGGTGAAATTATGATGTCATGTCAAGTTTCACTCTTTTCAGAGTTTATTTGTACTCCATTTCAATTTCAGGGTCATTTAGCTCAAAATAAATCATTAAATGCATGAAAATATCAAATGAAGTCAGAAATGCTTGAAAATTGATGGTGTGCCTTTGAATGGTGCATATTGAACACACAAAAAGTATGGAGTTAAAATAAGTTATTAAAAATGACATCCCTTTGTCATAGATGAGTTTTTGTCCGAAACCATCATACTTCGAAAGAGATTGTCCAGTTTGTACACGAAGTGCATCCAGTTTTTGCCATCACCCTCTCAACTCTTTAGAAGTTGCTATGTGGGTGAAATTATGATGTCATGTCAAGTTTCAACCTTTTCAGAGTTAATTTATACTCCATTTCAATTTCAGGGTCATTTAGCTCAAAATAAATCATTAAATGCATGAAAATATCAAATGAAGTCAGAAATGGTTGAAAATTGATGATGTGCCTTTGAATGGTGCATATTGAACACACAAAAAGTATGGACTTAAAATAAGTTATTAAAAATGAAATCCCTTTGTAATAGATGAGTTTTCGTCTGAAACCCTCATACTTCAAAAGAGACTGTCCAGTTTGTACACGGAGTGCATCCAATTTTTGCCGTAACCCTCTCAACTCTAAGAAGTTGCTATGTGGGTGAAATTATGATGTCATGCCAAGTTTCAACCTTTTAAGAGTTCATTTGTACTGCTTTTCAATTTCGGGGTCATTTAGCTCAAAATAAATCATTAAATGCATGAAAAATATCAAATGAAGTCAGAAAGGGTTGAAAATTGATGATGTGCCTTTCAATGGAGCATATTGAACAAAACAAAAGTATGGAGTTAAAATAAGTTATTAAGAATGGAATCCCTTTGTAATAGATGAGTTTTCGTCCGAAACCATCATACTTCGAAAGAGATTGTCCAGTTTTAGCCGTAACCCTCTCAACTCTAAGAAGTTGCATTTTGGGTGAAATTATGATGTCATGCCAAGTTTCATCCTTTTAAGAGTTCATTTGTACTGCTTTTCAATTTCGGGGTCATTTAGCTCAAAATAAATCATTAAATGCATGAAAAATATCAAATGAAGTCAGAAAGGGTTGAAAATTGATGATGTGCCTTTCAATGGAGCATATTGAACAAACAAAACGTATGGAGTTAAAATAAGTTATTAAGAATGAAATGCCTTTGTAATAGATGAGTTTTCGTCCGAAACTATCATACTTCGAAAGAGATTGTCCAGTTTGTACACGAAGTGCATCCAGTTTTTGCCATCACCCTTTCAACTCTTTAGAAGTTGCTATGTGGGTGAAATTATGATGTCATGCCAAGTTTCACCCTTTTCAGAGTTCATTTTTACTGCTTTTCAATTTCGGGGTCATTTAGCTCAAAATAAATCATTAAATGCATGAAAAATATCAAATGAAGTCAGAAAGGGTTGAAAATTGATGATGTGCCTTTCAATGGAGCATATTGAACAAAACAAAAGTATGGAGTTAAAATAAGTTATTAAAAATGACATCCCTTTGTAATAGATGAGTTTTCGTCCGAAACCATCATACTTCGAAAGAGATTGTCCAGTTTGTACACGAAGTGCATCCAGTTTTTGCCATCACCCTCTCAACTCTTTAGATGTTGCTATGTGGGTGAAATTATGATGTCATGTCAAGTTTCAACCTTTTCAGAGTTTATTTATACTCCATTTCAATTTCAGGGTCATTTAGCTCAAAATAAATCATTAAATGCATGAAAATATCAAATGCAGTCAGAAATGGTTGAAAATTGATGATGTGCCTTTGAATGGCGCATATTGAACACACAAAAAGTATGGAGTTAAAATAAGTTATTAAAAATTAAATCCCTTTGTAATAGATGAGTTTTCGTCTGAAACCCTCATACTTCAAAAGAGACTGTCCAGTTTGTACACGGAGTGCATCCAATTTTTGCCGTAACCCTCTCAACTCTAAGAAGTTGCTATGTGGGTGAAATTATGATGTCATGCCAAGTTTCAACCTTTTCAGAGTTCATTTGTACTGCTTTTCAATTTCGGGGTCATTTAGCTCAAAATAAATCATTAAATGCATGAAAAATATCAAATGAAGTCAGAAAGGGTTGAAAATTGATGATGTGCCTTTCAATGGAGCATATTGAACAAAACAAAAGTATGGAGTTAAAATAAGTTATTAAGAATGAAATCCCTTTGTAATAGATGAGTTTTCGTCCGAATCACATCATACTTCGAAAGAGATTGTCCAGTTTGTACACGAAGTGCATCCAGTTTTTGCCATCACCCTTTCAGCTCTTTAGAAGTTGTTGTGTGGGTGAAATTAGGATGTCATGTCAAGTTTCACTCTTTTCAGAGTTTATTTGTACTCCATTTCAATTTCAGGGTCATTTAGCTCAAAATAAATCATTAAATGCATGAAAATATCAAATGAAGTCAGAAATGGTTGAAAATTGATGGTGTGCCTTTGAATGGTGCATATTGAACACACAAAAAGTATGGAGTTAAAATAAGTTATTAAAAATGACATCCCTTTGTCATAGATGAGTTTTCGTCCGAAACCATCATACTTCGAAAGAGATTGTCCAGTTTGTACACGAAGTGCATCCAGTTTTTGCCATCACCCTCTAAACTCTTTAGAAGTTGCTATGTGGGTGAAATTATGATGTCATGTCAAGTTTCAACCTTTTCAGAGTTTATTTATACTCCATTTCAATTTCAGGGTCATTTAGCTCAAAATAAATCATTAAATGCATGAAAATATCAAATGAAGTCAGAAATGGTTGAAAATTGATGATGTGCCTTTGAATGGTGCATATTGAACACACAAAAAGTATGGACTTAAAATAAGTTATTAAAAATGAAATCCCTTTGTAATAGATGAGTTTTCGTCTGAAACCCTCATACTTCAAAAGAGACTGTCCAGTTTGTACACGGAGTGCATCCAATTTTTGCCGTAACCCTCTCAACTCTAAGAAGTTGCTATGTGGGTGAAATTATGATGTCATGCCAAGTTTCAACCTTTTAAGAGTTCATTTGTACTGCTTTTCAATTTCGGGGTCATTTAGCTCAAAATAAATCATTAAATGCATGAAAAATATCAAATGAAGTCAGAAAGGGTTGAAAATTGATGATGTGCCTTTCAATGGAGCATATTGAACAAAACAAAAGTATGGAGTTAAAATAAGTTATTAAGAATGAAATCCCTTTGTAATAGATGAGTTTTCGTCCGAAACCATCATACTTCGAAAGAGATTGTCCAGTTTTAGCCGTAACCCTCTCAACTCTAAGAAGTTGCATTTTGGGTGAAATTATGATGTCATGCCAAGTTTCATCCTTTTAAGAGTTCATTTGTACTGCTTTTCAATTTCGGGGTCATTTAGCTCAAAATAAATCATTAAATGCATGAAAAATATCAAATGAAGTCAGAAAGGGTTGAAAATTGATGATGTGCCTTTCAATGGAGCATATTGAACAAAACAAAAGTATGGAGTTAAAATAAGTTATTAAGAATGAAATCCCTTTGTAATAGATGAGTTTTCGTCCGAAACCATCATACTTCGAAAGAGATTGTCCAGTTTTAGCCGTAACCCTCTCAACTCTAAGAAGTTGCATTTTGGGTGAAATTATGATGTCATGCCAAGTTTCATCCTTTTAAGAGTTCATTTGTACTGCTTTTCAATTTCGGGGTCATTTAGCTCAAAATAAATCATTAAATGCATGAAAAATATCAAATGAAGTCAGAAAGGGTTGAAAATTGATGATGTGCCTTTCAATGGAGCATATTGAACAAACAAAACGTATGGAGTTAAAATAAGTTATTAAGAATGAAATGCCTTTGTAATAGATGAGTTTTCGTCCGAAACCATCATACTTCGAAAGAGATTGTCCAGTTTGTACACGAAGTGCATCCAGTTTTTGCCATCACCCTTTCAACTCTTTAGAAGTTGCTATGTGGGTGAAATTATGATCTCATGCCAAGTTTCAACCTTTTCAGAGTTCATTTGTACTGCTTTTCAATTTCGGGGTCATTTAGCTCAAAATAAATCATTAAATGCATGAAAAATATCAAATGAAGTCAGAAAGGGTTGAAAATTGATGATGTGCCTTTCAATGGAGCATATTGAACAAAACAAAAGTATGGAGTTAATATAAGTTATTCAGAATGAAATCCCTTTGTAATAGATGAGTTTTCGTCCGAAACCATCATACTTCGAAAGAGATTGTCCAGTTTTAGCCGTAACCCTCTCAACTCTAAGAAGTTGCATTTTGGGTGAAATTATGATGTCATGCCAAGTTTCATCCTTTTAAGAGTTCATTTGTACTGCTTTTCAATTTCGGGGTCATTTAGCTCAAAATAAATCATTAAATGCATGAAAAATATCAAATGAAGTCAGAAAGGGTTGAAAATTGATGATGTGCCTTTCAATGGAGCATATTGAACAAACAAAACGTATGGAGTTAAAATAAGTTATTAAGAATGAAATGCCTTTGTAATAGATGAGTTTTCGTCCGAAACCATCATACTTCGAAAGAGATTGTCCAGTTTGTACACGAAGTGCATCCAGTTTTTGCCATCACCCTTTCAACTCTTTAGAAGTTGCTATGTGGGTGAAAATATGATGTCATGCCAAGTTTCAACCTTTTCAGAGTTCATTTGTACTGCTTTTCAATTTCGGGGTCATTGAGCTCAAAATAAATCATTAAATGCATGAAAAATATCAAATGAAGTCAGAAAGGGTTGAAAATTGATGATGTGCCTTTCAATGGAGCATATTGAACAAACAAAACGTATGGAGTTAAAATAAGTTATTAAGAATGAAATGCCTTTGTAATAGATGAGTTTTCGTCCGAAACCATCATACTTCGAAAGAGATTGTCCAGTTTGTACGCGAAGTGCATCCAGTTTTTGCCATCACCCTCTCAACTCTTTAGAAGTTGCTATGTGGGTGAAATTATGATGTCATGTCAAGTTTCAACCTTTTCAGAGTTTATTTATACTCCATTTCAATTTCAGGGTCATTTAGCTCAAAATAAATCATTAAATGCATGAAAATATCAAATGAAGTCAGAAATGGTTGAAAAATGATGATGTGCCTTTGAATGGTGCATATTGAACACACAAAAAGTATGGAGTTAAAATAAGTTATTAAAAATGAAATCCCTTTGTAATAGATGAGTTTTCGTCTGAAACCCTCATACTTCAAAAGAGACTGTCCAGTTTGTACACGGAGTGCATCCAATTTTTGCCGTAACCCTCTCAACTCTAAGAAGTTGCTATGTGGGTGAAATTATGATGTCATGCCAAGTTTCAACCTTTTCAGAGTTCATTTGTACTGCTTTTCAATTTCGGGGTCATTTAGCTCAAAATAAATCATTAAATGCATGAAAAATATCAAATGAAGTCAGAAAGGGTTGAAAATTGATGATGTGCCTTTCAATGGAGCATATTGAACAAAACAAAAGTATGGAGTTAATATAAGTTATTAAGAATGAAATCCCTTTGTAATAGATGAGTTTTCGTCCGAATCACATCATACTTCGAAAGAGATTGTCCAGTTTGTACACGAAGTGCATCCAGTTTTTGCCATCACCCTTTCAGCTCTTTAGAAGTTGCTGTGTGGGTGAAATTATGATGTCATGTCAAGTTTCACTCTTTTCAGAGTTTATTTGTACTCCATTTCAATTTCAGGGTCATTTAGCTCAAAATAAATCATTAAATGCATGAAAATATCAAATGAAGTCAGAAATGGTTGAAAATTGATGGTGTGCCTTTGAATGGTGCATATTGAACACACAAAAAGTATGGAGTTAAAATAAGTTATTAAAAATGACATCCCTTTGTCATAGATGAGTTTTCGTCCGAAACCATCATACTTCGAAAGAGATTGTCCAGTTTGTACACGAAGTGCATCCAGTTTTTGCCATCACCCTCTCAACTCTTTAGAAGTTGCTATGTGGGTGAAATTATGATGTCATGTCAAGTTTCAACCTTTTCAGAGTTTATTTATACTCCATTTCAATTTCAGGGTCATTTAGCTCAAAATAAATCATTAAATGCATGAAAATATCAAATGAAGTCAGAAATGGTTGAAAATTGATGATGTGCCTTTGAATGGTGCATATTGAACACACAAAAAGTATGGAGTTAAAATAAGTTATTAAAAATGAAATCCCTTTGTAACAGATGAGTTTTCGTCTGAAACCCTCATACTTCAAAAGAGACTGTCCAGTTTGTACACGGAGTGCATCCAATTTTTGCCGTAACCCTCTCAACTCTAAGAAGTTGCTATGTGGGTGAAATTATGATGTCATGCCAAGTTTCAACCTTTTCAGAGTTCATTTGTACTGCTTTTCAATTTCGGGGTCATTTAGCTCAAAATAAATCATTAAATGCATGAAAAATATCAAATGAAGTCAGAAAGGGTTGAAAATTGATGATGTGACTTTCAATGGAGCATATTGAACAAAACAAAAGTATGGAGTTAAAATAAGTTATTAAGAATGAAATCCCTTTGTAATAGATGAGTTTTCGTCCGAAACCATCATACTTCGAAAGAGATTGTCCAGTTTGTACACGAAGTGCATCCAGTTTTTGCCATCACCCTTTCAGCTCTTTAGAAGTTGCTATGTGGGTGAAATTATGATGTCATGTCAAGTTTCACTCTTTTCAGAGTTTATTTGTACTCCATTTCAATTTCAGGGTCATTTAGCTCAAAATAAATCATTAAATGCATGAAAATATCAAATGAAGTCAGAAATGGTTGAAAATTGATGGTGTGCCTTTGAATGGTGCATATTGAACACACAAAACGTATGGAGTTAAAATAAGTTATTAAAAATGACATCCCTTTGTCATAGATGAGTTTTCGTCCGAAACCATCATACTTCGAAAGAGATTGTCCAGTTTGTACACGAAGTGCATCCAGTTTTTGCCATCACCCTCTCAACTCTTTAGAAGTTGCTATGTGGGTGAAATTATGATGTCATGTCAAGTTTCAACCTTTTCAGAGTTTATTTATACTCCATTTCAATTTCAGGGTCATTTAGCTCAAAATAAATCATTAAATGCAGGAAAATATCAAATGAAGTCACAAATGGTTGAAAATTGATGATGTGCCTTTGAATGGTGCATATTGAACACACAAAAAGTATGGAGTTAAAATAAGTTATTAAAAATGAAATCCCTTTGTAATAGATGAGTTTTCGTCTGAAACCCTCATACTTCAAAAGAGACTGTCCAGTTTGTACACGGAGTGCATCCAATTTTTGCCGTAACCCTCTCAACTCTAAGAAGTTGCTATGTGGGTGAAATTATGATGTCATGCCAAGTTTCAACCTTTTAAGAGTTCATTTTTACTGCTTTTCAATTTCGGGGTCATTTAGCTCAAAATAAATCATTAAATGCATGAAAAATATCAAATGAAGTCAGAAAGGGTTGAAAATTGATGATGTGCCTTTCAATGGAGCATATTGAACAAAACAAAAGTATGGAGTTAAAATAAGTTATTAAGAATGAAATCCCTTTGTAATAGATGAGTTTTCGTCCGAAACCATCATACTTCGAAAGAGATTGTCCAGTTTGTACACGAAGTGCATCCAGTTTTTGCCATCACCCTTTCAGCTCTTTAGAAGTTTCTATGTGGGTGAAATTATCATGTCATGTCAAGTTTCACTCTTTTCAGAGTTTATTTATACTCCATTTCAATTTCAGGGTCATTTAGCTCAAAATAAATCATTAAATGCATGAAAATATCAAATGAAGTCAGAAATGGTTGAAAATTGATGATGTGCCTTTGAATGGTGCATATTGAACACACAAAAAGTATGGAGTTAAAATAAGTTATTAAAAATGAAATCCCTTTGTAATAGATGAGTTTTCGTTTGAAACCCTCATACTTCGAAAGAGACTGTCCAGTTTGTACACGAAGTGCATCCAGTTTTTGCCGTAACCCTCTCAACTCTAAGAAGTCGCTATGTGGGTGAAATTATGATGTCACGCCAAGTTTCAACCTTTTCAGAGTTCATTTTTACTGGTTTTCAATTTCGGGGTCATTTAGCTCAAAATAAATCATTAAATGCATGAAAAATATCAAATGAAGTCAGAAAGGGTTGAAAATTGATGATGTTCCTTTCCATGGAGCATATTGAACAAACAAAAAGTATGGAGTTAAAATAAGTTATTAAGAATGAAATCCCTTTGTAATAGATGAGTTTTCGTCCGAAACCATCATACTTCGAAAGAGATTGTCCAGTTTGTACACGAAGTGCATCCAGTTTTTGCCATCACCCTCTCAACTCTTTAGAAGTTGCTATGTGGGTGAAATTATGATGTCATGTCAAGTTTCAACCTTTTCAGAGTTTATTTATAGTCCATTTCAATTTCAGGGTCATTTAGCTCAAAATAAATCATTAAATGCATGAAAATATCGAATGAAGTCAGAAATGGTTGAAAATTGATGATGTGCCTTTGAATGGTGCATATTGAACACACAAAAAGTATATAGTTAAAATAAGTTATTAAAAATGAAATCCCTTTGTAATAGATGAGTTTTCGTCTGAAACCCTCATACTTCAAAAGAGACTGTCCAGTTTGTACACGGAGTGCATCCAATTTTTGCCGTAACCCTCTCAACTCTAAGAAGTTGCTATGTGGGTGAAATTATGATGTCATGCCAAGTTTCAACCTTTTAAGTGTTCATTTGTACTGCTTTTCAATTTCGGGGTCATTTAGCTCAAAATAAATCATTAAATGCATGAAAAATATCAAATGAAGTCAGAAAGGGTTGAAAATTGATGATGTGCCTTTCAATGGAGCATATTGAACAAAACAAAAGTATGGAGTTAAAATAAGTTATTAAGAATGAAATCCCTTTGTAATAGATGAGTTTTCGTCCGAAACCATCATACTTCGAAAGAGATTGTCCAGTTTGTACACGAAGTGCATCCAGTTTTTGCCATCACCCTTTCAGCTCTTTAGAAGTTGCTATGTGGGTGAAATTATGATGTCATGTCAAGTTTCACTCTTTTCAGAGTTTATTTATACTCCATTTCAATTTCAGGGTCATTTAGCTCAAAATAAATCATTAAATGCATGAAAATATCAAATGAAGTCAGAAATGGTTGAAAATTGATGATGTGCCTTTGAATGGTGCATATTGAACACACGAAAAGTATGGAGTTAAAATAAGTTATTAAAAATGAAATCCCTTTGTAATAGATGAGTTTTCGTCTGAAACCATCATACTTCAAAAGAGACTGTCCAGTTTGTACACGGAGTGCATCCAATTTTTGCCGTAACCCTCTCAACTCTAAGAAGTTGCTATGTGGGTGAAATTATGATGTCATGCCAAGTTTCAACCTTTTAAGAGTTCATTTGTACTGCTTTTCAATTTCGGGGTCATTCAGCTCAAAATAAATCATTAAATGCATGAAAAATATCAAATGAAGTCAGAAAGGGTTGAAAACTGATGATGTGCCTTTCAATGGAGCATATTGAACAAAACAAAAGTATGGAGTTAAAATAAGTTATTAAGAATGAAATCCCTTTGTAATAGATGAGTTTTCGTCCGAAACCATCATACTTCGAAAGAGATTGTCCAGTTTGTACACGAAGTGCATCCAGTTTTTGCCATCACCCTTTCAGCTCTTTAGAAGTTGCTATGTGGGTGAAATTATGATGTCATGTTAAGTTTCACTCTTTTCAGAGTTTATTTATACTCCATTTCAATTTCAGGGTCATTTAGCTCAAAATAAATCATTAAATGCATGAAACTATCAAATGAAGTCAGAAATGGTTGAGAATTGATGATGTGCCTTTGAATGGTGCATATTGAACACACAAAAAGTATGGAGTTAAAATAAGTTATTAAAAATGAAATCCCTTTGTAATAGATGAGTTTTCGTTTGAAACCCTCATACTTCGAAAGAGACTGTCCAGTTTGTACACGAAGTGCATCCAGTTTTTGCCATAACCCTCTCAACTCTAAGAAGTCGCTATGTGGGTGAAATTATGATGTCATGCCAAGTTTCAACCTTTTTAGAGTTCATTTGTACTGGTTTTCAATTGCGGGGTCATTTAGCTCAAAATAAATCATTAAATGCATGAAAAATATCAAATGAAGTCAGAAAGGGTTGAAAATTGATGATGTTCCTTTCAATGGAGCATATTGAACAAACAAAAAGTATGGAGTTAAAATAAGTTATTAAGAATGAAATCCCTTTGTAATAGATGAGTTTTCGTCCGAAACCATCATACTTCGAAAGAGATTGTCCAGTTTGTACACGAAGTGCATCCAGATTTTGCCATCACCCTCTCAACTCTTTAGAAGTTGCTATGTGGGTGAAATTATGATCTCATGTCAAGTTTCAACCTTTTCAGAGTTTATTTATACTCCATTTCAATTTCAGGGTCATTTAGCTCAAAATAAATCATTAAATGCATGAAAATATCAAATGAAGTCAGAAATGGTTGAAAATTGATGATGTGCCTTTGAATGGTGCATATTGAACACACAAAAAGTATGGAGTTAAAATAAGTTATTAAAAATGAAATCCATTTGTAATAGATGAGTTTTCGTCTGAAACCCCCATACTTCAAAAGAGACTGTCCAGTTTGTACACGGAGTGCATCCAATTTTTGCCGTGACCCTCTCAACTCTAAGAAGTTGCTATGTGGGTGAAATTATGATGTCATGCCAAGTTTCAACCTTTTCAGAGTTCATTTGTACTGCTTTTCAATTTCGGGGTCATTTAGCTCAAAATAAATCATTAAATGCATGAAAAATATCAAATGAAGTCAGAAAGGGTTGAAAATTGATGATGTGCCTTTCAATGGAGCATATTGAACAAAACAAAAGTATGGAGTTAAAATAAGTTATTAAGAATGAAATCCCTTTGTAATAGATGAGTTTTCGTCCGAAACCATCATACTTCGAAAGAGATTGTCCAGTTTGTATACGAAGTGCATCCAGTTTTTGCCATCACCCTCTCAACTCTTTAGAAGTTGCTATGTGGGTGAATTTATGATGTCATGTCAAGTTTCACTCTTTTCAGAGTTTATTTATACTCCATTTCAATTTCAGGGTCATTTAGCTCAAAATAAATCATTAAATGCATGAAAATATCAAATGAAGTCAGAAATGGTTGAAAATTGATGATGTGCCTTTGAATGGTGCATATTGAACAAACAAAAAGTATGGAGTTAAAATAAGTTATTAAAAATGAAATCCCTTTGTAATAGATGAGTTTTCGTCTGAAACCCTCATACTTCAAAAGAGACTGTCCAGTTTGTACACGCAGTGCATCCAATTTTTGCCGTAACCCTCTCAACTCTAAGAAGTTGCTATGTGGGTGAAATTATGATGTCATGCCAAGTTTCAACCTTTTCAGAGTTCATTTGTACTGCTTTTCAATTTCGGGGTCATTTAGCTCAAAATAAATCATTAAATGCATGAAAAATATCAAATGAAGTCAGAAAGGGTTGAAAATTGATGATGTGCCTTTCAATGGAGCATATTGAACAAAACAAAAGTATGGAGTTAAAATAAGTTATTAAGAATGAAATCCCTTTGTAATAGATGAGTTTTCGTCCGAAACCATCATACTTTCGAAAGAGATTGTCCAGTTTGTACACGAAGTGCATCCAGTTTTTGCCATCACCCTTTCAACTCTTTAGAAGTTGCTATGTGGGTGAAATTATGATGTCATGTCAAGTTTCACTCTTTTCAGAGTTTATTTGTACTCCATTTCAATTTCAGGGTCATTTAGCTCAAAATAAATCATTAAATGCATGAAAATATCAAATGAAGTCAGAAATGGTTGAAAATTGATGGATGTGCCTTTGAATGGTGCATATTGAACACACAAAAGTATGGAGTTAAAATAAGTTATTAAAAATGACATCCCTTTGTCATAGATGAGTTTTCGTCCGAAACCATCATACTTCGAAAGAGATTGTCCAGTTTGTACACGAAGTGCATCCAGTTTTTGCCATCACCCCTCTCAACTCTTTAGAAGTTGCTATGTGGGTGAAATTATGATGTCATGTCAAGTTTCAACCTTTTCAGAGTTTATTTATACTCCATTTCAATTTCAGGGTCATTTAGCTCAAAATAAATCATTAAATGCATGAAAATATCAAATGAAGTCAGAAATGGTTGAAAATTGATGATGTGCCTTTGAATGGTGCATATTGAACACACAAAAAGTATGGAGTTAAAATAAGTTATTAAAAATGAAATCGCTTTGTAATAGATGAGTTTTCGTCTGAAACCCTCATACTTCAAAAGAGACTGTCCAGTTTGTACACGGAGTGCATCCAATTTTTGCCGTAACCCTCTCAACTCTAAGAAGTTGCTATGTGGGTGAAATTACGATGTCATGCCAAGTTTCAACCTTTTAAGAGTTCATTTTTACTGCTTTTCAATTTCGGGGTCATTTAGCTCAAAATAAGTCATTAAATGCATGAAAAATATCAAATGAAGTCAGAAAGGGTTGAAAATTGATGATGTGCCTTTCAATGGAGCATATTGAACAAAACAAAAGTATGGAGTTAAAATAAGTTATTAAGAATGAAATCCCTTTGTAATAGATGAGTTTTCGTCCGAAACCATCATACTTCGAAAGAGATTGTCCAGTTTGTACACGAAGTGCATCCAGTTTTTGCCATCACCCTTTCAGCTCTTTAGAAGTTGCTATGTGGGTGAAATTATGATGTCATGTCAAGTTTCACTCTTTTCAGAGTTTATTTATACTCCATTTCAATTTCAGGGTCATTTAGCTCAAAATAAATCATTAAATGCATGAAAATATCAAATGAAGTCAGAAATGGTTGAAAATTGATGATGTGCCTTTGAATGGTGCATATTGAACACACAAAAAGTATGGAGTTAAAATAAGTTATTAAAAATGATATCCCTTTGTAATAGATGAGTTTTCGTTTGAAACCCTCATACTTCGAAAGAGACTGTCCAGTTTGTACACGAAGTGCATCCAGTTTTTGCCGTAACCCTCTCAACTCTAAGAAGTCGCTATGTGGGTGAAATTATGATGTCATGCCAAGTTTCAACCTTTTCAGAGTTCATTTGTACTGGTTTTCAATTTCGGGGTCATTTAGCTCAAAATAAATCATTAAATGCATGAAAAATATCAAATGAAGTCAGAAAGGGTTGAAAATTGATGATGTTCCTTTCCATGGAGAATATTGAACAAACAAAAAGTATGGAGTTAAAATAAGTTATTAAGAATGAAATCCCTTTGTAATAGATGAGTTTTCGTCCGAAACCATCATACTTCGAAAGAGATTGTCCAGTTTGTACACGAAGTGCATCCAGTTTTTGCCATCACCCTCTCAACTCTTTAGAAGTTGCTATGTGGGTGAAATTATGATGTCATGTCAAGTTTCAACCTTTTCAGAGTTTATTTATAGTCCATTTCAATTTCAGGGTCATTTAGCTCAAAATAAATCATTAAATGCATGAAAATATCGAATGAAGTCAGAAATGGTTGAAAATTGATGATGTGCCTTTGAATGGTGCATATTGAACACACACAAAGTATGGAGTTAAAATAAGTTATTAAAAATGAAATCCCTTTGTAATAGATGAGTTTTCGTCTGAAACCCTCATACTTCAAAAGAGACTGTCCAGTTTGTACACGAAGTGCATCCAATTTTTGCCGTAACCCTCTCAACTCTAAGAAGTTGGTATGTGGGTGAAATTATGATGTCATGCCAAGTTTCAACCTTTTAAGTGTTCATTTGTACTGCTTTTCAATTTCGGGGTCATTTAGCTCAAAATAAATCATTAAATGCATGAAAAATATCAAATGAAGTTAGAAAGGGTTGAAAATTGATGATGTGCCTTTCAATGGAGCATATTGAACAAAACAAAAGTATGGAGTTAAAATAAGTTATTAAGAATGAAATCCCTTTGTAGTAGATGAGTTTTCGTCCGAAACCATCATACTTCGAAAGAGATTGTCCAGTTTGTACACGAAGTGCATCCAGTTTTTGCCATCACCCTTTCAGCTCTTTAGAAGTTGCTATGTGGGTGAAATTATGATGTCATGTCAAGTTTCACTCTTTTCAGAGTTTATTTATACTCCATTTCAATTTCAGGGTCATTTAGCTCAAAATAAATCATTAAATGCATGAAAATATCAAATGAAGTCAGAAATGGTTGAAAATTGATGATGTGCCTTTGAATGGTGCATATTGAACACACGAAAAGTATGGAGTTAAAATAAGTTATTAAAAATGAAATCCCTTTGTAATAGATGAGTTTTCGTCTGAAACCCTCATACTTCAAAAGAGACTGTCCAGTTTGTACACGGAGTGCATCCAATTTTTGCCGTAACCCTCTCAACTCTAAGAAGTTGCTATGTGGGTGAAATTATGATGTCATGCCAAGTTTCAACCTTTTAAGAGTTCATTTGTACTGCTTTTCAATTTCGGGGTCATTTAGCTCAAAATAAATCATTAAATGCATGAAAAATATCAAATGAAGTCAGAAAGGGTTGAAAATTGATGATGTGCCTTTCAATGGAGCATATTGAACAAACAAAAGTATGGAGTTAAAATAAGTTATTAAGAATGAAATCCCTTTGTAATAGATGAGTTTTCGTCCGAAACCATCATACTTCGAAAGAGATTGTCCAGTTTGTACACGAAGTGCATCCAGTTTTTGCCATCACCCTTTCAGCTCTTTAGAAGTTGCTATGTGGGTGAAATTATGATGTCATGTCAAGTTTCACTCTTTTCAGAGTTTATTTATACTCCATTTCAATTTCAGGGTCATTTAGCTCAAAATAAATCATTAAATGCATGAAAATATCAAATGAAGTCAGAAATGGTTGAAAATTGATGATGTGCCTTTGAATGGTGCATATTGAACACACAAAAAGTATGGAGTTAAAATAAGTTATTAAAATGAAATCCCTTTGTAATAGATGAGTTTTCGTCTTGAAACCCTCATACTTCGAAAGAGACTGTCCAGTTTGTACACGAAGTGCATCCAGTTTTTGCCAGTAACCCTCTCAACTCTAAGAAGTTCGCTATGTGGGTGAAATTATGATGTCATGCCAAGTTTCAACCTTTTCAGAGTTCGTTTGTACTGGTTTTCAATTTCGGGGTCATTTAGCTCAAAATAAATCATTAAATGCATGAAAAATATCAAATGAAGTCAGAAAGGGTTGAAAATTGATGATGTTCCTCTCAATGGAGCATATTGAACAAACAAAAAGTATGGAGTTAAAATAAGTTATTAAGAATGAAATCCCTTTGTAATAGATGAGTTTTCGTCCGAAACCATCATACTTCGAAAGAGATTGTCCAGTTTGTACACGAAGTGCATCCAGATTTTGCCATCACCCTCTCAACTCTTTAGAAGTTGCTATGTGGGTGAAATTATGATGTCATGTCAAGTTTCAACCTTTTCAGAGTTTATTTATACTCCATTTCAATTTCAGGGTCATTTAGCTCAAAATAAATCATTAAATGCATGAAAATATCAAATGAAGTCAGAAATGGTTGAAAATTGATGATGTTCCTTTGAATGGTGCATATTGAACACACAAAAAGTATGGAGTTAAAATAAGTTATTAAAAATGAAATCCATTTGTAATAGATGAGTTTTCGTCTGAAACCCCCATACTTCAAAAGAGACTGTCCAGTTTGTACACGGAGTGCATCCAATTTTTGCCGTAACCCTCTCAAATCTAAGAAGTTGCTATGTGGGTGAAATTATGATGTCATGCCAAGTTTCAACCTTTTAAGAGTTCATTTGTACTGCTTTTCAATTTCGGGGTCATTTAGCTCAAAATAAATCATTGAATGCATGAAAAATATCAAATGAAGTCAGAAAGGGTTGAAAATTGATGATGTGCCTTTCGATGGAGCATATTGAACAAAACAAAAGTATGGAGTTAAAATAAGTTATTAAGAATGAAATCCCTTTGTAATAGATGAGTTTTCGTCCGAAACCATCATACTTCGAAAGAGATTGTCCAGTTTGTACACGAAGTGCATCCAGTTTTTGCCATCACCCTTTCAGCTCTTTAGAAGTTGCTATGTGGGTGAAATTATGATGTCATGTCAAGTTTCACTCTTTTCAGAGTTTATTTGTACTCCATTTCAATTTCAGGGTCATTTAGCTCAAAATAAATCATTAAATGCATGAAAATATCAAATGAAGTCAGAAATGGTTGAAAACTGATGGTGTGCCTTTGAATGGTGCATATTGAACACACAAAAAGTATGGAGTTAAAATAAGTTATTAAAAATGAAATCCCTTTGTAATAGATGAGTTTTCGTCCGAAACCCTCATACTTCGAAAGAGACTGTCCAGTTTGTACACGGAGTGCATCCAGTTTTAGCCGTAACCCTCTCAACTCTAAGAAGTTGCATTTGGGTGAAATTATGATGTCATGCCAAGTTTCATCCTTTTAAGAGTTCATTTGTCCTGCTTTTCAATTTCGGGGTCATTTAGCTCAAAATAAATCATTAAATGCATGAAAAATATCAAACTGAAGTCAGAAAGGGTTGAAAATTGATGATGTGCCTTTCAATGGAGCATATTGAACAAACAAAATGTATGGAGTTAAAATAAGTTATTAAGAATGAAATGCCCTTTGTAATAGATGAGTTTTCGTCCGAAACCATCATACTTCGAAAGAGATTGTCCAGTTTGTACACGAAGTGCATCCAGTTTTTGCCGTCACCCTTTCAACTCTTTAGAAGTTGCTATGTGGGTGAAATTATGATGTCATGTCAAGTTTCAACCTTTTCAGAGTTTATTTGTACTCCATTTCAATTTCAGGGTCATTTAGCTCAAAATAAATCATTAAATGCATGAAAATATCAAATGAAGTCAGAAATGGTTGAAAACTGATGATGTGCCTTTGAATGGTGCATATTGAACACACAAAAAGTATGGAGTTAAAATAAGTTATTAAAAATGAAATCCCTTTGTAATAGATGAGTTTTCGTCCGAAACCGTCATACTTCGAAAGAGACTGTCCAGTTTGTACACGAAGTGCATCCAGTTTTTGCCGTAACCCTCTCAACTCTAAGAAGTTGCTATGTGGGTGAAATAATGATGTCATGCCAAGTTTCAACCTTTTCAGAGTTCATTTGTACTGCTTTTCAATTTCGGCGTCATTTAGCTCAAAATAAATCATTAAATGCATGAAAAATATCAAATGAAGTCAGAAAGGGTTGAAAATTGACTGATGTGCCTTTTCAATGGAGCATATTGAACAAACAAAAGTATGGAGTTAAAATAAGTTTATTAAGAATGAAATCCCTTTGTAATAGATGAGTTTTCGTCCGAAACCATCATACTTCGAAAGAGATTGTCCAGTTTGTACACGAAGTGCATCCAGTTTTTGCCATCACCCTCTCAAGCTCTTTAGAAGTTGCTATGTGGGTGAAATTATGATGTCATGTCAAGTTTCAACTCTTTTCAGAGTTTATTTATACTCCATTTCAATTTCAGGGTCACTTAGCTCAAAATAATCATTAAATGCATGAAAATATCAAATGAAGTCAGAAATGGTTGAAAATTGATGATGTGCCTTTGAATGGTGCATATTGAACACACAAAAAGTATGGAGTTAAAATAAGTTATTAAAAATGAAATCCCTTTGTAATAGATGAGTTTTCGTCTGAAACCCTCATACTTCAAAAGAGACTGTCCAGTTTGTACACGGAGTGCATCCAATTTTTGCCGTAACCCTCTCAACTGTAAGAAGTTGCTATGTGGGTGAAATTATGATGTCATGCCAAGTTTCAACCTTTTAAGAGTTCATTTGTACTGCTTTTCAATTTCGGGGTCATTTAGCTCAAAATAAATCATTAAATGCATGAAAAATATCAAATGAAGTTAGAAAGGGTTGAAAATTGACGATGTGCCTTTCAATGGAGCATATTGAACAAAACAAGAGTATGGAGTTAAAATAAGTTATTAAGAATGAAATCCCTTTGTAATAGATGAGTTTTCGTCCGAAACCATCATACTTCGAAAGAGATTGTCCAGTTTGTACACGAAGTGCATCCAGTTTTTTCCATCACCCTTTCAGCTCTGTAGAAGTTGCTATGTGGGTGAAATTATGATGTCATGTCAAGTTTCACTCTTTTCAGAGTTTATTTGTACTCCATTTCAATTTCAGGGTCATTTAGCTCAAAATAAATCATTAAATGCATGAAAATATCAAATGAAGTCAGAAATGGTTGAAAAATTGATGGATGTGCCTTTGAATGGTGCATATTGAACACACAAAAAGTATGGAGTTAAAATAAGTTATTAAAAATGACATCCCTTTGTCATAGATGAGTTTTCGTCCGAAACCCTCATACTTCGAAAGAGACTGTCCAGTTTGTACACGGAGTGCATCCAGTTTTAGCCGTAACCCTCTCAACTCTAAGAAGTTGCTATGTGTGTGAAATTATGATGTCATGCCAAGTTTCATCCTTTTAAGAGTTCATTTGTACTGCTTTTCAATTTCGGGGTCATTTAGCTCAAAATAAATCATTAAATGCATGAAAAATAACAAATGAAGTCAGAAAGGGTTGAAAATTGATGATGTGCCTTTCAATGGAGCATATTGAACAAACAAAACGTATGGAGTTAAAATAAGTTATTAAGAATGAAATGCCTTTGTAATAGATGAGTTTTCGTCCGAAACCAACATACTTCGAAAGAGATTGTCCAGTTTGTACACGAAGTGCATCCAGTTTTTGCCATCAGCCTTTCAACTCTTTAGAAGTTGCTAGTGGGTGAAATTATGATGTCATGTCAAGTTTCAACCTTTTCAGAGTTTATTTGTACTCCATTTCAATTTCAGGGTCATTTAGCTCAAAATAAATCATTAAATGCATGAAAATATCAAATGAAGTCAGAAATGGTTGAAAATTGATGATGTGCCTTTGAATGGTGCATATTGAACACACAAAAAGTATGGAGTTAAAATAAGTTATTAAAATGAAATCCCTTTGTAATAGATGAGTTTTCGTCCGAAACCCTCATACTTCGAAAGAGACTGTCCAGTTTGTACACGAAGTGCATCCAGTTTTTGCCGTAACCCTCTCAACTCTAAGAAGTTGCTATGTGGGTGAAATTATGATGTCATGCCAAGTTTCAACCTTTTCAGAGTTCATTTGTACTGCTTTTCAATTTCGGCGTCATTTAGCTCAAAATAAATCATTAAATGCATGAAAAATATCAAATGAAGTCAGAAAGGGTTGAAAATTGATGATGTGCCTTTCAATGGAGCATATTGAACAAACAAAAGTATGGAGTTAAAATAAGTTATTAAGAATGAAATCCCTTTGTAATAGATGAGTTTTCCGTCCGAAACCATCATACTTCGAAAGAGATTGTCCAGTTTGTACACGAAGTGCATCCAGTTTTTGCCATCACCCTTTCAGCTCTTTAGAAGTTGCTATGTGGGTGAAATTATGATGTCATGTCAAGTTTCACTCTTTTCAGAGTTTATTTGTACTCCATTTCAATTTGAGGGTCATTTAGCTCAAAATAAATCATTAAATGCATGAAAATATCAAATGAAGTCAGAAATGGTTGAGAATTGATGGTGTGCCTTTGAATGGTGCATATTGAACACACAAAAAGTATGGAGTTAAAATAAGTTATTAAAAATGAAATCCCTTTGTAATAGATGAGTTTTCGTCCGAAACCCTCATACTTCGAAAGAGACTGTCCAGTTTGTACACGGAGTGCATCCAGTTTTAGCCGTAACCCTCTCAACTCTAAGAAGTTGCATTTTGGGTGAAATTATGATGTCATGCCAAGTTTCATCCTTTTAAGAGTTCATTTGTCCTGCTTTTCAATTTCGGGGTCATTTAGCTCAAAATAAATCATTAAATGCATGAAAAATATCAAACGAAGTCAGAAAGGGTTGAAAATTGATGATGTGCCTTTCAATGGAGCATATTGAACAAACAAAATGTATGGAGTTAAAATAAGTTATTAAGAATGAAATGCCTTTGTAATAGATGAGTTTTCGTCCGAAACCATCATACTTCGAAAGAGATTGTCCAGTTTGTACACGAAGTGCATCCAGTTTTTGCCGTCACCCTTTCAACTCTTTAGAAGTTGCTATGTGGGTGAAATTATGATGTCATGTCAAGTTTCAACCTTTTCAGAGTTTATTTGTACTCCATTTCAATTTCAGGGTCATTTAGCTCAAAATAAATCATTAAATGCATGAAAATATCAAATGAAGTCAGAAATGGTTGAAAACTGATGATGTGCCTTTGAATGGTGCATATTGAACACACAAAAAGTATGGAGTTAAAATAAGTTATTAAAAATGAAATCCCTTTGTAATAGATGAGTTTTCGTCCGAAACCGTCATACTTCGAAAGAGACTGTCCAGTTTGTACACGAAGTGCATCCAGTTTTTGCCGTAACCCTCTCAACTCTAAGAAGTTGCTATGTGGGTGAAATAATGATGTCATGCCAAGTTTCAACCTTTTCAGAGTTCATTTGTACTGCTTTTCAATTTCGGCGTCATTTAGCTCAAAATAAATCATTAAATGCATGAAAAATATCAAATGAAGTCAGAAAGGGTTGAAAATTGACGATGTGCCTTTTAATGGAGCATATTGAACAAACAAAAAGTATGGAGTTAAAATAAGTTTTTAAGAATGAAATCCCTTTGTAATAGATGAGTTTTCGTCCGAAACCATCATACTTCGAAAGAGATTGTCCAGTTTGTACACGAAGTGCATCCAGTTTTTGCCATCACCCTCTCAACTCTTTAGAAGTTGCTATGTGGGTGAAATTATGATGTCATGTCAAGTTTCAACCTTTTCAGAGTTTATTTATACTCCATTTCAATTTCAGGGTCATTTAGCTCAAAATATATCATTAAATGCATGAAAATATCAAATGAAGTCAGAAATGGTTGAAAATTGATGATGTGCCTTTGAATGGTGCATATTGAACACACAAAAAGTATGGAGTTAAAATAAGTTATTAAAAATGAAATCCCTTTGTAATAGATGAGTTTTCGTCTGAAACCCTCATACTTCAAAAGAGACTGTCCAGTTTGTACACGGAGTGCATCCAATTTTTGCCGTAACCCTCTCAACTGTAAGAAGTTGCTATGTGGGTGAAATTATGATGTCATGCCAAGTTTCAACCTTTTAAGAGTTCATTTGTACTGCTTTTCAATTTCGGGGTCATTTAGCTCAAAATAAATCATTAAATGCATGAAAAATATCAAATGAAGTCAGAAAGGGTTGAAAATTGACTGATGTGCCTTTCAATGGAGCATATTGAACAAACAAAAGTATGGAGTTAAAATAAGTTATTAAGAATGAAATCCCTTTGTAATAGATGAGTTTTCGTCCGAAACCATCATACTTCGAAAGAGATTGTCCAGTTTGTACACGAAGTGCATCCAGTTTTTGCCATCACCCTTTCAGCTCTTTAGAAGTTGCTATGTGGGTGAAATTATGATGTCATGTCAAGTTTCACTCTTTTCAGAGTTTATTTGTACTCCATTTCAATTTCAGGGTCATTTAGCTCAAAATAAATCATTAAATGCATGAAAATATCAAATGAAGTCAGAAATGGTTGAAAATTGATGATGTGCCTTTGAATGGTGCATATTGAACACACAAAAAGTATGGAGTTAAAATAAGTTATTAAAAATGAAATCCCTTTGTCATAGATGAGTTTTCGTCCGAAACCCTCATACTTCGAAAGAGACTGTCCAGTTTGTACACGAAGTGCATCCAGTTTTAGCCGTAACCCTCTCAACTCTAAGAAGTTGCTATGTGTGTGAAATTATGATGTCATGCCAAGTTTCAATCCTTTTAAGAGTTCATTTGTACTGCTTTTCAATTTCGGGGTCATTTAGCTCAAAATAAATCATTAAATGCATGAAAAATATCAAATGAAGTCAGAAAGGGTTGAAAATTGATGATGTGCCTTTCAATGGAGCATATTGAACAAACAAAAGTATGGAGTTAAAATAAGTTATTAAGAATGAAATCCCTTTGTAATAGATGAGTTTTCGTCCGAAACCAACATACTTCGAAAGAGATTGTCCAGTTTGTACACGAAGTGCATCCAGTTTTTGCCATCAGCCTTTCAACTCTTTAGAAGTTGCTAGTGGGTGAAATTATGATGTCATGTCAAGTTTCAACCTTTTCAGAGTTTATTTGTACTCCATTTCAATTTCAGGGTCATTTAGCTCAAAATAAATCATTAAATGCATGAAAATATCAAATGAAGTCAGAAATGGTTGAAAATTGATGATGTGCCTTTGAATGGTGCATATTGAACACACAAAAAGTATGGAGTTAAAATAAGTTATTAAAAATGAAATCCCTTTGTAATAGATGAGTTTTCGTCCGAAACCCTCATACTTCGAAAGAGACTGTCCAGTTTGTACACGAAGTGCATCCAGTTTTTGCCGTAACCCTCTCAACTCTAAGAAGTTGCTATGTGGGTGAAATTATGATGTCATGCCAAGTTTCAACCTTTTCAGAGTTCATTTGTACTGCTTTTCAATTTCGGGGTCATTTAGCTCAAAATAAATCATTAAATGCATGAAAAATATCAAATGAAGTCAGAAAGGGTTGAAAATTGATGATGTGCCTTTCAATGGAGCATATTGAACAAACAAAAGTATGGAGTTAAAATAAGTTATTAAGAATGAAATGCCTTTGTAATAGATGAGTTTTCGTCCGAAACCATCATACTTCGAAAGAGATTGTCCAGTTTGTACACGAAGTGCATCCAGTTTTTGCCATCACCCTTTCAGCTCTTTAGAAGTTGCTATGTGGGTGAAATTATGATGTCATGTCAAGTTTCAACTCTTTTCAGAGTTTATTTGTACTCCATTTCAATTTCAGGGTCATTTAGCTCAAAATAAATCATTAAATGCATGAAAATATCAAATGAAGTCAGAAATGGTTGAAAATTGATGATGTGCCTTTGAATGGTGCATATTGAACACACAAAAGTATGGAGTTAAAATAAGTTATTAAAAATGAACATCCCTTTGTAATAGATGAGTTTTCGTCCGAAACCCTCATACTTCGAAAGAGACTGTCCAGTTTGTACACGGAGTGCATCCAGTTTTTGCCGTAACCCTCTCAACTCTAAGAAGTTGCTATGTGTGTGAAATTATGATGTCATGCCAAGTTTCATCCTTTTAAGAGTTCATTTGTACTGCTTTTCAATTTCGGGGTCATTTAGCTCAAAATAAATCATTAAATGCATGAAAAATAATCAAATGAAGTCAGAAAGGGTTGAAAATTGATGATGTGCCTTTCAATGGAGCATATTGAACAAACAAAACGTATGGAGTTAAAATAAGTTATTAAGAATGAAATGCCCTTTGTAATAGATGAGTTTTCGTCCGAAACCATCATACTTCGAAAGAGATTGTCCAGTTTGTACACGAAGTGCATCCAGTTTTTGCCATCACCCTTTCAACTCTTTAGAAGTTGCTATGTGGGTGAAATTATGATGCTCATGTCAAGTTTCAACCTTTTCAGAGTTTATTTGTACTCCATTTCAATTTCAGGGTCATTTAGCTCAAAATAAATCATTAAATGCATGAAAATATCAAATGAAGTCAGAAATGGTTGAAAATTGATGATGTGCCTTTGAATGGTGCATATTGAACACACAAAAAGTATGGAGTTAAAATAAGTTATTAAAAATGAAATCCCTTTGTAATAGATGAGTTTTCGTCCGAAACCCTCATACTTCGAAAGAGACTGTCCAGTTTGTACACGGAGTGCATCCAGTTTTTGCCGTAACCCTCTCAACTCTAAGAAGTTGCTATGTGGGTGAAATTATGATGTCATGCCAAGTTTCAACCTTTTAAGAGTTCATTTGTACTGCTTTTCAATTTCGGGGTCATTTAGCTCAAAATAAATCATTAAATGCATGAAAAATATCAAATGAAGTCAGAAAGGGTTGAAAATTGACTGATGTGCCTTTCAATGGAGCATATTGAACAAACAAAAAGTATGGAGTTAAAATAAGTTATTAAGAATGAAATCCCTTTGTAATAGATGAGTTTTCGTCCGAAACCATCATACTTCGAAAGAGATTGTCCAGTTTGTACACGAAGTGCATCCAGTTTTTGCCATCACCCTTTCAAGCTCTTTAGAAGTTGCTATGTGGGTGAAATTATGATGTCATGTCAAGTTTCACTCTTTTCAGAGTTTATTTGTACTCCATTTCAATTTCAGGGTCATTTAGCTCAAAATAAATCATTAAATGCATGAAAATATCAAATGAAGTCAGAAATGGTTGAAAATTGATGGTGTGCCTTTGAATGGTGCATATTGAACACACAAAAAGTATGGAGTTAAAATAAGTTATTAAAAATGACATCCCTTTGTCATAGATGAGTTTTCGTCCGAAACCCTCATACTTCGAAAGAGACTGTCCAGTTTGTACACGGAGTGCATCCAGTTTTAGCCGTAACCCTCTCAACTCTAAGAAGTTGCTATGTGTGTGAAATTATGATGTCATGCCAAGTTTCATCCTTTTAAGAGTTCATTTGTACTGCTTTTCCATTTCGGGGTCATTTAGCTCAAAATAAATCATTAAATGCATGAAAAATAACAAATGAAGTCAGAAAGGGTTGAAAATTGATGATGTGCCTTTCAATGGAGCATATTGAACAAACAAAACGTATGGAGTTAAAATAAGTTATTAAGAATGAAATGCCTTTGTAATAGATGAGTTTTCGTCCGAAACCAACATACTTCGAAAGAGATTGTCCAGTTTGTACACGAAGTGCATCCAGTTTTTGCCATCACCCTTTCAACTCTTTAGAAGTTGCTAGTGGGTGAAATTATGATGTCATGTCAAGTTTCAACCTTTTCAGAGTTTATTTGTACTCCATTTCAATTTCAGGGTCATTTAGCTCAAAATAAATCATTAAATGCATGAAAATATCAAATGAAGTCAGAAATGGTTGAAAATTGATGATGTGCCTTTGAATGGTGCATATTGAACACACAAAAAGTATGGAGTTAAAATAAGTTATTAAAAATGAAATCCCTTTGTAATAGATGAGTTTTCGTCCGAAACCCTCATACTTCGAAAGAGACTGTCCAGTTTGTACACGAAGTGCATCCAGTTTTTGCCGTAACCCTCTCAACTCTAAGAAGTTGCTATGTGGGTGAAATTATGATGTCATGCCAAGTTTCAACCTTTTCAGAGTTCATTTGTACTGCTTTTCAATTTCGGGGTCATTTAGCTCAAAATAAATCATTAAATGCATGAAAAATATCAAATGAAGTCAGAAAGGGTTGAAAATTGACTGATGTGCCTTTCAATGGAGCATATTGAACAAACAAAAAGTATGGAGTTAAAATAAGTTATTAAGAATGAAATCCCTTTGTAATAGATGAGTTTCGTCCGAAACCATCATACTTCGAAAGAGATTGTCCAGTTTGTACACGAAGTGCATCCAGTTTTTGCCATCACCCTTTCAGCTCTTTAGAAGTTGCTATGTGGGTGAAATTATGATGTCATGTCAAGTTTCACTCTTTTCAGAGTTTATTTGTACTCCATTTCAATTTCAGGGTCATTTAGCTCAAAATAAATCATTAAATGCATGAAAATATCAAATGAAGTCAGAAATGGTTGAGAATTGATGGTGTGCCTTTGAATGGTGCATATTGAACACACAAAAAGTATGGAGTTAAAATAAGTTATTAAAAATGACATCCCTTTGTCATAGATGAGTTTTCGTCCGAAACCCTCATACTTCGAAAAGAGACTGTCCAGTTTGTACACGGAGTGCATCCAGTTTTAGCCGTAACCCTCTCAACTCTAAGAAGTTGCTATGTGTGTGAAATTATGATGTCATGCCAAGTTTCATCCTTTTAAGAGTTCATTTGTACTGCTTTTCCATTTCGGGGTCATTTAGCTCAAAATAAATCATTAAATGCATGAAAAATAACAAATGAAGTCAGAAAGGGTTGAAAATTGATGATGTGCCTTTCAATGGAGCATATTGAACAAACAAAACGTATGGAGTTAAAATAAGTTATTAAGAATGAAATGCCTTTGTAATAGATGAGTTTTCGTCCGAAACCAACATACTTCGAAAGAGATTGTCCAGTTTGTACACGAAGTGCATCCAGTTTTTGCCATCACCCTTTCAACTCTTTAGAAGTTGCTATGTGGGTGAAATTATGATCTCATGTCAAGTTTCAACCTTTTCAGAGTTTATTTGTACTCCATTTCAATTTCAGGGTCATTTAGCTCAAAATAAATCATTAAATGCATGAAAATATCAAATGAAGTCAGAAATGGTTGAAAATTGATGATGTGCCTTTGAATGGTGCATATTGAACACACAAAAAGTATGGAGTTAAAATAAGTTATTAAAAATGAAATCCCTTTGTAATAGATGAGTTTTCGTCCGAAACCCTCATACTTCGAAAGAGACTGTCCAGTTTGTACACGAAGTGCATCCAGTTTTTGCCGTAACCCTCTCAACTCTAAGAAGTTGCTATGTGGGTGAAATTATGATGTCATGCCAAGTTTCAACCTTTTCAGAGTTCATTTGTACTGCTTTTCAATTTCGGGGTCATTTAGCTCAAAATAAATCATTAAATGCATGAAAAATATCAAATGAAGTCAGAAAGGGTTGAAAATTGACGATGTGCCTTTCAATGGAGCATATTGAACAAACAAAAAGTATGGAGTTAAAATAAGTTATTAAGAATGAAATCCCTTTGTAATAGATGAGTTTCCGTCCGAAACCATCATACTTCGAAAGAGATTGTCCAGTTTGTACACGAAGTGCATCCAGTTTTTGCCATCACCCTTTCAGCTCTTTAGAAGTTGCTATGTGGGTGAAATTATGATGTCATGTCAAGTTTCACTCTTTTCAGAGTTTATTTGTACTCCATTTCAATTTCAGGGTCATTTAGCTCAAAATAAATCATTAAATGCATGAAAATATCAAATGAAGTCAGAAATGGTTGAGAATTGATGGTGTGCCTTTGAATGGTGCATATTGAACACACAAAAAGTATGGAGTTAAAATAAGTTATTAAAAATGACATCCCTTTGTCATAGATGAGTTTTCGTCCGAAACCCTCATACTTCGAAAGCAGACTGTCCAGTTTGTACACGGAGTGCATCCAGTTTTAGCCGTAACCCTCTCAACTCTAAGAAGTTGCTATGTGTGTGAAATTATGATGTCATGCCAAGTTTCATCCTTTTAGAGTTCATTTGTACTGCTTTTCCATTTCGGGGTCATTTAGCTCAAAATAAATCATTAAATGCATGAAAATAACAAATGAAGTCAGAAAGGGTTGAAAATTGATGATGTGCCTTTCAATGGAGCATATTGAACAAACAAAACGTATGGAGTTAAAATAAGTTATTAAGAATGAAATGCCTTTGTAATAGATGAGTTTTCGTCCGAAACCATACATACTTCGAAAGAGATTGTCCAGTTGTACACGAAGTGCATCCAGTTTTTGCCATCACCCTTTCAACTCTTTAGAAGTTGCTATGTGGGTGAAATTATGATCTCATGTCAAGTTTCACCTTTTCAGAGTTTATTTGTACTCCATTTCAATTTCAGGGTCATTTAGCTCAAAATAAATCATTAAATGCATGAAAAATATCAAATGAAGTCAGAAAATGGTTTGAAAATTGATGATTGTGCCTTGAATGGTGCATATTGAACACACAAAAAGTATGGAGTTAAAATAAGTTATTAAAAATGAAATCCCTTTGTAATAGATGAGTTTTCGTCCTGAAACCCTCATACTTCAAAGAGACTGTCCAGTTTGTACACTGAGTGCATCCAATTTTGCCGTAACCCTCTCAACTCTAAGAAGTTGCTATGTGGGTGAAATTATGATGTCATGCCAAGTTTCAACCTTTTAAGAGTTCATTTGTACTCCTTTTCAATTTCCGGGTCATTTAGCTCAAAATAAATCATTAAATGCATGAAAAATATCAAATGAAGTCAGAAAGGGTTGAAAATTGATGATGTGCCTTTCAATGGAGCATATTGAACAAACAAAAGTATGGAGTTAAAATAAGTTATTAAGAATGAAATCCCTTTGTAATAGATGAGTTTTCGTCCGAAACCATCCTACTTCGAAAGAGCTTGTCCAGTTTGTACACGAAGTGCATCCAGTTTTTGCCATCACCCCTTTCACTCTTTAGAAGTTGCTATGTGGGTGAATTATGATGTCATGTCAAGTTTCACTCTTTTCAGAGTTTATTTGTACTCCATTTCAATTTCAGGGTCATTTAGCTCCAAATAAATCATTAAATGCATGAAAATATCAAATGAAGTCAGAAATGGTTGAAAATTGATGGTGTGCCTTTGAATGGTGCATATTGAACACAAAAAAAGTATGGAGTTAAAATAAGTTATTAAAAATGACATCCCTTTGTCATAGATGAGTTTTCGTCCGAAAACCCTCATACTTCGAAAGAGACTGTCCAGTTTGTACACGGAGTGCATCCAGTTTTAGCCGTAACCCTCTCAACTCTAAGAAGTGCTATGTGTGTGAAATTATGATGTCATGTCAAGTTTCATCCTTTTAAGAGTTCATTTTGTACTGCTTTTCCATTTCGGGGTCATTTAGCTCAAAATAAATCATTAAATGCATGAAAAATAACAAATGAAGTCAGAAAGGGTTGAAAATTGATGATGTGCCTTTCAATGGAGCATATTGAACAAACAAAACGTATGGAGTTAAAATAAGTTATTAAGAATGAAATGCCTTTGTAATAGATTAGTTTTCGTCCGAAACCAACATACTTCGAAAGAGATTGTCCAGTTTGTACACGAAGTGCATCCAGTTTTTGCCATCACCCTTTCAACTCTTTAGAAGTTTCGATGTGGGTGAAATTATGATCTCATGTCAAGTTTCAACCTTTTCAGAGTTTATTTGTACTCCATTTCAATTTCAGGGTCATTTAGCTCAAAATAAATCATTAAATGCATGAAAATATCAAATGAAGTCAGAAATGCGTTGAAAATGATGATGTGCCTTTGAATGGTGCTATTGAACACACAAAAAGTATGGAGTTAAATAAGTTATTGAAAATGAAATACCTTTGTAATAGATGAGTTTTCGTCCGAAACCCTCATACTTCGAAAGAGAGTGGTCCAGTTTGTACACGAAGTGCATCCAGTTTTTGCCGTAACCCTCTCAACTCTAAGAAGTTGCTATGTGGTGAAATTATGATGTCATGCCAAGTTTCAACCTTTTCAGAGTTCATTTGTACTGCTTTTCAATTTCGGCGTCATTTAGCTCAAAATAAATCATTAAATGCATGAAAAATATCAAATGAAGTCAGAAAGGGTTGAAAATTGACGATGTGCCTTTCAATGGAGCATATTGAACAAACAAAAAGTATGGAGTTAAAATAAGTTATTAAGAATGAAATCCCTTTGTAATAGATGAGTTTTCGTCCGAAACCATCATACTTCGAAAGAGATTGTCCAGTTTGTACACGAAGTGCATCCAGTTTTTGCCATCACCCTCTCAACTCTTTAGAAGTTGCTATGTGGGTGAAATTATGATGTCATGTCAAGTTTCAAACTTTTCAGAGTTTATTTATACTCCATTTCAATTTCAGGGTCATTTAGCTCAAATAAATCATTAAATGCATGAAAATATCAAATGAAGTCAGAAATGGTTGAAAATTGATGATGTGCCTTTGAATGGTGCATATTGAACACACAAAAAGTATGGAGTTAAAATAAGTTATTAAAATGAATCCCTTTTTAATAGATGAGTTTTCGTTTGAAACCCTCATACTTCAAAAGAGACTGTCCAGTTTGTACACGGAGTGCATCCACTTTTGCCGTAACCCTCTCAACTCTAAGAAGTTGCTATGTGGGTGAAATTATGATGTCATGCCAAGTTTCAACCTTTTAAGAGTTCATTTGTACTACTTTTCATTTCGGGTCATTTAGCTCAAAATAAATCATTAAATGCATGAAAAATATCAATGAGTCAGAAAGGGTTGACAATTGATGATGTGCCTTTCAATGGAGATATTGACAAAACAAAAGTATTGAGTTAAATAATTATTAGAATGAAATCCACTTTGTAATAGATGAGTTTTCGTCCGACACCATCATACTTCGAAAGAGATTGTCCAGTTTGTACACGAAGTGCATCCAGTTTTTGCCATCACCCTTTCAACTCTTTAGAAGTTGCTATGTGGGTGAAATTTGATGTCATGTCAAGTTTCACTCTTTTCAGAGTTTATTTGTACTCCATTTCAATTTCAGGGTCATTTAGCTCAAATAATCATTAAATGCATGA